>SJXQ01001195.1:214283-248589 GCA_006408695.1 Aepyceros melampus
GAACTTGAACTTAGGGTCAGTGATGGCTGGTGACTGGAGAGATGGGTGGGGTGGGGTGGGGGGTGAAATAGAAAGAAGCTTGAGCCCTTGCTTCTGCGTTTACAGTCGCGTGGGGAGAAAAGTAGGCGTAGGAGATGACTGGTGACCTGGGGGCTCTGGGGAGTCAAGCCCCAGGTCTCGGTCGATTCTAGGTGATGAGAGGCAGGGCTGAGGGGTGGAGTGCACAGTTGGGAGAGTGACTCGGTAGGTGCCCCCTGCGCCCAGGGGGTGGGCACAGGCGCTGCAGACAGAAGGGTTCGGCCTGGAGGCTTCTGTCCGAGGGCAGGGGAGACCTTGGAGCGTAAGCGGAGAGGATGCTCGGGTGCTGGTGGGTGTGATCAGGTGAGAGACCTGCAGGAGCGGAGGGGAGGGGTGGTGGGCCAGTGCAGGACGCCTTCTGGGAATGGGAGGGATGTGGGCGGTGAGCTTGAGCTAGCGTCCGTGGGCTCCACCCAGCCCCCTTCACCAGCCCGGAAGGCGTCCTAACTGGACCCTCAGGACCGCCCTCCCCACCCCCAACTGACCTCTCCAACTGCTTCCTCAGTTCCTGCGCAGACTGCCGGGGCTCCATCAGTCTGGGGGTGGGGGAGTGCTCTGCTTTCGTTTTCTGTTTTTTACCCAATATTAGGCCTATGAGACAAGTTATTCAGCTCCTTTTTATAGAAAAGGAAAGGAAAGGTTAAAAGATTAAATTCATGCAGGGAAGATAATTGAAAATCTAGGATGTTTAAGGTTCTTAATCTCATCTGAAGTCACAGGGTGGAACTGGGAAGAGAAACCAGGTATCTTGAGGCTCCACTCTGTCTTTATTGAGGAGTTGGGGGAGGGGGAGAGGGAGGGGGTCTGGGAGACTGAGGCTGGGTGACGGGGACCTCATCACAGGCTGTGGGCTCCTCTTCCAGGCTGATCCCCAGTATGATATTAAAAGACACTTTAGTGAGACAACCTCTTGAGTCCTGCACACCAGGCACTGGCCATTCCGAGATGATAAGGCATGTGGTCGTGACATCATCAGTTCATGGTGCTGGGCAGCCAGGGAACCCTGGAATGGGGGTGTGAATTGGGGTTCTCACTTCAGCCAGCTGTTTTAGTTTTCTGGAGCAAACACACTTTTTAAAATTGAGATGTGATGGACACACAACATTATATTAGTTTCAGGCACACAGTGCAATGATTCAGTTATTTGTCTGTGATGGGAAGTGATCATCACGCTAAGTCTAGTTAACATCCATCACCATTCATAGTTGCAAGAAGTTGTTTTTCTTATGATGAGAAATGTCAAGATCTACTCTTAGCAACTTTCAGATATGCAGTGCAGTATTACTCACGTATAGGCTGCATTGTTAACTATTGGAATCCTTCTTGGATTTTTCCAGTCCCTCATTGCTCCCCTTCTAATGACAGGCCTTTAATAGTCTTTCAGTCTCTCCTCCCACCAGAAACTCATCCCCTCCTGGGAAGCCCCTTAACATCCCCTTATACTGCACCCATGGGCTAGTATACATTAATGCCTATACTTTTTGTTTTTTACCTTATTTTGTGTTAAGCTGTGTTCATATAGTTCTCCTATAGGTTGATTTAATTGATAACTCCCTTTGGTCAGTTGGAGATCTTATTAGAAGGATTGTCTTCATCAGTCAGTTCAGTTCAGTTGCTTAGTTGTGTCCGACTCTTTGCGACCCCACGGACTGTAGCATGCCAGGCCTCCCTGTCCATCACCAGCTCCCAGAGTTTACTCAGACTCATGCCCAGTGAGTTGGTGATGCCATCCAACCATCTCATCCTCTGTCATCCCCTTCTCCTCCAGCCCTCAATCTTTCCTAGCATCAGGGTCTTTTCAAATGAGTCAGTTCTTTGTGTCAGGTGGCCAAAGTATTGGAGTTTCAGCATCAATCCTTCCAGTGAACACCCAGGACTGGTCTCCTTTAGGATGCACTGGTTGTCTTCATATTACCTCTTAAACTGCTAATAGCTGTTTACATTTCGGGAAGTGTTTATTGACTATGTATTAGGTAAAAGAGATGGGAATACCAGACCACCTGACCTGCCTCTTGAGAAACCTGTATGCAGGTCAGGAAGCAACAGTTAGAACTGGACATGGACAACAGACTGGTTCCAAATAGGAAAAGGAGTACGTCAAGGCTGTATATTGTCACTCTGCTTATTTAACTTCTATGCAGAGTACCTCATGAGAAATGCTGGGCTGGAAGAAGCACAAGCTGGAATCAAGATTGCCGGGAGAAATATCAATAACTGCATATCAACCTCAGATATGCAGATGACACCACCCTTATGGCAGAAAGTGAAGAGGAGCTAAAAAGCCTCTTGATGAAAGTGAAAGAGGAGAGTGAAAAAGTTGGCTTAAAGCTCAACATTCAGAAAACGAAGATCATGGCATCTGGTCCCATCACTTCATGGAAATAGATGGGGAAACAGTGGAAACAGTGTCAGATTTTATTTTCTTGGGCTCCAAAATCACTGCAGATGGTGACTGCAGCCATGAAATTAAAAGACACTTACTGCTTGGAAGGAAAGTTATGACCAACCTAGATAGCATATTCAAAAGCAGAGACATTACTTTGCCAACTAAGGTCTGTCTAGTCAAGGCTATGGTTTTTCCAGTGGTCATGTATGGATGTGAGAGTTGGACTGTGAAGAAGGCAGAGCTCCGAAGAATTGATGCTTTTGAACTGTGGTGCTGGAGAAGACTCTTGAGAGTCCCTTGGACTGCAAGGAGATCCAACCAGTCCATCCTAAAGGAGACCAGTCCTGGGTGTTCATTGGAAGGACTGATGCTGAGGGTGAAACTCCAATACTTTGGCCACCTCATGCGAAGAGGTGACTCATTGAAAAAGACCCTGATGCTGGGAGGGATTGGGGGCAGGAGGAGAAGGGGACGACCGAGGATGAGATGGCTGGATGGCATCACCGACTCAATGGACGTGAGTCTGAGTGAACTCCGGGAGTTGGTGAAGGACAGGGAGGCCTGGCGTGCTGCAATTCATGGGGTCGCAAAGAGTCGGACACGACTCAGTGACTGAACTGAACTGAACTGATTAGGTGCCGGGAACCGTGTTTGACATTTTCTTGGATATTCATGATATTAAATCTTATGACAATTTTGCCTCATTTTACCCATGAGGAAACTGGAGCTCTGCGAACTTGAATCATTTATTGAGGTTGCGTGGCTAGTACATGGCAAACCAGGGTCAAACTCAGGCCCTCTGACTCCAGAGTTGCCACCTCCTCCTTCCGGTGCTGTGTGGGCCCCGTCTCCCACTATGGGGTCCTGTCTCGGCTCCCATCATGGGCATGGCTTAGCTAGAAACTGCGGCAGGACCTACAGGCCAAGGAGTTGCTGGAGGAGCCAGCTGCCCCTCCTCCTTTAGCCCTGTGTCTGCCTTGACCAGACTTCTTTCCCATGAGCAACTTAAGGCCCCGCAGCCCTCCAGGAAAGGATATTGGAATGGGTTGCCATTTCCCTTTCAAGGAGATCTTCCCCGCCCAGAAGTTGAACCCACATCTCTTACGTCTCCTGCATTGGCAGGCGGGTTCTTTACCACTCGCACCATCTGGGAAGCCCAGGCAGGTAATAAATGCTCAATAAGCAGCAGGCCCCTCCCTCTAGGTGGCGGTCACTTGTGGGTGTCCCGGCTGAGCCTGGCAGAGCCTCTCCACGAGAGACCTAGAAATGATCTGGTTTTCTGAGTTCTCTGGGTCTTTTCAGTCGGGTTTTTCATCAGGAAATTGAGGCTGGAGGGCTCTGGGTTCTGTTGTGTTCACGCAGTTCCCCCGTGACTCCCGTCCGGCTCCTTCTCCATCTGTCGTTGGTGACAGGGACGCCCAGGCCCTCCCCCTCCCACTTGTCCCACGTGGACCATTGACGCCCTCGAGTGGGTCATCTGGATGTCCGTGCGGCTCCCCTGAGGGTCACAGTGGCCTGATTTTCCTTGAGTCTTAATTCCTTCCTTGGGTTCCTTTGGCATCTTTCATCCTAAGATACAGCCCAGTGGGAGGTGGGGAGAAGGCAGGAGAAAAGCAAACCCCGACCTGGCTTTCTGTTCAGATTCTACTCCGCAGGCGAGGTGTGTGCTGGCATTTCACTCTGTCGTGTGTGCTTCTCAGGGCGTCTGCCATCTGCCTATATCATGGCTCCAGCTCCTTAGAGCCTTGCTGGGTGGGTCCCAGAAATAAGAGGACATGTTGAGACCCGGGCAGGAGTTCCCAGGCAGCACCTGGAAGGTTAGCGGTCCAGGGCTAGGGAATTGGGGGTCAGCGCTGGCCCCCAGCTGGCTCTTCCTTCTCTTCTGGGCCCGGGGCTCCCAGAACAGGGTCTCACCGGCTTGAGAACAGACATGGAATCAGGGCAACTCAGCAGACTCGTACCCCACACAGCCTACATCTTTCTGGACAGACAGCTGTGTTGACTCAGTCATGTTCAGAGTCACGTTTTCACGACTGGAAGGAAACTTGGGGCTGACGCTTATGGGCATTTAGGGTGTTCTGAGACGCCCACTGTGGAAGGAGGAACAGGGTGGGCCGTGCTGGGGAAAGGGTCATAAAGAAGCAGATGGAATGTTCTCCTGACTTAGGGTGTGGACGTGCGTGTGTGCGTGCGTGCTAAGTTACTTCAGTCATCTGACTCTGCGACCCCGTGGGCTGTAGCCCGCCAGGCTCCTGTGTCCATGGGTTTCTCCAGGCAAGAATACTGGAGTGGGTTGCATGTCCTCCTCCAGGAGATCTTCCCAACCCAGGGATCGAACCTGCGTCTTCTGCAACTCCTGCCTTGCAGGCTGGTTCTTTACCTCTGAGCCACCGGGGAAGCCTGGGGACAATGCACGACCCTCCAAATAACTGGGACCAACAAACTGACTCTTCTATGAACCATATTAGGTGTGAGTCCCCCCTCAGGAGGGGAAAAGGAGGGCAGAACACGAGGGGCGATGCAGCAAGGCCAAAGGCTCCCTTCCACACAGAAGCGGGTTTGGCTCTGGGACGGGTCGCTGTGGCTTGGGCTAGTTGAAGTGGAGTCTCCTTTGCTTTACAGAAACTGTGGGCTTCTGCTAGGTAAATCCTACCCACCTGTTCTTCTCAAAGATCGGAGACGTGGGAAGACATTTCTAGAAATACTTTCACCAGTAAAGATCAGAAGGGTGATTCCTCCTTACCAAAAGTCAACTATAATTCTTTAACTGCCTTTGACTTAGTACCAAATTCTTTCCTGGCTCAGTGGTAAGGAATCCGCCTCCCAGTGCAGGAGTTGCAGGTTCAGTCCCTGGGTGGGGAGGGTCCCTGGAGAAGGAAGTGGCAACCCACTCCAGTATTCTTGCCTGGAGAATCCCATGGACAGAGGAACCTGGTGGGCTACAGTCCTTGGGGTCGCAAAGAATCGGACATGACTTAGTGGCTAAACCACAACACCAACGACATCAAACCCTTTCCTACCCAGCTTTGGCAGGAAACATGCGGTTCTCCAGGGTGAGTTTCTGGATAATGGAAACTCCTTCCCAAATAGAGCACTTGACCAGCCAGGTGAGCCCTCCTCAGAGTCAGGGCTGAGCTGGGGAAGGGGGTTCTGGAGGTGCCCTTGGAGGGGTGTCTGCATTTTACCAGCGAGCAGGACAGATGTGCTTTGATGGCTGGGAAGACGAACATGGGAGGGAAACTTCCAGAACCTGATGCTGGGGAGAGACCTCCAATGGAGGTGGGGGGCAGGCAGCAGGGAAGCGTGAGGGATAGGAGGCAGACAGGGCAGCCATGGATCCTCAACAGGGCTAGGCTGATGGCCAGGAGTGCCAGGGGCTTCCTGATACTGCACAGACTTGAGGCTGGGTACAGGTGGGAAGGGGCCAGACAGGGCTGGCGGTTCAGGCGTTTTGAGTGAGCTTTCTGCTCGGATTCCCTGAGCCCCTTGGCCCCTGGTGGGGCTTGGCCCTTCCCGCAGGCCCTGGCCAGGCGTCTCCCCAGCACGCTGCTTGGAGCTCGCTGCAGACATCTGTCACCACCCACTCGCTCTGAGTCATCCACACTTATCAGCTTAAAGCGCAGAGCCTTGAAATGCGCTTTCCACGGGGGCCTTCCAGCACAGATCCAGGGAAAAAGGAGAGTCCTAGGGAAGGGGGGAGGGACATGGGTTAAGGGTCCTGAGAGCCCCTCGCTGCTTTCCTTCCATGGGATGGTGTCTCATCACTCTCCCGGCCCCACCCGGCCCCTTGTGGTCTCTCTAGCAGCCACCTGGCAGCCCTCCCCGAAGGACCCGCTCCCCTTCCAGGCTGGCTGCCCGCACAGAGGCCACTGGGCCTGGCTGAGGGGCTGTCAATCCCACTCCCACCCCCGGGAGAGGCTCTGAGGGAGGCTTCGGGGGTCTGGGAGAGGAAGGGGGCAACAGCTGCTGCTTGGTCTTATTTCTCCTCCTCACCTCGTCCCATCTTCACTTCCAGACCCCCAGATTTCAACCAGAGCCCCAAGTGTTTCTCCAAGCATGCCCCACTCCTGCATGGGGTCTCCTGGGGACTGGCCCCGCCTGCTGAATGGAGGTTCCCCGCAGGGTCGTCTGTGCCATGAGGACCAGCTTTGCAGGAGAGGAATCTGGGTGCATGAGTTGGAATCAACCTTTCTCCCTCCTGCTCATTTATCTTTAAAAAAAAAAAAAAAAAAAGAAGATTCTAGATATTGCCCAAAGTCCAGCCTGGCGGCAAGTCTAGCGGTTCCCTGCCCCTCTCCTCAGCTCCCACCCCCATCAGCCTTCTCTTATTTCACTCAGGGAGAAAGATAAGGAAATCACTGTGGAAGTGCCAGAGCACAAACAAACAAACCAAAGCAGAAGGCCGCAGTGTTTTTCGCTGATTCTAAATGCCCGGGACTCTGGTTAGTCCAGGGTCCCGCCGGAGCTGCTGGCCACGCCTCCGCTGGATCCTGTCGAAAAACTGGTGGCTGGTGACACGCCTTGAACAGTGACACCAACCTGACCGAGGCGCTGACCCCAGAGGTCCTTCTGGGTCTCAGTGACCGCCACTCTGACAAAATCTAGAATCCAGTGAGTGGAGAGGTCAGGTGGAGATAAGCTGGCTGTGGGCTTCGCTCTTTCCCACGTGTTCTTAAATAGCCGCGTGTTCTTGGTGCCCGGTGATCCCTACACTTCCTACTTGGCAGGCGGGAAAGGTGTCCTTTAAGGAGGAGGAGGGAGTGGGGAGTCGTGGCCTCAGTCCCAGGAGCCGCTGAGCACCCCTTCCCCACTGCTAGGGCTCCCCCTCCAGGGCGCCCCAGCTGGCCTCACTCAAGCACTTTTCCTGTCTGTCTCCGTCCCATTCAGATTTCTCTCTTTTATCTCCTAGGTCTTCAGGGTTTTCTGCTGAGATTTGTTGTTTTTGTTCAGTCGCTGAGTTGTGTCTGACTCCAGGAACTGCAGCACGCCAGGCTCCTTTATCCTCCACTGTCTCTCGGAGCTTGCTCAAATTCGTGTCCATTGAGTCGATGATGCCATCCAGCCATCTCATCCTCTGTCGTCCGCTTCCTCTCATCCTCTCAATCCTTCCCAGCATCAGGGTCTTTTCCAGTGAGTCGGCTCTTCCCATCAGGTGGCCAAAGTGTTGGCACTTCAGTATCAGTCCTTCCAATGAATATTCAGGGTTGATTTCCTTTAGGATGGACTGGTTTGATCTCCTTGCAGTTCAAGGAATCCTCAAAAGTTTTCTCCAACACCACAATTCGAACGCATCTATTCTTTATGCTCAGCCTTCTTTATGGTCCAGTTCTCACATCCATTGGTGACTCTTGAAAAACCTAGAGATTAGCTAATCTGAGATTATTAGCTAATCCAATAACCTAGCAACACAGAGAAGGGAGTGGTTAAGTGAGTTATCTCTCCTGGTTATTTGAATGCAACCTGGACCCAGATAGGGCTTCCCTGGTGGCTCAGACGGTAAAGCGTCTGTCTACAATGCGAGAGACCCAGATTCCATCCCTGGGTTGGGAAGATCCTCTGTACAAGGAAATGGCAACCCACTCCAGTACTATTGCCTGGAAAATCCCATGGACAGAGGAGCCTGGTGGGCTACAGTCCATGGGGTCGCAAAGAGTCGGACATGACTGAGCGACTTCACCTTCACTTTCACTGGACCCAGATAAGGGTCAGTTTTCTCTAATTTCACTGCTTGAGATCCACAGTTAGGATCCAGCTGAGGTGTAGCCAGCAGCTCAGACAGGATCCTGGATTAAGCAGAGTCCCCAGGCATTAGAATTAGTGAAAAATACTCTGGTTTTTTGTTTGTTTGTTTTCCAGCACTTTCGAAATGATCTCCTTATCTTTCTCCCTGAGTGAAATTAGAGAAAACTGATCTTTGAAGCACCTGTTTAGGTTTGGGACGTCTCATGCTTGGGGATTTACCCTTGGGAGAAATGGGCTCTTGGTGTCCAAGGGCTCTTTCCCCCTGGCTTTGTTTGTAGCTGCTGTGCGTTTGAGCTGGGTTCTGGAAGATGGAACGCTGGCCTTTCAGGTCCCAGGTAAGGGAAGAAGGGACAGCCGCACCCTCTCTGGTTTGTCTAACAAGGTGCTTTGGCATCAGGAGGGCCATTGGAACTGGAGACTTTCTGCTAGAAAATAATGTAACTGGTCTTTGACACAGAGCACAGTGCTTCCTGGAAACTGTACTCCCACTGCTTGGAAAAGCATATTCTGTATTCCAGGCTTGGCAACGCGGACATCTTACTTGGGTTCTGTTGATTGCTTGTCTTGCTTTTTCTCCTCTATGGTATAGGGATGGCTAGTGGTCGACCGGTCACTTTTTGACCAGCTTTCATGGCCTGTGGTTTTCATAGAGTGAAATTCGCCAACTTTAAGTATACAACCAGATTAGGGGTCAGTAGGCAGTCACGTGACCACCGGCGCAATTGTGGTACAGGACATTTCCATCACCCCTCAAAGGTCCTCTGGGTCCCTCTGCGACCTGCCCCTCCCACCCCCACCTTGAGACTGAGGCTGGTTCTGTGTCTTCCCCACGAATGCCTTACCTGTGTTTCCAGCGCCACCCCTGACACACAGGGGCTACTTAATGGATCTAAATGGATAAACACATCAGTGTTTCTAACATATATTTAATACCCTCCCCTGAGACTCCTTCTGGTTCCTCTGCTTCACCCTCAGTTCCGAAAGATGGTCTAACAGGCTTTCGTTAATAAATAATTTCTGCATTTAGTCATTCCTGATCTCAGCCTTCTGATCAGCATTAGATAATCAGCGTTCCCAGAGCTGATGAATTCCAGCTAAATGCAGAGATACGCTGTTCTCACAGCTTGTGCCGTCAGGGGCAAGTGTGCGATTGCCTTCCCACTCTTCAGAAGACTAGATGCGCTGCAGGAGCATCCGTGGCCGCTTTTTGTCAGCTCCCATCCTAGACCGGAAGTCACCGACCTGCCTCACCCCCCACCTTCCTTGGTTTGGGGATATTTTGGTCATAAAGAGGAAGCTAGCATTTGAGCAATTTAGAGGCATACCCAGAGAGCATCCCCAAAGACTGCTTCAGTTTACAGGGACTTTCAGTTTTCCTAATTCGTCACCAAGGGGCCAGAGCCCCTTCATTGTGCCTTGCTGAATTCTCGTTTCTTGTATAAGTTCAGGATGGATCTTGCCGTTGTAAGGGTGCCATTGAATCTGTCCTTTTCCCATAAGCAAAGCTGTGAGAAAGATGATTTCATGGTCTACCCAGTGGTTCAATGTTAAAAAACATTTTGCCCCTAAATATAATAGCATTTACCCATGAAATCAGTCATTCATTTTAGAGTAATAGCTAACAGTTTCCAAGTGATGGTCACGCATCATTATAATCTTTTTATTGTTTTGTTGTTCAGTAGCTCAGTCATGTCCATTCTTTTGTGACCCCATGGACTGCACCCCACCAGGCTCCTCTGTCCATAGGATTTTCCAGGCAAGGATACTGGAGTGGGTTGCTGTCTGTCCTCCTGGGGATCTTCCCAAGCCAGCAATCTTCCCCATGGCTCCTGCACCGGCAGGTGGATTCTTTACCACTGCACCACCTGGGAAGCCCTGTAATCCTTTTCTATGTTAGTCCAAATGTATTGTGTTTACCTATTTATGAGTTTGAGTAGGCTTCGGGAGTTGGTGATGGACAGGGAAGCCTGGCGTGCTGCAGTCCATGGGGTCGCAAAGAGTTAGACACAACTGAGCGACTGAACTGAACTGATTTATATGCTAACTCATAATAATCTCACAGGAACCCCTCTGACTCCCATTTTAGAGATTAGAAAACTGAGAAATTAGCGTCTCAAGATTACATAGTTTTCTGGTTATCTGTTGCTATTTCATAAACCGCCCTGATTCTTAAGGCTGTGGTCTGGGATCGCCCAGGTCTCGGGGCCGCCTCATCAGCCCAGCAGGTCTCCTTTGGGGTTCCTCAGTCATTTTCAATCCAGTGGCCCCTGGGGCAGAGTTCTCAAGGCTTCTTCACTGCCCCATCTGGTGCCTGGGCCGGTTTCACATCCCTTTCTCCATGCTGCCTCTCCACGTGACTAGTTAGAACTTTCCAGAGCACAGTGGTCTCGGCGCAATGGGACTTAGAACGCGGCAGCTGGCTTCCCTCAGGGAAGAGTCCAGGGGATCCAGGGATAAACTTCTTATCACCTAACTCAGAAGCCTAACCGACCCAAGTTGTTCTTCTGTGCTTCCACGTTGCACCAAAAATTGTGTGTACTTGGCCACTCAGTCGTGTCTGACTCTTGGACCCCATAGACTGTAAGCTGCCAGGCTCCTCTGTCCATAGGGTTCTGTAGGCGAGAACCCCATAGACTGTAAGCTGCCAGGCTCCTCTGTCCATAGGGTTCTGTAGGCGAGAATACTGGAGTGAGTAACCTATCCCTTCTCCAGCAGATCTTCCCAACCCAAGAATCAAACCGGGGTCTCCTGCACTGCGGGCAGATTCTTTATCAACTGAGCTATCAGGGAAGCCTCAAATAGATGCAAATAGAATGGGTGCAAATGTGGGTTACTCAGATGCAACTTTTCACCGATCTAGCAGAAGTTCAGTGACCTGATAGTCTTGGCTGTTGGTGATGAGGCTGTGTGGCAGACAGATGCTGTCCTACACCCCAGGTAGCAGAGCGGAATGGTCCAGACCTATGGAGGCCTGTAATGGTTTCTGTCAGGAATCAGTGATGCAATACCCTTTGAGCAGCGGTCACAGGAACCTAGAACCATGAAGAACGTACAGTCTTCCTTGCAGCAGCCTGTGACGTCGACAGGGCCTGGTGAAACCAGAGCGTCCCATGCAGACAGACACACCACAGAACCAGAAAACCCTGCCTGCTGACGTCGAAAGATCCCTAGACAGATACAGTGATGGACAAGGCGTGGAGCAGAATATAGAATATGCCAGGGGGCCCTTGTATTAGAAAGGGGGACTAGGGATTTGTACCTGCATGAAGAAACCCCAGCTGAGTGTGCAGCTGAAAGTGGTCCCTGTGAAGGCACGCTGTGGATGGAGACAAGGGTGGAAGAGCCCAGCTTTTCAAGCCTGTATCACTTTGTTCTGACTCTTCAATCACTGTAATAAGTTTTTTTTTAATCTATACACAAAGAATCAGTTGGATGACACTGCTGTTGCCCTCAGAGCGCTCACACCCTTGACGGAGAGAAAGTTTGTACCAGCAGGTGGACAGTGCCTGAGTGGGTCGGTTTTCTCGTTCTTTTTTTTTATACTTTTTATCTTGGAGTATAGTTGCATAATTTCAGGGGTACAACCAAGTGATTCAGCTGTCCAGATACACGTGTCTTTTCTTTTTCAAATTTCTTTTCCCAGTTAGGTTGTTACGTAATATTGAGCCGAGTGCCCTGTGCAGTCCTTGCTGATTATCCATTTTAAATATAGCAATGTGTGCGTGTCGGTTGAGTGGATTGATTTTATAACTTTTTTTTTAAATAATTTTGTTTATGTACTTACAGCTGTGCTGGGTCTTCCCTGCTGCTGTGGGCGTTCTCTTGTTGTGGTCAGCGGGGCCTGCTGTCTAGCTGTGCCCCTCTCACTGTGGTGGCTTCTCTTGTTGCAGAGCACGGGCTCTGTGGTGTGTGGGCTTCAGCAGTTGCAATTCCCGGGCTCGAGAGCATAGACTCCGGAGAAGGCCATGGCACCCCACTCCAGTACTCTTGCCTGGAAAATCCCATGGATGGAGGAGCCTGGTGGGCTGCAGTCCATGGGGTCGCTAAGAGTCAGACACGAGTGAGCGACTTCACTTTCACTTTTCACTTTCATGCATTGGAGAAGGAAATGGCAACCCACTCCAGTGTTCTTGCCTGGAGAATCCCAGGGACGGGAAGCCTGGTGGGCTTCCATCTGTGGGGTCTCACAGAGTCGGACACGACTGAAGCAACTTAGCAGCAGCAGCAGCAGAGCGTAAACTCAGTAGTTGGGACCCACGGGCTTAGCTGCTCTGCGGCATGTAGGATTTTCCGGACCAGGGATCAAACCTGTGTCTCTTGCAGTGACAGGCAGTTTCTTTACCCCTGAGCCACCAGGGAAGCCTGAGTGGGTGGCTTTTAAATGCAGTGGGCTGAGAGGTCATTTCCAGGGGACTGGACTACCAAGGCCTTGTGAATCTATCAGACCTGCGTTCATTCTAAAGGAGGAAGAGGCAATGACTGGGTGAGACAAGGCCGGATCAACCCCAGCTGGACAGCCTGATGTACCTCTCAAACCCTGGGGTGGAGGAGGCAGGCCAGCCTGCTGGGCCTGACGGTGGCTCCTTGAACTCCAGTGTGAGAACCGCTGGCTTACAGTTATATTCCCATCGAAGTATTTGTAATTGCAAATTTCACCCACCTCCTTTCGTTCCTACAGGAGCAGCAGGGAGCCTGCAGTCTAGCTGAGGGTCTGCCCGGCGTTCTGCCAAGAGGCCCGTGGTCACCAGTCCCCGTCAGGATGGGAGCTGGAGCGGTCACTTCATCCCGTGTCCATGGCTCTGAGTCCTTCCTGAATGCTGGGGGCCAGGTGCGTGGCACACGCCCAGACTCGGGCCTTTGAGGCCGAGGGGATCTTGGGCAGAGAAGATAAACGAGGCGAGAGAGACCTGGAGAAGGAACTGCTAGCTGAGGTCAGGAAGCAGGAGGGTAGGAGGAAGGTGTGCAGACCCACGTCCCCTCTCTCAGGCCGAGCCGGCCGTGGGGTGCTGGCTTCCTGACTGCTACTTTTTAAAGGTGATTTGTGTATAATAACCTTGAAGGGGTTGTGGGCCCGATTGGAGGTGGGGAGGGAGAGAGGGGTCCCAGGCCATGTGCAGGCCGCAGAGTAACCAGGAGGAAGCGAATGGAAGTCTGGGTGGTGGCCTCAGTGGCCTGGCACCAGGTGATGAAAATGACACCTGCTTCCCCAGGCTGGAGGGGCCACAGAAGGTTTCAGCCAGCAAGGTGCCTCCTCGGGGCTGCTCCCTTCCTGAGGCCAGGCACGCAGCAGGAGAGGACCAGCCCTCACGATCTTCTACCGTGTCCTTTGAACCACGAAAGTGGGACTGCGTGGAAACCAAGAAGGGACCACACGGAGCCTCTGAAAGCCCCCCTGGCAGCTCTGGGTACGGCCCCCACCCCCAACCTGTGGGACTTCTCACTCTTTGTGGACCTGCCCAGGGATGGACTGATCAGTTTACAGTAGATCTTTGGGAAGCATCAGCTCCCCACGGTCGTCCTGGAAGGTCAGAGTCTACTTAGTTTGGGCCCAAAGACCTGGGACATAAAGACCTTGTTTTGCAAGCAGAGGGAGGTGTCCACAAAAACTTGTAGGTACAAAAGGCAGAGATACATCCAGAGGCTTCCAGAACCAAGTGACGAAGAGTAAAAATGGAAGGGCTGGTGATGCCTGGAGACACGCAGTCCCAAGGGGTCCTCTGGCTTGAGAAACCTGACCCAGAATCTTCCGTGCCTCTCTCAGTGAGAAGTAAAGATCCTAAACTGTCTAGCTGGGACCAGAGGACAGCCGGATCCCGGCCCCCTGGGTGGCCTGGGGACACATTGCAACACACAAGGACACACTGGGGCCAGGCCTCTCTAAGAGATCGTGGCTTCTAACCCAGTTCCTAGACGTGGGAAGCAGGCTGTTTTTACCCCCTCCCTTGAAAAAGCAAAGCTGCAAGCAACCCCTGTGCCTTGTACCTGACTCCCCGCTGTGGAAGCAGCTGATCTAGAAGTTTCTGCTCCTCTGGTGACTTTGGCCTCACACCCAGCATTTTTCTTCCCTCCGCTCCTTACATAACAAGCCCCCCCTCTTGAACAGAATGGGTTTGTTGGCAGCAGAAACAGAAACCCCAGCAAATCCCTTGTTTGGCTCCGTTAGCACCGTGGTCTGTATCCTTGAGTCCCCGACTGGGACCACTAGTTACTCAGTGCCCACGGGGTCTCCAGCCCGGGCCTGGGATTTGTACCCCCCCGACTCCCCGCTCCAGACATCCCAAGGCTGCCACCAGCTTCCATCTGGAGCCTGATGGCCAGAGCCCTCGCTCCAGGGTCCACATGACCCGCTTGGCCTGAGAGAGGGGACGTGGGTCTGCACACCTTCCTCCCGCCCTCCTGCTTCCTGACCTCAGCTAGCAGTTCCTTCTCCAGGTTTTTCTCGCCACATTTATCTTCTCTGCCCGAGATCCCTCGGGCTCAGGGCCCCAAGTCTGGGCGTGTGCCAGGTACCTGGCCCTGGGCATTCAGGAAGGACTCAGAGCTGTGGACGCGGGATGAAGTGACCGCTCCAGCTCCCGTCCCAACGTGGACCAGTGACCACGGGCCTCTTGGCAGAGCCCCGGGCAGACCCTTAGCTAGACTGCAGGCTCCCTGCTGCTCCTGCAGGAATGACAGAAGGAGGGAGATCAAGGCCCAAGGTAGTGTGTGATGAGTTGGCAGGCAGAACTGAGGACATTTCTGCCTGTTTGCTGCTGTTAACTTTTTTTTAATTAATAGACTTTTCGGGGGCAGTTTTAAAGTTACAGAACAATTGAGCGAAAAGTTCAGAGAGCTCTGTGTACCCCCTTCCCCTCCCTGCCAGCATCCCCTGTTATTAATATTAGCGGTGCATTTGTTACAATTGATGAGCCTTTGTTAATACACTATTATTAACTGAACTGGAGAAGGGGATGGTAAGCCACTCGAATAATCTTGCCTGGAAAATCCCACAGACAGAGGAGCCTGGACGGCTATAGTCCGTGGAGTTGCAAAGAGTTGGCCACTGAAAGTCATAGTTCACACGGGGCTCACTCTTGGTTTTGTACATTTTATGAGTTTTGATGAATCTATAGTGACATGGGTTTCCCTGGAGGCTTAGCTGGTAAAGAATCCGCCTGCAGTGCGGGAGACCTGGATTCGATCTCCCGGTTGGGAAGATCCTCTGGAGACGGGAACAGCTACCACTCCAGTATTCTGGTCTGGAGAATCCCTTGGACTGTGTAGTCCACAGGGTTGCAAAGAGTCGGACACGACTGAGTGACTTGCACTTTCAGGATTCAGGTGCAAACTCGTCCTATCTCGGAGGAAGAAACTGAGGCCAGCGGTGGGAAGTGCCTTTCCAATCAGCACAGCTGGTTGGAACCGACATCTATACCCGGGCCTTCCTCAGAGAGAGCGTGGGCTCGGTTCAGCTGCCTTTTTTTTTTTAAACAACAGGAGCTCAGTTAGTAAAAAGGACCAACAAATACATTTTACAAGAGAGCTAAGTACTTGGCCATTTTGACTGTCATCATTAACCTGCCGTGTGTCAGGACTTCCCTGGTCCTCCAGCAGCCCAGCCACCGAGCTCCCCGAGTAGGGGCCCCAGGTTCGATCCCTGGTCAGGGAACTAGATCCCACAGGCTGCCACTAGGAGTCTGTATGCTGCAGCTGCAGACCCCACATGCTGCAATGAAGATCAAAAACCCCGAGTACTAAAGCTAAGAGCTGGTGCAGCCAAATAAATAAATGAGCAGCCTCCTCCCCCAAAACCTGCCTGTTGGCCCAAGGTAGGGTCTGCGAGGTCTCTGTGGCCACCGGGCTCTGTGTGCCCCCAACGCCCACAGTTCTGCCTAAGAATGCTGGTTTCCCACATGGGGCAGCAGGGGGTGTGCCTGGCACGTGCCCGACAGGGCCCTTGCAGGCCCTGCCCCAGAAGGAAGGTGAAATGGGAAAACACGCTCTGTGGGGCCCCGCTGGTGTCCACGTGCCTGCTGTACTAGGCTCTGATGCCAGCACCTGGAGCCCTTCTCTGCAGAGCGCCCACCAGCCTTCCACTGGCGGGAGGACGCTGAGGTTTTGGTGGTTCCCGAAAGTTCCAGGAACAGCTGCTCACCCTGATGGCCATGACCACAAGTGAGGAGGGAATCCCAGATAGTGGTAAATTCACACGAAGCCAACAGTGACAAAGAACAGCTTGGAACGAGAGCTTGGTTGCTGGATGCCAGTTGCTCAGAGAGCTTAAGTTAGAAGAGGAAAGCGGAAAGTGAAAGTGTTACTGGTTCAGTCCTGTCTGACTCTTTGTGACCCCACCAGACCTCTCTGTCCATGGGATTCCCCGTGGACAAGGCAAGAACACTGGAGTGGGTGGCCATTCCCTTCTCCAGAGGATCTTCCTGACCCAGGGATCAAACCTGGGTCTCCTGCATTGCAGGCGGATTCTTTACCACCTGAGCCACCTGGGAAGTCAGATCAGAGAATCGACTTGTGTAATAATTATAACTGACACTTACCGTGTGTGCAGAATAGCCGAGCCCGTGCCAGGGGGCTCTGTCTGCACAGGGGCTCTGCGGGACAGCTGATACCGTTTTATGTGATGGGAACATAAGCTGGAAGGTGGAAGATGAGCTGGAGGGCATGGTGTGATAGAGAACGCGGCTCAAAGTTGCGCGACCAGGAGGTGGTTCTGGCTGGGTCGTGACTCTGCCACGTGGCTTTGAGTAACCCACTCAGCGCTCCCTGGACACCTGTTTCCCCTCCTGTAGTGGAAGGGGCCTGATGGGGAAGATTTCTGACCTTGTCCAACAGCAGTGTCCTATGACTGCATTGTTTTCTTGGTTTAGTTTTTTTTTTTTTTAATAGCTTTAGACCCTCAGGAGACCTGAGGGTCTGCAGCCGGCCTGAGTCAGGAGGGCACAGGTGCTGACGGATACCACTCCGGAAGGGCTTGGTGGGTGGTTGCCCCGGGGGCTGTAACTGCTGTTCTGGGTCTGGGGTAGCCCGAGGGTGCTGGGGCTGGCCGGACCCACGCTGGGTCAGAGCAGCAGTGCCCACTGCTCAAGGTGCCAGGGTAGGGCTGGATGGGGCTGGATGAGAGGGGAGACAGGGAGGCACCTGCCGCCCGTGCCCATCACCAGATGTGGTTCTGTCTCTGTGCTTTGTGCATATTTCTGGGCACAAAGTACAGCGAGAGGCCAGAGGGCTTCAGCCGGGACAGAGGGGGCCAGATGGTGCCACCTTTGTGCAGCTCAGAACTTCTAGAAGGACATGGCTCAGCCGCTCTCCGGACCCTGCCCACGCTACTTCTGAGCTCATGTAGCACCCAGTTGTTCAGACACTTTTGGTCCACAGTTCGGTAAGACGTGTGTTTTATCCAGTGTTCACGTGTGCCTATGTATGAATAATTGAAGCAAAAATTTTAACAATAAGATGCACTCTTTATTTTGTTCTAGTTTATATTTTGGCGGTCGTATAATCCACTAAATTGATGTCATGATCCACCGGTGGGTTGGGACTATTTGTTAGAAAACTGGCTAAATGCTTCTGGAGTGGTCAGTTCAGCTCTGGCTGAAGGTGAGAGTGAACAAATAAAAGCACCCTGCTTGTTATGCTTACTTGGTACGCAAGGATGCTTACTTGCGGTTTTTCTCTCTCTTTTTTTGAGTCTCTGGTGTTTGCTGCTTCCTGCAAACTCCTTGTACTTTTCAGTGTATAGCATGGGGTCATGTGGCAGGTGGGGAGACACAGATGGGAGTGGAAGAACCCTTGGGCACCTGTAGAAACGATCAGGAAGAATCTTTTGATAAACGGTATTTTTATAAATACAGACGTTGGATGTTCTCAAGATTCTGAACTTAAAAACTGTGTGGACTTTGGCTCCTAGGCCGAGCCCCGGAACCACACTGGGTAGGTGGCTGAGAGCAGAAATTAGGTCTCTAAACCCTGACTCTTGCGTAAGAGCCCCCTGCATGGAGGAGGATGTGTCTCAGAGCCACTAGCAGCGCTGTGACCTTATAAACACGTTCCCTGAGTGCACAGTTATTCTCATCCGAATTTTCCATCTTGGGCTTCCCTGGTGACTCAGCTGGTAAAGAATCCTCCTGCAATGCAGGAGACCCCGGTTTAGTTCCTGGGTTGGGAAGATTCGCTGGAGAAGGGATAGGCTACCCACTCCAGTCTTCTTGGGCTTCCCTAGTGGCTCAGCTGGTAAAGAATCCTCTTGCAGTGTGGGAGACCTGGGTTCGATCCTGGGTTGGAAAGATTCCCTGAGAAGGGAAAGGCTACCCACTCCAGTATTCTGGCCTGGAGAATTCCATGGACTGTCTAGTCCATGGGGTTGCAAAGAGTCAGACATGACTGAGTGACTTAAAAAAAAAAAAACAGGTTGGTCTTGAAGCACAGACCAAAGCTGGGTGATTTTTCTCCCCTGCGGTGCCCACGCTGCCCATGGGGCGCAGGCAGGTGGGTGGGAAGGCGGCCGTCAGGGACACAGACCCAGAAGCATCTCCCCTTTCCCTTGTGGTTGCTATTTTCCTTCCTGGAGAAGACTTAAGTTGTGAGGGGCCTGATGAGCTGAGTCACCCAGCTGGCCTTGCAGGGGGTGGCACCCACAGAGGGTTCAATGTTCAAGGCTACCACAGTCTCAGCTGGTGATTTGGCATTTTATTTGTGGGTAAAGAAACCCTCCCCAGAAACCCAGCACCAGCCTTTGCAGACCCTGTCTTAAGGTTTGTCTTAGTAAAATCATGTAAATTAGAGTTGAAAACAGCCCATGAAATTACAGGCCATCTGTCCTCTGACAGGAGGATTCCCAGCTGGCTCAGTGGTAAAGAACTCGCCTGCCAGTGCAGGAGACACAGGAGATACGGCTTCCATCCCTGGGTTGGGAAGATCCCTGGAGCAGGGAATGGCAACCCACTCCAGTCTTCTTGCCTAGAGAATCCCATGGACAGAGGAGCCTGGCAGGATCTAGTCCATGGGGTCGCAAAGAGTCGGACACAACTGAAGTGACTTAGCTCACACACAGTGACCCTGATGCTGGGAACGATTGGGGGCAGGAGGAGAAGGGGACGACAGAGGATGAGATGGTTGGATGGCATCACCGACTCAGTGGACATGAGTTTGAGCAAGCTCTGGGAGCTAGTGAAGGACAGAGGAGCCTGGCGTGCTGCAGTCCATGGGGCTGCAAAGAGTTGGACATGACTTAGTGACTGAGCAACAACAGTAGTGTGTATCTCTTAATCCTAAATTCCTAATTTTCCCCTCCTCCGCTTTCTCCTTTGGGAACCATAGTTTGTTTTCTATGCCTGTGAATCTGCTTTGTAAATAAATTCGTTTGTATCATTGCTTTGATTCCACATGTAAGTGGATATCATACGATATTTGCCTTTGAGTTACTCCCCTTAGTATGGTAACCTCTAAGTCTGTCTGTGTGGCTGCAAATGGCATTATTTCATTGTCTGTATGTGTGCCACATCTTTATCCTCTCATCTGTCGATGGACATTTAGATTGCTTCTGTGTCTTGACAGCTGTGAACAGAGCTGCAGTGAACACTGGGGTGCATGTATCTGTTTTGTCTTTTCTAGACATGTATCCAGGAGTGGAATTGTTGGATTATATGGTAGCTCTGTTTTTAGTTTTTTAAGGACCCCTCCAGAAGGCAATGGCATCCCACTCCAGCACTCTTGCCTGGAAAATCCCATGGACAGAGGAGCCTGGTAGACTGCGGTCCATGGGACGCAGTCAGGGACTGAAGAGTCAGGGACGACTGCGCGACTTCACTTTCACGCGTTGGAGAAGGAAATGGCAACCCACTCCAGTGTTCTTGCCTGGAGAATCCCAGGGACGGGGGAGCCTGGTGGGCTGCCATCTATGGGATCCCACAGAGTCGACTGAAGTGACTTACCAGCAGCAGCAGCAGTGTTTTCCAGGGCTTCCCTGATAGCTCAGTGGTAAAGAATCTACCTGCAATGAGGGAGACCCCGGCTCGATTCCTGGGTTGGGAAGATCTGCTGGAGAAGGGATAGGCTACACACTCCTTCTTGGGCTTCCCTTGTGGCTCAGCTGGTAAAGAATCCACCTGCAGTGTAGGAGACCTGGGTTCAATCCCTGGTTTGAGAAGATCCCCTGGAGAAGGGAAAGGCTACCCACTCCAGTGTTCTGGCCTGGCGAATTCCATGGGCTGTATAGTCCACGGGGTCGCAGAGTTGGACATGACTGAATGACTTTCACCAGTGTTTTCCATAGTGGCTGCACCAACAATATCAGAGGGTTCCCTTCTCTCCACACCCTCTCCAGCAGTTATTTGTAGCTTTTTGCTGATGACCATTCTGACCAGCATGAAGTGGTACATCATTGTAGTTTCAGGAAGGACCCTCTGTGGTATCATCTGATCTGGTCTTCACAGCACTACCGGGTGATACAGAAGGCCCTGCAGCCTCATTTTACAGATTGAAAAATGAAGGCCCTTGGAGGCTAAAATGATTGCTCTACACCAGAGGTTACAGGCAAACTGAGGGGAGAGTGGGGGACTCTTGACCGCTCTGGTCTAGGGCTTCTGAAGCTCCTTGGTTTGGAGAAAAGAGTTTGCTGTCTGCTGCTGCTGTGGAGCTAGAGACAGCGGGGGCCAGGGGTGGGGGTAAGTCCCCTGAAGTTGTGGGTCAGGCAGCAGATTTCTGCCTTTCTTATGTCTCCGGGCTTCTTTCTTGGGAGGAAGGCCGCTGCTGCTGCTGCTAAGTCGCTTCAATCATGTCCAACTCTTTGCGACCCCATGGACTGTATCCCACCAGGTTCCTCTGTCCATGGGATTCTCCAGGCAAGAATACTGGAGTGGGTTGCCATTTCTTCCTCCTCCAGGAGATCTTCCCTACCCAGAGATCGAACCCGTGTCTCCCGCAGCTCCTGCATTGCAGGTAGTTTCTTTACCAACAAGCCACCAGGAAGCCCTGCCCGCTGTGGGGCCAAAACATGCTCCCTCCCTCGGCAGGCGTCACGTGGACGCAAAGACCCAGGGCAGCGGGGAAGGCCTCAGGTAGCTGCATGAGTCTGTGGGGACCACAGGTGAGGGGAGGAAGGAGAGTGTCTGCAGGAGGGAAAAATCGTGGCTTTCTTTTCTCTTTCACATCAGGAAGTCTCTCAGACTGCAGTCAGAAGCCTTGATATCCTCTGTGGAAAATAAAGAATTCTGGAACTTCTCCCAGAGTCAGGTTTAGACTTTTCCCCTCATTTGACCTCTGATCTGCCCTTGATAGTGTTGGGATTAGGGTTAGATGCTGAAGCTAAAACTCCATTACTTTGGCCACCTGATGCAAAGAACCAACTCATTGGAAAAGACCTGATGCTGGGAAGGATTGAAGGTGGGAGGAGAAGGGGACGACAGAGGATGAGATGGTTGGATGGCATCACCGATCTGACAGACATGAGTTTGAGCCAGCTCCGGGAGTTGGTGATGGACAGGGAAGCCTGGAGTGCTGCAGTCCATGAGGTCAAAGAGTTGGACACGACTGAGTGACTGAACTGAACTACCCTTGTTGCCAAGTTCCGGCGTTTCATGGTTTGTTCCTTGTTTTCTGATAGCTATGTGACTGTTCCCAGAGGTTGCATGACCCTGGCTTGGTCACCATCCCTACATTTAGCACCAAGAGATGCCCGTTTGGTGGACTGAGGGATGGAGCAAAGTCAGTCCTTATGGAGACGCCTCCCTGGAGTCTCCCACCTGTGGGGCTCACCAAGGCCTTCATCACAGCCCCGACAGCTCGGGTGCAGATGAGGCTGGTGGTGTGAGCACTGCCTCTGTGTGGGTGACAGGGGGCTGGGGGAAAGGCTGGGTAGGGGGCGGGGTACCCGTGGTTCTGGGGATGCCACTCAAGCTTTCCAGAGTTATGCTGAACGTCTGCTGGGATAGTCCCTGACGTTGGCACTAAAGACCCTGATGCTAAAGATTGAGCGACCTGAGACACCACTTGAGAAACTAGAGGGCTAGTGCTCAGGAAGCAGATAGAGTCAGAGTACATAAAATTAGACAGCCGGAGCCTGGCGGGGAGAGGGGTTTGCAGGAGAATGAAAGTAATGGAGGTGTCCAACTCTTGGCGACCCCATGGACTGCAGCCCGCCAGGCTCCTCTGCCCATGGGATTCTCCCGGCCAGAATACTAGAGTGGGTAGCCATTTCCTTCTCCAGGGGATCTTCCCGACCCGGGCTTGAATCCGGGTCTCCTGCATTGCAGGCAGACTCTTGACTGCTGAGCCGCCAGGGAGTAGGTCCATGTATATATATGGCTGAGTCCCTTTGCTGTCCACCTGAAATGATCACAACATTGTTAATTGGCTATACGCCAATATAAGATAAAAAGTTCTAAAAGATCAAAAGCCAGAAATGCATCTGGATTGTAACCCACTCAGCTACGAAAGCATCACTGGGGCAGCACGGGGCACCCCCTCAATACCCCCCCCCCACACACACACACACTGAGTCCGGGGACCCTGCCCTGCGCTGGGAGGGCAGTGGAGAATGTCTGGTAGTTTGAGAAAAGAAGAAAATTATTTTGACGACAAGTCCTGGAAGATGAGAAGCATTTTATTCTCAATCTAGCAGTAGTCCCTTAAAACGCTCCTGATCCCGCCAGCTGTTTAGCTCAACAGATAAGAGCAGAGCATGTCAGCGCTAACAGGCATCTTCTGAAATTATCTCGTTAAACCCTTCATTTGGGAGCTGGAAGACTGGGTTCAGGCGTGCCCAAGATCCCCGGTTCCCCAGAGAGCAAACCACGGGACGGGCTGGAGCCCCCGAGCTCCACCTCTGTGAACAGGTTGCCCTGTTACGGGCCCGAGGGATGCGGGCTTGTCGAGCCCACACAGCGCCCAGGACCCGCCGTCTGCCCGGGACCCGCTGTCCGCCCGGGCGGCGTCAGATGCCAGTGGCACACTGTGGGTTCGGGTCTGCTCGGCGGGGAAGGAACATGGGACCGTCCTCCACGTGTTCCTCCCCCGAAAGGAGTCAAAGCGCTGGAAACCGCACGGGAATGTTCGCTCATGACCCTGATGTTTCAGACCCCCGGTAGGCCCTCAGGTGCAGCCGTGGCCCCTGACCTTGGCGGCCTTTCTGTTTGTCCTGTGTGTGCACTTTTATCGGGCCTCTTTCCGGGGGAGCCCAGCTGCAACAACAAAGGAGTTTTGTAAGACAAAGCGTCAGAAATGCTGAAAGGGCAGAACTCCATCTGATCGATAACACGCCTGCTGTCAAGGCTCTGAGACATCAGCTGGTTGTAAACAGTATGGAGAAAGCTTGGGATAAGTGGCTGGAGGAGTGGGCGAGCTGTAAATGAGACCCCAAACTATATAACACGGGGTGATTGCATCTGGTGGTGAGACGCTTGATACTTTCAGTCCTTTGCAACATCGGCACAAATTACTTTTTAAAATCTGCTGTTGAAGTACACTTGGTTTACAATGTTGTGTTAGGTGCATTGCCTTATTTTTTTTTAATATACATAATTTTTTATTATGACCTCTGTTCCAGATAAAGATTGTATACATTTCCATTAGATTAAGACGCAGTAGACCTTGAAGAGGCAATATCACACACTGCCTTGGGAGTGAACCATTGAACTGTACCAAGTCTCCTCCATCCTTGCTCTTCCCCTGAGAGCTCACTGTGCCCGGAAGGGCCCGGTGTCTTAGTCACTGAGGAGCCCGGGGTACCTTCTGATGCCCCGTTGTTTTTGTCACTGGAGCTGAGTCATCCCAAGGAGGTGGGAGGGGGTACTCGGTAGAGCTCTGAGCTGGGAGCGGGTGGACCTGGTTTATAGAGCCTGTTTGCCGTGGTGCACTTGTCTGCCTTGGGCAAATGGCTTCGCCTTTCTGACCCCTTAATATCTTCATCCGTAGACTGGCGTGAAACCACTTGCCTTTCCTACTTGTCTGAGCTGCTCTGAAGACCACATGAGGCAAAGACTCAAAGGTTTTAAGGACATGAAAATAAATGAAAGTGTTAGTCGCTCAATCGTGTCCGACTCTTTTCGACCCTATGGACTGTAGCCCGCCAGGCTCCTCTGTCCGTGGTATTTTCCAGGCAGGAATACTGGAGTGGGTTGCCATTTCCTCCTCCAGGAGAGCTTCCCGACCCAGGGATCGAACCCAGGGACACACCAATGGCAAATTAATGACAACCCTGCTGCTGAGATCTTTGACTTTTGCCTGAAATTCTGAAGAGGGGCAGAGATGGGAGATTAATAAATAAGCTACTTTTCAGGTCAGCTCACATCATGAGAATTTTCTCAAACCTGACGCTTTCCTCTTTTGTCCTGTGGCTTCCGTGACAGGTGACTTTATCAGCCCGAATCCTGAAAATGCACTTTCCCCAGGGACCCTGCTGGTCCTCTCCAGAGCACGTGGTCAGGGTCAAAATAGGTGTGCAGCCGGGGACTGTCCCCAAGGACAGAGCCATCTCTTGGTAGCTCAGTAAACTGGCCACCCAGTGCCCAGGGAGGGTCTGAGCGCCTGCTGCTGGGGAGAAGAAATTCAGAGATGGCCAGGGGCGGCTACAGCAGTGAGACCCAGAGCTCCAGTAGGCGTTTAAACATTTAGAAGCCCCGGGCAAGCTCCCGGCACCTGGCCTTCTGGATCTTCACCCGAGCTAAGCGACCAGGTCCCACTCACGCACCGGCCAGCAGGCTCGTGGTCACAGCTGCAGATTTTCCCACCCTAGTCTCCGAGGCGCGCCCTGTTTCCTGGTAAGCTGGGGGAGGTGAGATTAGAATCGTGGAATGTGGGGTGAGGGAGCCTTCCAGCAAAGCCCGCACGGGTGCCAAGAGGCTTAGCTATGGGGATGCTCGACCGAGCAAAACACCCTGCGTGCTGCCGCGGTCGCTCTGCGAGCCTCTCCTGGGCTCACTCTGGGGCAGGACGGGTGATGCCTAGCCTGGGGTGGGGATGATACCCCGTCCCGGCCTCAGCTGTCTCAAGGCCGTCTTGTCCCGAGTCACTCCACCGCCGGGGCCTCGGTCACTGGCCCGTGACGGTTCCCTGAGGAGTAGATGGGCGTGTGCCCGCCGGGCGTCTGGGGACAGCCAGGCTGAACGAATGTCCCGGAGTGATGGTTATTGGAAACCGCAGAGGAATGTACTCATTAAAGGGGGAGGTAAGTGCCCACACCTGGTTCCTCTTCCTCCCCCGTGAGCTGTGACCACAAGGCCCACTGGCCGGCCGGTCCCTTGGCACAGGCTGGGCAAGCCCCCGCGCGTGCTGCCCAGGCAGGGGGTCCTCCTTCCGGGAGCTGATTCAAAGACGCCTGCCCACCCACTGCAGAGGGCAAACGCAGGGCACGGAATCGCAAGATGAAAACTCAGCTCTGGCCCTGGGCTGGCCCACAGTCCGGCATGACATAGACGGATAAATGGCCGTAGTACAGCGCCGTAAGTCCTGTGTAAGGTTCGGGGAGCACAGAGGAGGGGAGAATGGATTCTCCCTGAGGGTGGGTCCTGGCCAGGCCAGAGATGGCGGCTGCAGTGGGCTTTGCAGGCTAGTAGGAGTTCACCCTGTGAAAACCAGGATCGGGCTGGGGTCTGAGGGTGGGTGGCCAGGAGGAAAAGGCTTGGAGCTTCAGAGGCGGTTGTCAGCTCCACGCTAGAGGCTGGTTCGGCCCTGCAGGGACCCAGGTGACACGGGGCCTGTTGTCCCAGGAAGGGGGTTGGCCGTTGGTGAAGGGTGACCTTCAGCTGCCACCTTGGAGGAGCTGAGATGGCACTCCAAAGTGTCCATACATACACAGCCTGTTTAAAACACCATAAAGAGCCTGTCTGGGTGCCTGATGAAAAGAGGCAGGGTATAGAGTGCATCAGAAACCAGGTTGTGGAGGTTGGCAAGTCCCGCCAGGCCTGGATTAGAGGCTGTGGGGCCTGGCAAAGGCTCCTGATGGTGAATCACCCGTGGGAAGCCGGTGGCTCTTGCCTGGGCGGAATCACCGTGAAGCCTGCTCTGCACCGCAGACCAGTCGACTCACCTGTGCGGTGGGACCCAGGTTCCAAAGGTGACTCAAACATGCCGCCCGCTTGAGACGCTGAAGTGAACCGCCCCAGAGCAGCTGAGTCTGGAATCTGCCTACGTTATTAGAGACTGCCAGCGTGTCACAGAGGACTCGCTGCGGCAGCCACTGGCTTGGCCATAGTGGAGTGGAGGCCCTGAGGCTTTAGGGGAGGGTCCCACGTTATGAGGCCACAGTTTTAGGAATCACTGTTCTAGCAGAGGTTTGCAGATGGCTTGAAACTATCTACGTTGAAAGATTTGTTGGACAACAAATAGGAAACCCAAAGGAGGGCTGGGCAAAAGGAGGTGAAGACCTGGACCCCTCAGCACAGCTTGGGGAGGGTAGGAGGGGTTAAAAAAGCAAGGGTTCTGTGCTTAGTTGCTCAGTCATGTCCGACTCTTTGCGACTCCATGGACTGTAGCCACCAGGCTCCTCTGTCCGTAGAGATTCTCCAGGTAAGGCTACTGGAGTGGGTTGCCATGCCCTCCTCCAGGGTATCTTCCCAATCCAGGGATCAAACCCAGGTCTCCTGCATTGCAGGCAGACTTTTTGCTGTCTGAGTCACCAGGGAAGCCCAAGAATACTAGAGTGGATAGCCTATACCTTCTCCAGGGGATCCTCCCAACCCAGGAATCAAACTGGGGTTTCCTGCGTTGCAGGCAGATTCTTTACCAGCTGAGCTACCAGGGAAACCCCAAAAGCAAGGGTAGGTCACAGAAAACTACAAAACGTTGCTGAAAGAATTCAGAGAAGACGAATAAATGGAGAGACATCCCATGTACATTAATTGGTAGACTTAATATTGTTAAGATGTCTCTCCATTTATTCAAAGTCATCTACTCATTCAGTGTCATCCCTATCAGAATCCCTATTTCAGATATAGAAAAGCCATCCTTAAATAGGTATGAACTCTCAAAGGACCCCAAGAAGCCAGACTATCTTGAGAAAAAGAAAGGAGCAAAATTAGAGGTCTCACATTTCCTGATCTCAGAAGTTAGTACAAAGCTACAATCATCAGAACACTGTGGTACTGGCATAAAGACAGACTGATGGAGTAGAACAGGGTCCAGAAAGAAACCCTGCCGTATGTGTACAGCCATATGATTTTCAACAAGAGTGCCAAGGCCATTGGCTTCCCAGGTGACACAATGGTAAAGAATCCACCTGCCAATGCAGGAGACACGAGAGATTTGCAGGTTGGATTCCTGGGTCAGGAAGATCCCCTGGAGGAGGAAGTGGCAACCCACTCCAGTATCCTTTGCCTGGAAAATTCCATGGGCAGAGGAGCCTGGATGGCTACAGTCCATGGGGTCAAAAAGAGTCAGACGCAAATGAGTACGCATGCAACCGCATGCACGCTAAGACCATTCACTGGAGAAAAAATAATCTTTTCAATACATGGTGCTGGGAAAATTAGATATCCACATGTGAGATAAAGTTGGGCCTCACCTTACACTATATACAAAAATTAGGGTAGTTTCCCCTTATCCACAGGGGCTATGTTCCAAGACTGGCAGTGGGTACCTAAAACCACAGGGATTGCTGAGCCCCGTGTGTACTCTGCTCTTCCTGCACATACATAGCTACGGCAAAATTTAATATGTAAAGTAGGCCCAGTAAGAGAATGCCCAGACTGCCAGCATCGCGCCTTTAGCACCTCAGGACCATCGTTAACTAAAAGAAGAGTCACTTGAGCACAAGCACCGACACCAACAGTTGAACCGATAACCAAGACGTCTACTGAGTTGCGCCTGTGCAGTGAGGATACACGACAGACAAAGGGGTGAGCCACGTCCCGGTCGGGACGGAGCAGGATGGTGCAAGGTTTCATCAGCTTACTCAGAGTGGCGTGAGATTCAAAATATGGGAATTGCTTATTTCTGGAATTTTCCATTAAATGTTTCTAGACCCCTGCTGCAGCTGCTAAGTCGCTTCAGTTGTGTCCGACTCTGTGCGACCCCATAGACGGCAGCCCACCAGGCTCCCCTATCCCTGGGATTCCCTATGCAAGAACGCTGGAGTGGGTTGCCATTTCCTTCTCCAGTGCATGAAAGTGAAAAGTGAAAGTGAAGTCACTCAGTCGTGTCCGACTCTTAGCGACCCCATGGACTGCAGCCCACCAGGCTCCTCCATCCATGGGAGTTTCCAGGCAAGAGTGCTGGAGTGGGGTGCCATTGCCTTCTCATTCTAGACCCCGGTTGACCTCAACTAACTGAAACCTTGGAAGGTGAAACTGCTGATATGGGGGGAGGAGCTTCTGTAACTCAGAGTGGATCAATGACTTAAATATAGGAGCTAAAGCTATAAAACTCTTAAGAAATGGAGAGAGAAATGGAAACCCACTCCAGGATTCTTGCTGGGAAATGCCATGGACAGAGGTGCCTGGCAGGCTACAGTCCATGGGGTCGTAAAGAGTCGGACATGACTTAGCAACTAAATAAGACCATGTTAAAAATATTTTCAGGATAAAGGATATTTTCTTACCCCCATTGTTGCTTTAAAAGTAGCATTTTAAAAAGATGAAACTAGTATGCCCAAACATTGTTAATGAAAGACAAACTAAAAGTTATTATATACCTAGGGCTTCTCTGGGAAACAAACATTATATCTTGGCTTCTAATTTAAAATTGTTCATTTTATCAAATATGATTTGACTTTGGTTGGCCTTTTATAGTTTACATAAAACAAAATTGATTTCCCTCAGTTCTGTGATTTTAATATTTCCCACATTGAGCAAATAAAAAAGTTTGAATTTATTAAAAAAAAAAAAACCTCTTAGGAAGGAACATAGAGGAAGAGCTCCCACTATGACATTGGATTTGGTGATTTCTTGGACATGACACAAAGTGAAAGTGTTAGCTGCTCAGCCGTAGCCAACTCTTTGTGACTCCATGGACTGCCGTCCACCAGGCTCCTCTGTCCGTGGAATTCTCCAGACAAGGATGCTGGAGTGGATTGCCATTTCCTCCTCCAGGGGATCTTCCTGATCCAGGGATCAAACCCAGGTTATGATGCCCAAAGCGCAGGCAGCAAAGTGAAAATAGAGAAACTGTGCTACATCAGAATTAGGAATTTCTGTGCAACAAAGAACACATTCAACAGCGTGAAAAGGCACGGACAGAAGGAGAAAACATGCTCACACATCATATATCTGATAAAGGGTTCATATCTAGATGAAGTAAAGAACTCCTATCAGCCCGACCAGCCAGCAGCCTGGTTTTTAAATGGCCAAAGGACTTCTTGAATAGACGTTTTTCCAGAGAAAACGCACAGATGGCCAAGTACGTGAACGGATGTCCAACACCAGTAATCTTTAGGGAAATGCAATCAAATCCTCACTGAGATGCCACCTCACACCCATTAGGATGGCTCAAACAGCAACAACTGAAACAGAGCAGAAGATAGCAAGTGTCCAGTGAGGATGTGGAGAAATTGGCACCCTCGTGCACTCTTGGTGGGGATATAAAATGGTGCGGGTGCTATGGAAAAGTACGGGAGTTCCTCAAGAGTATTGAAAATAGAATTCCTGTATAGGCCAGCAATTCCACGTCTGAGTCTATACCCGAAAGAACCGAAAGCAGGGCTGCAGAGATATTCCCACACCTGTTGTATTAGTTTGCTAGGGCTGCCATAACAAAGTGTCACAGACTGAGTGGCTTAGGTAGCAGAACTTTATTTCCTCACAATCCTCGAGGCTTAGAGGTCCAAGGTTAAGGTTTCAGCAGGTGAGTGGCTTCTGAGACCTCTCTCACTGGGGCTCACAGATGGCCCTTCTCTCCATGTGTTCATACGGTCTTCCTTCTGGGTCTATCCTAACGGTCTCTTCTTCTGTGGACACAATCATACTGGATTGAGGTCTTATGGAGGGCCCACCCGTGTAGCTTCATACTATCATAATTCAAAGACTGTACAAGTACAGTCACATTCTGGGGTGTTGGGATAGTGTAACTTCAAACCTATTCATTTTGAGGGGCACACAGTTCAATCCATAGTACCTGTGTTCATAGCAGCATTAGTCACGGTAGCCAAAAGGTGGAACCAACCCACTTCAGTCACTCAGTCATGTTCAACTCTTTGCGACCCCACAGACTACAGCACTCCAGGCTTCCCTGTCCATCACCAACTCCTGGAGCTTACTCAAACTCAGGTCCATCAAGTCAGGGAAGCCATCCAACCATCTCATCCTCTGTCATCCCCTTCTCCTCCTGCCTTCAATCTTTCCTAGCATCAGGGTCTTTTCTAATTCCTTAATAAATGACTAGATAAGCAGAATGTGGTCTGTCCATACAGTGGAACATTCAGTTCAGTCACTCAGTCGTGTCCAACTCTTTGTGACTTTGTTGACCGCAGCACACCAGGCCTCCCTGTCCACTGCCAATTCCTGGAGTTTACCCAAACTCATGTCCACTGAGTCACTGATGCTATCCAGCCACAGGTCCATCAAGTCAGGGAAGCCATCCAACCATCTCATCCTCTGTCACCCCTTCTCCTCCTGCCTTCAATCTTTCCTAGCATCAGGGTCTTTTCTAATTCCTTAATAAATGACTAGATAAGCAGAATGTGGTCTGTCCATACAGTGGAACATTCAGTTCAGTCACTCAGTCGTGTCCAACTCTTTGTGACTTTGTTGACCGCAGCACACCAGGCCTCCCTGTCCACTGCCAATTCCTGGAGTTTACCCAAACTCATGTCCACTGAGTCACTGATGCTATCCAGCCATCTCATCCTCTGTTGTCACCTTCTCCTCCTGTCTTCAATCTTTCCCAACATCGGGGTCTTTTCCAGTGAGTCGGCTCTTTGCATCAGGTGGCCAAAATACTGGAGCTTCAGCATCAGTCCTTCCAATGAATATTCAGGGTTGATTTCCTTTAGGATGGACTGGTTGGATCTCCTTGCAGTCCAAGGGACTCTCAAGAGTCTTCTCCAACACCACAGTTCGAAAGCATCAATTCTTCTGTGCTCAGCTTTCTTTATAGTCCAACTCTCACATCCTTACATGACTACTGGAAAAACCATAGCCTTGGCTAGACAGACCTTTGTTGGCAAAGTGACATTGCTGCATTTTAATATGCTGTCTAGGTTGGTCATAACTTTCTTTCCAAGGAGCAAGTGTCTGTTAATTTCACGGCTGCAGTCACAATGGAACATTACTCAGCCTTCAAAAGGAAGGGAATTTTGTCACAGGCTACAACATGAATGAAGCTGAGGACATGATGTGAAGGGAAATAAGCCAGTAACAATAAAGACAAGTCCTGCACGATTTCTCCTCCACTCTAGGAGGTCCCCAGAGCTGCCACATTTATAGAGACAGAGAGTGGAGTGTGGGGGGAAGGGTTGGGGGAGAGGCACAGTTGCCGAATGCCTGTGGAGTTTCGCTTTGCAGAAAGGAAAGGACCTTGGAGGCTGTTTGCACAGCAGTGAATGTGCTCAAGTCCACTGAGTTGAAATGACTAAGATGGTAAATCTTGGGTTGTTGCTGTTTAGTTGCTAAGTCATGTCCAGCTCTTTCTGACCCTGTGGACTGGAGGCCGCCAGGCTCCTCCATCCGTGGTATTTTCCAGGCAAGAATACTGGAGTGGTTTGCCATTTCCTTCTCCAGGGGATCTTCCCAGCCCAGGGAAGTCCATCAAGTCAGGGAAGCCATCCAACCATCTCATCCTCTGTCACCCCTTCTCCTCCTGCCTTCAATCTTTCCTAGCATCAGGGTCTTTTCTAATTCCTTAATAAATGACTAGATAAGCAGAATGTGGTCTGTCCATACAGTGGAACATTCAGTTCAGTCACTCAGTCGTGTCCAACTCTTTGTGACCTTGTTGACCGCAGCACACCAGGCCTCCCTGTCCACTGCCAATTCCTGGAGTTTACCCAAACTCATGTCCACTGAGTCACTGATGCCATCCAGCCATCTCATCCTCTGTTGTCACCTTCTCCTCCTGTCTTCAATCTTTCCCAACATCGGGGTCTTTTCTAGTGAGTCGGCTCTTTGCATCAGGTGGCCAAAATACTGGAGCTTCAGATCAGTCCTTCCAATGAATATTCAGGGTTGATTTCCTTTAGGATGAACTGGTTGGATCTCCTTGCAGTCCAAGGGACTCTCAAGAGTCTTCTCCAACACCACAGTTCGAAAGCATCAATTCTTCTGTGCTCAGCTTTCTTTATAGTCCAACTCTCACATCCTTACATGACTACTGGAAAAACCATAGCCTTGGCTAGACAGACCTTTGTTGGCAAAGTGACATTGCTGCATTTTAATATGCTGTCTAGGTTGGTCATAACTTTCTTTCCAAGGAGCAAGTGTCTGTTAATTTCACGGCTGCAGTCACAATGGAACATTACTCAGCCTTCAAAAGGAAGGGAATTTTGTCACAGGCTACAACATGAATGAAGCTGAGGACATGATGTGAAGGGAAATAAGCCAGTAACAATAAAGACAAGTCCTGCACGATTTCTCCTCCACTCTAGGAGGTCCCCAGAGCTGCCACATTTATAGAGACAGAGAGTGGAGTGTGGGGGGAAGGGTTGGGGGAGAGGCACAGTTGCCGAATGCCTGTGGAGTTTCGCTTTGCAGAAAGGAAAGGACCTTGGAGGCTGTTTGCACAGCAGTGAATGTGCTCAAGTCCACTGAGTTGAAATGACTAAGATGGTAAATCTTGGGTTGTTGCTGTTTAGTTGCTAAGTCATGTCCAGCTCTTTCTGACCCTGTGGACTGGAGGCCGCCAGGCTCCTCCATCCGTGGTATTTTCCAGGCAAGAATACTGGAGTGGTTTGCCATTTCCTTCTCCAGGGGATCTTCCCAGCCCAGGGATCCAACCCACATCTCCTGCACTGGCAGGTGGATTCTTTACTTCTGAGCCATGAGGGAAGCCCACATCTTGTGTCACACGTATTTTACTGCAGTTAACAAGGATAAAAAAAAAAAAGAAGAAGAAGATTTGGGATGCAGGCAGTTTCTCCTGGTGGTGGGGTTTCTGCCTCGAGTGGAGCTGTCCACCAGGCAGGAGACAGGCGGAGGAGACGGTGAGGGTCTCATCATTTCAGCACGACGAGTCTGTGCAGTCTACCACCCCCCACGTCCACCCCACCCTGCCCCGCCGCAAGGCCATCTCTCTGGGCCACGATGTCATCAGGTTTTTCTGAGCGCTTTGCCATAGTGGCCAGCCCCCAACACACAGCCCTGTCCTCTTCCCAGGAGGACACACATCCTCGGGCCGTGTTCGTGCCGGCCCATCGGCCACTCCCCAAGGCGCCCAGTGGGCTCTCCCTTCCCTCCCCAGCCTTCCTCCTTCACTCTCTCCCTCCTGCCCTGCAGTCCAGGGGCCTTCTTCCTGCTCCTTCCCTGAGGGGTCGAGAGGAAAGGTGGAGAGCAGGCGGGATCCCCGAGGGGGCCCAGGGCGGGCGTCTCCACTGCCTCCTTCCACCTTCTTGGCTGTCCGCTCCCTCCCTGGTGGCTGACATTCGAGGAGGACTCAGCAAGGGGCTGGGGATACACTCGGAGACCCACGTGCGGCCCCAGACGTGGCCAGGCAGGCCCCCAAGGGTCCAGGTCACTGACTCCGTGCCCTCTTTTCGTCCTAGGACCTGAGTTCCTTTGCCATGCCGCTCCTGGATGGAGACCTGGAGAGTTCAGAAAAGCCTCCGTCTCGTAAGGTAAGGCTCCCTTCCTCCCAGCTTCTCTGAGCTCACCAGAGGTGCCACGGAGGCCAGACTCGCTCAGCTCGAGCCCGAGAGACTTCTCCTCCCTGTGCCCTTGGCTGCAGCTGAGCCCACCCTCCCCTTCCAGGCTTCACCCCTTTTTCTTCCCTTCCCTTGGGGCTCCTCCCTGGTCCCTGGATGCCCCAAAGCGGGCAGAGGTGATTCTGAAGAGTTCATGTTGAGCTCAGTGCCCTGAGTGCCTGAGATGCTCATGGGCAAAGAGAAGAGATTGAAAATCAGGGAAAAGCGGGTCATGGAGCCTGGGTGTCTCTCCCCGCTGCAGACAGGAGTCCCTCCTCCCACCCCCGCCCCCTCCTTCCTTTCCCCAACCCCTGGCCCCGGCTCTCAAGTCCTTCTCTCCCTTCCAT
>SJXQ01001195.1:255727-266785 GCA_006408695.1 Aepyceros melampus
CCGCATGAGCTTCAGTGGGATCTTCCGCTCCTCATCCAAAGACTCCTCCCCCAGCTCCAACCCGTCCACCTCACCAGGGGGCATCCGCTTCTTCTCGCGCTCCAGAAAAAGTAAGGCATTGATGCTTTTGTTCCAGGTGGGTGCAGGGCTGCGGGGGGGAGCCGCTCTCGCCCTGGTGGTATGCTGCCGCTTGCTGGTGGCTTTAGCGATGGTGCTGAGTGCGCGCGTCTGGGTCCGTCCCCCGAGAACAAATTGAGCTCCGGAAAAACGGAAAAATGGGTTTCCACCGGGGTCCTTTTCTTCCTGCGCTAACCCCCACCCGTCGGGTGTGGTTTGCAGGAGGTTAATGCAAATATTGCCATCCGAGGGGGCTGTAAGGACAGCCACGTGGAATGCTGGAAGTCAGGAGTGGTGTGAAGCTAAGGTTGGGCCCGTCCCCTGCTGTGGTCTGGCCCAGGGTGGACCACAAGCCGGAGGGATTTGAGTCTTTGGGACTCAAATTTGGGACCGCATTTGAGGGATTTGAGGCTTACTTGTTTCTGGCACATCCTGACTTTGTTCTGGGTCCTAGGTAGCTGGGGTTCATTTGTTAAGAAAAACAGGGGCAGGAAACGTGTGTTTAAGAGAGAGTTCTTTAGGCTCATGAGAATTTGTGATCTAAGCATAAACTATTCTCCACTGAGCACCGTTGACCGTAACTGGAAATAATATGGCAAACCGTAAAGCTGTTGTTCTTGTTTAGTTGCCAAGTCGCATCAGACTCCTTGTGATCCCCATGGACTGTAGCCCACCAGGCTCCTCTGTCCCTGGGATTCTCCAGGCAAGAATATTGGAGTGGTTGCCATGCCCTCCTCTGGGGGATCATCCTGACCCAGAGGCTGAACCCGTGTCTCCTGCATTGGCAGGCGGGTTCCTTACCACAGAGCCACCAGAGAAGCCTCAAACCATAAAGCACATGGTTTCTTTTCGCCTCTCCTGTTTCTCAGTGCGCCTCCTACTCATTATGCCTCTCTCTGATGAGAGGAAGTTCCTGTTCAGGAAGACGGTTCTTTGGGAAACATGCTTGCCCTGGGCATCAGGTCTGGAGTGGTCTTCCTTTGTCTCTGGTTGTATTTGCAAGAGGACCTGTAGGTCGGAGCTATAACCCATCCGCAAGGCCAGCACCAAAGCAGTGTTCAGCCTCTGTGACTTACGAGGGAGGGTGGGGGACTCTTCTTTTGGTGGTTTGGGGTGTTGCTCCTAGCACCCCTCAAGTCCTCCCCATGATGACCGAACTCACATGTAAGTGTACAGATGTCCTGTGACGAGGTGGTCCTCATGCAGACAATGCGGGCCCCGTGCGGTTGGGAACTTACATGTGAAGCCAGAGGGGCAGGTGTGTCCCAGCCCTGATGTCCCAGCGCCCCAGAGAACATCCCCCGTTTCCTCGACAGGGATCCTGAAACCCCCAACTACTCCATCACGCACCAGCTCTCAGAGGAGGGCGGTCAGACCAGACCTTCACCAGACGTCCAGTTTCTCGCATCGGGCCTGGGTTGGTTACAACAGAACAAGGTTGTGTTAATTTCGTGGAGGCCGCCATGACAAAGTAGCCCAAACCGGGTGGCTTAAACAGCAGGAATTTATTCTCTCCCAGCTCCAGAGGCCAGACGCCAGAACCAGGCTCTCAGCAGGGCTGTGGTCCCGCTGAAGGGGCTGGGGAAGAGTCTGGCCTCTCTCTCAGCTCCTGGTGTTGCCGGCAGCCCTTGGTGTTCCTTGCCCGTGGAGGCAGTGCTCGGCCTCTGCCTCCATCGCCGTGGGCATGTGGCCCGCCCCCGCCGGGTGTCTGTCCGACCCGGGCCGCTTCCCTTCTTCTGAGGACACAGTTGCTTTGCGTGAAGGACCACCCGACCCCAGGACGACCTCCTCCGAATCCCTTACATCTGCTGTGACCTTGTTTCCACTTAAGTTCCCTTTTGGAGTTTCCTGGAAAAGACATGAATTGGTGGGGGTAGTGGGTAGGGATACCTGGCGGCTCAGGCAGTAAAGAATCCGCCTGCAGTGCAGGAGACCCGGGTTCGATCCCTGGTTTGGGAAGATCCCCTGGAGGAGGAAATGGCAACCCACTCCAGTATTCTTGCCTGGAGAATCCCATGGGCAGAGGAGCCTGGCGGGCTACAGTCCATGGGGGTCACAAAGAGTCAGACATGACTGAGCGACTAACACACACAAAACCATCCCACCCAGTACACGGGTGACATCAGAAAAGCCAAGACCTGCAGTTCACGTCACTGGCTGGGGAGGGGAGGACTGACTTGTGGGCATAGGATGAGCATCCTGTTAAGATCAGGGTCACTTCTGAAGGCAGAAGGCAGCAGCCGAGATGCAGAGTCTGGGAGGTCTGAGGGAGCCTGCAGGTGGCCTATGAGTCCTGGAGACATGCCCGACCCTCAGCTCCTGGTGCCAGGAGTCCACGCTGCCCATTTCTGGCCAGTGATTGTAAAGGCCATTCAGTGTGCTTGGCTAGAAAACGTGCATGCCTGGGTGCTAGGTTGTTTCAATCGTGTCCAATTCTTTGCAACCCCATAGACTGTCACCTGCCAGGCTCCTCCGTCCATGGGACTCTCCCAGCAAGAATACCGGAGTGGGTTGCCATTTCCTTCTCCAGGGGACCTTCCCAGCCCAGGGATCGAACCCAGGAGGGGCCAGGGCTGCTGGTAAAAAGACGCTCATTAATTAGGTCGGGTTGGGGCTCAACTTCCTTAGAGAAGCTCTCTGGTGGGGAGTGGGGTGTTCAGACCAGGGACGGTAGCCCATGCTGTTGCCCTTGAAGCACGTCCTTGACCTTCCCCAGCCGGAAACCAGCCCTGCCCAGCCTGCTGATGAAGCGTGAAGGCCCTGGTCATATACAGGCAGCACGTGCCCTGCTTCCTGAGGTCCTCCCCTCGGACCCTGGCCCCCCGGTTTTCCCATCACACGTGGTGTGAGGCTTGCGTGGAGGGCATACAATCTGTCTATTCTCCCTCCTGCTTGAGTCTACACCCACGTCAAGGTGCCTGGACTATGCATCGTTCCCACTGCCCCGGAACTGATTTCGTAACCCTGAGCTTTAGAGTAACGTCCTCGCCTGTGTGAAAGGTCTTGTAAGCAGCAGCCCATGGAATGCTGTGAAAAGATGTCACAGGGACGCTTTGTCACACGAGACCCCTGGGAGAAATTTCCTGTCTCGGTACCAAGAATAGTTGTACTTCTGAGCAACTGGTTGGCTTTTGTGTGTCATAGACTGTGACGGTGTAACAACCCCATTTCCCATCTGCATTGTCTGCTGGGAATATTGGAACAACTCTGTACCCAGGGTGTTAAGAGAAGCATTTCTAGCCTGGTTTCTGAATCCATCTTTGGCCCCCCATCCTTTTAATTCTCGCCCCACAACTCACTTTTTTAAAAATAAAAACTAAGAAGACAGTTTAATGGAAGGAGTTGGGTGTATTTACAGAATTCAAAGAGGAGCTGAATGCTCACGACTCAGGAAGGGAAGGAGCCAGGCTGGTTCTGGAAGGCCCAGCGGCCAGAATTCACGGAGATGCAGAGAATCCCTTGTTTTTGCGTCTCTCCACCGACCACTCCAAAAGCCTCATCCTAGGATATCTGATCAGCCCAGCTGAGATCTCTGAACCAATGGGGTCCTGTTGAGCGGGGAGCTGGGAGGCAGGGTCAAACAGCTAAAGCACAGTGACCAGGAGCCCACCCTGGAGGTGGGCGGAAAGTTCCAGGAGGAGAGGCCCAGTTGGCAGCCAGGACGTACCCACACCACTCTCTGCATCCACTGCCCGGCCTGTGTGCACACACAGTCTCTCACGTCCACGAAGATGCCCTCATCGAGCTCGGTCCAGTCACCCCACACACAGCGGTCAGCGTCCCCCTGTTCCCCGATCGTGTCTGAGCGTCACCCCACGCACGGCGGTCAGCGTCCCCCTGCTTCCCCGATCGTGTCTGAGCGTCACCCCACGCACGGCGGTCAGCGTCCCCCTGCTTCCCCGATCGTGTCTGAGCGTCGCCGCTAAGGATGTGGCTGTGATGGACCAAGCTCTCCGCCTCGGCCTGATGAGACGCCCGTTTCTCCTCCAGTGCTGTCTGCACCCTGTCCTTCCCATCCTGTGACTTCCGGGGCAGAGTTAGGATTCTCCACGTTAAGGACTGCAGCAGATTTCCTCTGTTCTCTTTCTCTGTTGTCTGTTGACACAGGATCTAAAGGTGACTCCCCGCGTGACCCGCAAGCGTGTAAACATCGTTGTCTGTTATTCGGAGAAAGGGGAAAATAGAGATCCTGCAGAGCCATTTTCAAAAGGAAAGAAAGGAAAAGGATTCAGACCCATTAAGAGCGAGAGAAGATGGCAGGGGCTTCTCTGGGGGCCCAGTGGCTGGGACTCTGTGGGCCCCATGTGGGGGGGCCCGGATTCAGTGCCCTGGGCAGGGAGCTAGATCCCACATGCGGCAACTAAGACGCAGTGTAGTCACACAAGTAAATAAAATATGTCTTTTTAAAGAGAGAGAGGAAATGCAGACAGAGGCTACAGTTCCGAGCGCTCCGCCTGCTGCTGGGACCAGCGAGGACCTCGGTTGGCTGGCGCACTCCCCGGAGGAGAGCCAGCCCTTTGCCCTGCAAGGACCCTACCCCTTGGAGGGGCTTCTTGAATGCCGTGGCTGTAGCCTTCCCCTGGGCTCCTGGCCCAGTGGCGTGTTGATCCAAGACGTGTCCTGGGGACTCTGGGATTTTCATCACACTCGTCCCAGCCCCACGGTTAACTAGCAGCAGGCCTAATTCCCTTGGAGGATCAGGGTCAGCCATCCCAAGCAAAGCAATAACCCACTTTCGGCTTCTTCCTCTAATGACAGACGACAGCCTGGGACAAAATCCAGCCTGAAACCTTTCTTCATTTTTGTACATAATCACTGAGATACAGGCACGCCCTCGTTTCTCTCCCCTGTGGCTGTTTGCACTTGGAACAGCAGACTCGAGCTGTTGTCTCTGAACCACGTGCCCCACAGGGTAGAACACGTTTACGTCTCGTCTTCAAGTGAAAGTCGCTCCGTTGTGTCCGACTCTTTTGAACCCCTGAGCTATACAGTCCATGGAACTCTCCAGGCCAGAATACTGGAGTGGGTAGCCTTTCCCTTCTCCAGGGGACCTTCCCAACCCAGGGATTGAACCCAGGTCTCCCACATTGCAGGTGGATTCTTTACCAGCTGAGCCACCAGGGAAGCCCCACATCTCCTCTCAGTTCAGTTCAGTTCAGTTCAGTCGCTCAGTCGTGTCCGACTCTTTGCGACCCCATGAATCACAGTACGCCAGGCCTCCCTGTCCATCACCAACTCCCGGAGTTCACTCAGACTCACGTCCATTGAGTCTGTGATGCCATCCAGCCATCTCATCCTCGGTCGTCCCTTTCTCCTCCTGCCCCCAATCCCTCCCAGCATCAGGGTCTTTTCCAATGAGTCAACTCTTCGCATAAGGTGCCCAAAGTACTGGAGCTTCAGTTTTAGCATCATTCCTTCCAAAGAAATCCCAGGGTTGATCTCCTTCAGAATGGACTGGTTGGATCTCCTTGCAGTCCAAGGGACTCTCAAGAGTCTTCTCCAACACCACAGTTCAAAAGCATCAATTCTTCTGCGCTCAGCCTTCTTCACAGTCCAACTCTCACATCCATACATGACCACAGGAAAAACCATAGCCTTGACTAGATGGACCTTAGTCGGCAAAGTAATGTCTCTGCTTTTGAATATACTATCTAGGTTGGTCATAACTTTTCTTCCAATGAGTAAGCGCCTTTTAATTTCATGGCTGCAGACACCATCTGCAGTGATTTTGGAGCCCAAAAAAACAAAGTCTGACACTAGTTCCCAAGAAGTCTTACGTCGCCATGATGCAGTAGAAGCTTCCAGAAAATAGCGAAGCTTATCTCCAAAAGAAAACAAAGATTTCTTACAGCTTGGCTGAGGACGGCCTTGCTTTTGAAGGTGAGGAAAGGGAAATGCGTATCCATCTGTTTGTGAACTGCAAATAATAAGATGAAAGTCTTAAAAAAAAAAAAAAGAAAGAAAAACAGTCTGGCTTGGTCAGCAAGGCAGGACCTCAAGAAGGACTGAATCTCATGTTACTCAACTTCGCTCCCTAATCAATGATACTAATTATCCTTGTCAACTGGGCTTGTTCTCAGCGTATCGTACATGAGCGCTGGGTTTTGTTCCGACATGTGCGTATTTGTTTATTTTACTTATTTGCTTGTTAATACTTCACTGATACATTAGGTGCATCATAAAACACACACCAGAAACTTAATTGAAGACTTTGGTGTCCCAAGTGTCAACATTCAGGGTTCACTTCCTGGATGTGCAGACAGGAAGAGCAAGATTCTCTAGATTGGGCACTGTAGCAAATTTTCTCAGTTTGCTTTCTCTGTCTTCTGTTGGACAAAACCTAACAGCATTTCCACATCAGACAGTTCCTCCTAGTTCAACACGCAGCAAACACACAGGATCCAGGACAGGACCTGCAGTGGCACGGAGCACATCGACGGCCTCAGGCTCCCGGGAGACCAGATGACAAGGCTCCGGGGTGGAATTGGTCATAAATGGGGCGCGAAAGGAGGGAACGGCAGAGAGAGGACAGCAGGAAGTTCCAGGCAGGCTGCGGGGAGGAGACAGAAAGCAGCTTTCCTGGGCTGCAGTCGAGACGCTGAGCTCTGAGAGCAGAGCAGAGGTGAGAAGGGCAGGTGACCCATGTGGAGAGACATGGGAAGGACCTTCGCTGGGTCTACGCTGGGAAAGACCAAAGGCCAAAGGAGAAGCGGGCAGCAGAGGAAGAGACGGTTAGATAGCATCACTAACCAAATGGACGTCAGTCTGAGCAAACTCCAGGAGATAGCCAGGGGCAGGGAAGCCTGGTGTACTGCAGTTCATGGGTTGCAAAGAGTCGGACACAACTTCACAATAAACAACAGCAACATGTCACCATTAAAAATAATAATAATAATAACTTTAGGTTGACCAAAGGACCACTAACAACCCTTACAGGCCTCCATAAAGGGAGTACGGACAAAACTGATGCTTGGAGAATATCATTAGGACCGCTTGTGCAGAGAGTGAGGGGAGCTTGTAAGGAAATGGGGCCACCGTCCTAGTCCAAGGTGGCTTGGGACCCAGACGAGGGACTCGGAGCAGTGGAAGGGATGGTAGGAACAGAGAGGGATGGAAAAAGGACTAGGGAAGGCCCTGGCAGTCCAGTGGTTAAGACTCTGCCTTCCAATGCAGGGCGTGTAGGTTCGGTCCCTGGTCCGAGAGCTGAGATCCCACGTTCCTCATGGCCAAAAAACATAAAATAGGAGCAGCATTGTAACAAATTCAATGAAGACTTAGAAAAAGAAAAATAATTTATGGGGCGTAGAAAGGATGGGGAGGAAAGAGGGAAATGAAAGGGTGAAAGAACCCAAACCTTGTGTGTTCTCGCCACTCAGAGCTTGTTTGGTGATGGTGGTTGTTGGTACCGACAATCCGAGACCAGCGGCTCCTTGTCCAGGGCTCCCCAGAGCCGCCTCTTCCGGGCCTCTCTCAGCCTGGGGCTGCCGCGCCAAGAAGCCGGAGTGTGGACAGATAGATGCCCGCATAGGTCAGCACCTCCTGGAGCCTGGCGACGTTCGTAACAGCCACAGCCAGCAACAGGAAGTACCATGTGTAGAAGATGATGAGGAAGAAGGCAAGCGACTGCAGGGCCACCGCGTGAGCCCCGCAGCTGGGGTCACGCAGCGAGAACAGGAGCGGGAGGAGCGGAACCCACCACCGGGGAACCACGTGGGGCAGAACAAAGAATAGAGAGACGGTCCGCAGCCTGTCAGCCACGGTGTGGTTTCCACGGGAACCCTGGGTGGCAACCATCTGCCTGAGGATCGGAGGCCTCACGGCAGATAAGAGGACCGACGAGAACCAGACAGGATCGGGGCGCCCAGCAGAAGCTGCGAGAACCCCGGGCTCCGATCCTGCTGTGGCATCCAGTGAGGCCATCCTGACCCGGGCGGGGGGATGGAAGCAGATGGGCGCTAAGGGCTGACTTGTTGGCTTCACGACAGGAGAGACCTGGGCGCACTTCTAGGCGGAGCAGAGATGCACGGCCTGTGAGACGGGCCTCCAGGCTTCAGTTGTAGACAATCTGATAAGCCAGTGAGGACATGCTGGCTTCCACGTCCCTGGCCTCAGAGTGAACCAACTGGATGTACGTGGAACCCTGAAAGGGATCAAAGCAAAGGCACCTCCTCCCCGCCCGCAAGGAGGGATGTCTGCCGGCTGATTCCCGCGGACATCTCCCCTCTTCCTCCGTGGTGAGAGGCCATGGCTTCCAGGGCACCTCGGCTTCTAGGGACAGAGAAGATGGCGGGCTGCCAGGGGGCAAGGTCACGGTATTTTAGATAATAAGATATCCTGATAGTTTAATCTCTTTTACGTTGTGTGTTTGTTTCGGTTATGATGTCATTAAAGCGCCCTAACTAAGCTACACATCTCCTTGGTGGCAGAGGTGACGTTTGTCCAGATGGCAATTAAGGCAAAGCTGGAATATTCCAGACCCAGGGCTGAGTGGGGATGGGGGTAGGTTGGTGCTCAGACAAACTTGAATCCCTAACCACCACCACCCACCCACCCGCCTCCCTGTGCAAAGAGGGGAAACGGACACGTAGGGAGGAGATATGGGCGGGGTGGTTTGGGGCAAGAGGTGGTGAGGGATGAATACTGCTAAGTGACTGAGCCAGAGGAGGGGCCACGTGCAGGTTAGCAAAAAGCCTCTTATCCATGCCAGCACCCTCCCTACCCCACCCACCAGCCTTTTTCCTCCAAAACTCTCCCTTGACACACTAAATAAGCTAGCAAGCTCATCAGGCCGCCTTTGGGCGATGTCTTAGATCTGAGTTCTGCCATCTGTAAATTCACTTTTTCTAGGTTTTCTCTGTACTGGTCCTTCTACGTGTTTTTTTTTTTTTTTAACCGTTTTTAATGGATGCAAATGAACTTCTTTTTGGTTTATTTGTTTGTTTATGGCTTCCTGGGTCTTTGTTGCTGCACTCGGGGTTTCTCCCTAGCTTTCTGCACTCCCCAGGGGTGGTGTGTGGACGTCTCATTGTGACGGCTTCTCCTGTTGCAGAGCACCAGCTCTGGGTGTCGGGGCTTCAGCTGCCGTGACTTGTGGGCTCGGCTGCCCCCAGGTAGGTGGGAACTTCCCTGACTAGTTGAACTGGTGTCCCCTGCATTGGCAGGCAGATTCTTGACCACTGGACCACCAGGGAAGTCCTGCCTTCTTTTTTACTTTTTTTCAAGTTTGCCTTTGAAAAGCTTCGATAACTTGAGGCTCTGATGGGGTGGCTGTCCCCACTCCTGCAGATTCCCCTGGGGGCAACCGGTCCACCAAGAAGCACAGAGCAGAGGAAGAAAGCCTGTGTTAAATCTCTCCCACATTCAAAACAAGACGGGGTGAATGTGTATCCGCCTTCCATCTTTCTCTCCTGAATGCCTCTTGGAATCTGATTTCCCACAGAAAAATAGGGCGGGGAGCAGCTCTGGGTCCCAGGGCTGGGGGGCGGTGAGGGGAGGCCTGGGAACAGCCCTGCAGGCCTGCAAAACTCCGGGGCCTTTCTGGCTTCGTGTCCGAGTGACCACTAGAGGGGGATAGAGCCCCGTGTGTGAACCCAGGGGACGCGGCTGGATCCGCAGTTCCGGCCTGGGTTTCCCCGTGCTTAGTCTCTGTCCTGTCTGATTCTTTGCGACCCCCGCAGACTGTAGCCCGCCAGGCTCCTCTGTTCATGGGGATTCTCCAGGCAAAAATCCTGGAGTGGGATGCCATGCCCTCCAGGGGATCTTTCCCACTCAGGGATCAAACACAGGTCTCCTGCATTGGCAGGTGAATTCTTTACCGTCTGAGCCACTCTCAGACAGAAAAAAAAAAAAAAAAAAGTGGATGTTACAGAGCAGGAAGCGGATCTCACCCCTGACCAGCCTGACCCGGCCTTTTATAGGGAGCAGTCTCACACTGAATATTCGTTCGGTCCTTATTTGATGAGAGCTTGCTGAGATCCTGGGCACCGGGGACAGAGCACGGGTGAGGCAGACGCTGAAAGAACTGTCGCTCCAACAGTGAAACATGGGGAGAGGGGTGGCTTTTTCATGCAGGACCTTCAGGAAAGCTGAGACGGGGGCATCTGAGCAGAGGCGGGATGGAGCCAGGTGTGGCCGGACAGGTGCATGAGGCAGGTGTGTGGGGCAGGTGGGGTGGGGACAAGGCATGCCTGGCCACGGGGACAGCAGTGGAAGTGTCCGGAAGCTGGGCAGCCTCCGAGCCTGCAGGGAGCAGGGAGTGTGGCTGGAACCACGTGGGGAGGGACAGGGAGGGGCAGTCAGGGGTGGGGGTTGCAGGCCAGCCCAGGACCCCATGGAGTGGTCCAGGGGGTTGTCGTGGGGGAATGACTTACTCCATGGAGGGGTTCATCTGGCTGCTGTGCAGAGAGAGATGGTGGACGCAGAGGCGGGGCCCCAGGTGGGCCCACTGATGCAGACCTGGATGTCAATGCCCACCTCCTCTGAGACCTCCTCCCACCTGGCCTTCTCCAGAAAGCCTCACCTGACTGTTCTCGCCTGGAGCGGTCTGCCAGGCTCTCAGATAAAACTTAAGTTATATCTTAACTTTCCCCAACACCCTCGGGCTCAGACCAACTCTCGGGGAAGGTTCTGGCAAAGGTAGTCCAACTACGATGTGCATTATGGACGTTCAAGGCTGCGTCCTCTGGGGGTCGCTGGCACGTTTAGAGTATAAATGAGAAGGGGCTGTAGCATCACAACCAGGGGCAAGGGAGTCCCTGGCGGTCCAGTGGTTAGGGCTTCCCCTGGAGGGACACAAGTTCCCTCTCGAGTCAGGGAGTTAAGATCCCATGTGCTTCCTTGCGGCCAAAAGGAAATAAAAGTTAATAGTGATTCCAAAAAGCAAAAACAAAACAGATGCGACAGATGGTTTTTTTGGAAGCAGTGGGCTTCCCAGAACCCACG
>SJXQ01001195.1:267579-278977 GCA_006408695.1 Aepyceros melampus
TCGTGTCCCAGCTGGGCAGCTGTCCACCCCAAGGGACCACCACTGACGGAAGTCGGTCCCACTGGGCACTGGGACATTTATCTTCGTCCCGTGCTGTGCTGTGCTAAGTTGCTTCATTCATGTCCGACTCTTTGTGACCCCGTGGACACACCAGACCCTCTGTCCATGGAACTCTCCAGGCAAGAATCCTGAAGGGGGTTTTCATGCTCTCCTCCGTGGGATCTTCCTGACCAGGGATCCAAACCTGGCCTCCTGCATTGGAAGGTGGGTTCTTCACCACTTTGCCACCTGGGAAGCCCCGCTAGAGAAAAGGTGTTGAAAGTCGCAGACTTGGACAGCCACCTACTCTGATGACCCCGAGGGCTTCTCTCAGTCCCGACTGCAGGGTCTGTAGGACAGACAGGCCAGGGGGACACCAGCACCCAGGAGCTGCTGGAGCCCAGCGGGGAAGCGGGAAGCCCGGGGCGTTCAACGAGGCCGCAGAGCATCGTCACAACCCTGGTCTGAAGCTGCTTTGTTGCGCCCCGCAGTCAGAAATACATTTTATATCGTAACCCAGCACAGTCACATGGACGGCTAAAAACCATTTCTCATGAAACAATGTTTACCCTGGCCTCTGTGTGCTGTTGTCGACTCGACTCTCGTTAGGTTGGTGGCACCTGCATGTCGTCTCTGCCCCACACGGCGGGGTGCCCGAGGGGGCAGGCGTGGGGCTGTGCTTGCACTTTGGGAAATGCCACCCTAGATGGTCATAAACAGCAGGGCGGGCATGGATCACCTGCCCGCAAGTCTGGCTGGGAACTTCGGGGCCCAGAGAACCAGAGGGGTTGGAAGGACGCGCTGAGGGCTTTGCCAGAGATGGAGATGCCAGATGCTGGAGATTTGAACTTGTTTCTCAGGACCAGCTCACAGCCATGACCCAGGCCATGTGTACTTCGAACACCCCGAATACATTTGCTTTTCTGTTCCTAGTTAAAATATGAACATTCTGTTGTGGGTGACCGTGATTCTGGGTTATTTACATCTCGCTTTTTTAAACCCTCTCCTGGTGTGTGGGTCTGATCAGAGGATGTAAGGAGAGCCGTTTGAAATGCAAATGAGCTTCCCAGGAGGTTTATTGAACTTGTGAAACTTGGGCTCCTCTCCATGTTGGATCACAGACCGCTCTTCTTTTCTCTCCAGCAACTGGAGTTTATTTTTCAAATAAAAGTCTGTTTTCCCATAAAATGCCAAGAGTTGTACTGTGTGTGGAGGAATGAACTTGGGCTTTTAAGCTTTTAGTGTGGAGCCTTTGAGTCATGTGCCCTCTTCTAGAGTAGGGTGAGACATGGGGGATTTGGTCCCTGGTACTTGGGTCTGGACATCAAGGCCTCAGAACCTCCATGCCAACACCAGTCCTCTCTTGGAGAGGCTATTTCAGTGACCAGCAGGTTGGAACTGCTCTATCAACCTGGCTTTGACGACGCCATCAAGTTTTTACTTAAAGTTGGTTTGAGTAGGACGCTTAAAACTTGTTAACGCAAAACACAGTTCTTCATGGAGGTTTCTTAATTAATCCTTTTTAAAAAGGCCTAACATAAGTATCCAAAATCACCGCAGATGGTGACTGCAGCCATGAAATTAAGACGCTTACTCCTTGGAAGAAAAGCTATGACCAACCTAGACAGCATATTAAAAAGCAGAGACTTTACTTTGCCAACAAAGGTCCATCTAGTCAAGGCTATGGTTTTTTCAGTAGCCATGTATGAATGTGAAAGTTGAACTATAAAGAAAGCTGAGAGCCAAAGAATTGATGCTTTTGAACTGTGGTGTTGGATAAGACTCTTGAGAGTCTCTTGGACTGAAAGGAGATCCAACCAGTCCATCCTAAAGGAAATCAGTCCTGAATATTCATTGGAAGGACCAATGTTGAAGCTGAAAGTCCAATACTTTGGCCACCTGATGCGAAGAACTGACTGATTGGAAAAGGCTCTGATGCTGGGAAAGATTGAAGGCTGGAGGAGAAGGGGACGACAGAGAATGAGATGGCTGGATGGCATCACTGACTCAATGGACATGAGTTTGGGTAAACTCCAGGAGTTGGTGATGGCCAAGGAGGCCTGGCGTGCTGCAGTCCACAGGGTTGCAAAGAGTTGGACAACTGAGTGACTGAACTGAACTGAATTGGTAAACTCTTCCTATAAAAGGGAAGTGAAAGTTGTCAGTCCTGTCTGACTTTTTGCGACCCCATGGACTGTAGTCCTCTGTCCAGGTTCCTCTGTCCATGGAATTCTCCAGGCAAAAATTACTGGAGCGGGTAGCTTTTCCCTTCTCCGGGGGTTCTTTCCCACCCAGGGATCGAACCCAGGTCTCCCACATTGCAGGCGGATTCTTTAACATCTGAGCCACCAGGGAAACCCCTTGCTATAAAGGCCAGATAGGAAATGTTCTAGGGCTTGTGGATCACCAGGTCTCTGCTGCCATGACTCAGCCACAGACAAAATGTAAGCTATGTCCCAGGGAATCCCTATTTGCAGAAGCAGGTGGTTAGCCGGGCTGGCCCCTATTTTAATAGATGGTAGCCATCTCGGCGTCCCCTTTTCAACCCCTCAGTGCCTCCCCCATCCGCTTGAGTGAAAATCTGGTCTTCCTACGCCCTCCACGCTCTGGCCCTGGACTGGCTCTGACTGCAGCCTGTACTGCTCACCTGGCCACCTGGCCTCCTGCCCGCTGGGTCCTCAAAGGTGCCTGGCTGTCAAGGACCAGCCCCTCAGCTGCCTCTGGGCAGCTCTGAGGGCTGTCCCCGCTCTGAGCCTTCTGGGTGGGGGGCCTGGCTGCGTCTGTGAGCTCTGCACTTCGCCCTGGCCCAGTCCTCCTCCTCCTGCTGTGGATGTTGATCCTGAGAGCGTCCCTAAAGCACACCCTGCCGCTGTCCATCTCAGGTGCTGCCCCGCCCTCCGCTCTCGCCCTGATGTCCCACTGGACAGTGGCCTGGAGGGAAGACGAGGCAGCCTGGATGCGGAGATGAAGAGGTGCAAGGGGCTGGAGGCAGGATCCAGTCTTGGGGTGAGGCTGCACGTGACCTGGGAGAGGAGGCAGGCTCTGGGGCTGCCGGCGGCCACTGGTCCCCACGGCCCTGGCCCCGCTGGTTGTTTGCGACCTGGGGTCACACGAGTCCTACCCTGCGCCCGGCTGAGCGAGATCCTCCCTGTCGGTCCTGGGGCTCAGGGCCCCATCCTCGGTCACTGCCCAGGCCGGAGCCCTCTGGATCCGGGCAGCTGCTGAGGTCTGGATCCCGTGGTTCTGCAGACTTCAGAAAAAAACGTGACTCATCCTGCCTGCCCGCAAAGAAAGGAAAAGTATGTGTGGCATCCGAATTTCCTGAAAAGTTCGGCCAGCGCATGGCAGAGCTATGTGGCCGGGTACCCGCGTGGTCCCCAGCGAGAGCGCCCTCTGCTGGCCACCACGCAGAGAAACGTGGACCCGCCCGCTTGGGTCGGGCTGCAGGGCGCGGCCATCAATACTGTCATCTGGGAGAAGCTACGGGACAAAAATCTCCTTTCCCTCGGCAAACTGTAGAGCTCTCTGGGTCTCCCAGCACTGCTCCTGAGATCATTCTATACCATGCGACACAATAGAAGGAGATGCCATCAACCTCTGGATTTTTTTTTAAGATAGCATTTCTTTTAAATTTATTTATTTTGGCTGCACCAGGCAGCAGCAAGTTCTGGATGGATCCAGTCCTCCTTGCACGGGGAGCATGGAGTCTCAACCACTGGACCACCAGGGAGGTCCCTGCATTCTTGCTCTGACCGATTCTTTAAAAAAAAAAAAAAATTAGTCTGTGTATTTATCTTTGGCCGTGCTGGGTCTTCCTTGCTGTGAGGGTTTTTTCTCTGATTGAGGCAAGCAGGGACTGCTCGCTAGTTGTGGTGTGCATGCTTCTCACTGCGGTGGCTTCTCTTGTTGGGGAGCACAGATCGGGGATCAGGGATTGAACCCATGTTCCCTGGTGGCTCAGCTGGTAAAGAATCCTCCTGCAATGCGGGAGACCTGGGTACCCACGCAAGTATTTTGGCCTAGAAAATGCTATGGACCATACAGTCCAAGGGGTTGCAAAGAGTCGGACACAACTGAGAGACTTTCGCTTCACTTTCCTGCATTAGCCGGCGAATTCTTTACCACTGAGCCACCAGGGAAACCCATCTCTGACTATTGCTTAATTTCTCTTTAAAAAATCACATTTTATTTTGAAAATCTCAAGCTATATAAAACTTACAAGAACAGTAGAAAGCGTTCTCCCACCCCTTTCATCTAGATGCCCCAGGGTTAACGTTTTGTGACCACATTTGCTTATATCCGCTCCCACCTCTCAATAAAATATGTATTTGTGTGTGTCTATATGAAATCTGAACCATCAGGAGGAAGCTGCAGTCACAATGTCCCCAGCCCCTAAATACTTCATCTCTTAAAAACAGGGACATTCTTCCAATTGCAGTTTAATTATCAAAACCAGGAAGTTAACATTAATACAACTATCTTCGCTAAGCTGCAGACTGTATTCTCAGTTCACAGATTGTCTCGGTGACGTTTTCAGAAGAGGGAGCCCATGTCACATCCTGTGTTTGGGTGTCCCTTCTCCTCAATCCCTCTCGATTTGCTGCCCCCAATCTTTTTTCTTTGTGACATTTTTCAAGACCACACACAGCCTGTCCTTCTCTCTGGTTTGTCTGACGTCCTTCCCTCTGGTTTGTCTGATGTCCTTCACTGTGGTTTGTCTGACGTCCTTCACTGTGGTTTGTCTGATGTTTCCTCGGGATTCAGTTCAGGTTGGCTGGTTGGGCATGAGGCCACGTGTCCAGTGTCCTGTGCTGGCTCACTGTGGGGAGCATGGGATGTCATGATGATCTCTTCTGGGTGACACTAACCGATCACTTGGTTAGAGGAAATGTTCACCCCAGTTAAGAAAGTTATTCCTTTCCCCTTTGTAAGCAGTAAAGATTTCATGGGGAACGCCTTTAGACTTACGTAAATATTTTCCTTCTCATCCAGCTTTCCATTGCTGATTTTAGCATCAGCCATTTATTCCGCCTGAATTATTACTGCAGTGGCAGGTGGGGTGTTTTCTTACATGATCATTAATTTTACATTGATTGGTTGGAATTCCTACGAAGGAAGAAACTTTCCTTTTTGCCTTATGTCTGTAGGCACGTATGTGATCACGGGCTCGTGTTTTAGTCAACAGGCTTCAGTTTGTCTTGTCATATTCTGATGTTCAGATTGTCGCTTGGGCGGCAGGAGCCCCTTCAGGCTGGCCCCTGTCCTGGGTCTGTCTCCAGCAGCACACGCCTGTTGTTCAATCACTAAGTTGTGTCCGTGCACACACTTATTTTCTGATGCAACAAAACTATCCAGCCTCACCTGAACTCTCCCTGCCCCAGTCCTGGAATCAGCCATTTCTCCAGACAGGCCTTGTTATTTTCAGGCGGTGAATCATTTCAGTTCAGTTCAGTTCAGTCTCTCAGCCGTGTCCGGCTCTTTGCGACCCCATGAATTGCAGCACGCCAGGCCAGGCCTCCCTGTCCATCACCAGCTCCCGGAGTTCACTCAAACTCGCGTCCATCGAGTCGGTGATGCCGTCCAGCCATCTCATCCTCTGTCGTCCCCTTCTCCTCCTGCCCCCAATCCCTCTCAGCATGGTGAATAGTATTAGAAATAAGGGCCGAAGTATATTCATTGCAACTGAGATATCACAGCTTCTGTGCCTTCTCAGCCTAGATCAACCCTGGGATTTCTTTGAAAGGAATGATGCTGAAGCTGAAGCTCCAGTACTTTGGCTACCTCATGCGAAGAGTTGACTCATTGGAAAAGAATCTGATGCTGGGGGGGATTGGGGGCAGGAGGAGAAGGGGACAACCGAGGATGAGATGGCTGGATGGCATCATGGACTCAATGGATGTGAGTCCGAGTGAACTCTGGGAGATGGTGATGGACAGGGAGGCCTGGCGTGCTGCGATTCATGGGGTTGCAAAGAGTTGGACATGACTGAGTGACTGAACTGAACTGAAGGCCTTCTCAGCAGACATACCGGAAATATGCTTAATTTAGGAGAGTGGTTAGATAAGATTAAAAAGGTGCATCCACACGGTAGAGTATTATATAGCTGTAAAAATACATTAACATGGTATCTTTGAGCTGATATAACAAGAAACATGAATAGAAGATTCTCAAGAGACATGAAGATGGCCCTTCAACAGCACTTAGACATCAGTAGGAAACCTTTCCCTAAACCCAGGTTGAATTGGGTTGCCAGAGATTCCTTAAGGGATGACACTGAGCATGTTTTCACATACATGTCTTCTTTGGAAAAAATGTCTATCATTTTTAACTGGGTTGTCTTTTTGTTACAGGAAAACCTGAATGAGGTTTTTGACCAACCCAATAGAATTTACCGGTATTTTCCTCTAGTATCTACTGTAGTTGAACTCTTTTGTTCTAGAACTTTTTCATCACGCCGGCAGAAACCTCGTACCAACAACCATTGCTCCACACTCACCCTCCACTCAGCTCCTGGCCACACTGATCTGCTTTTTGTCTCTGTGGATTTGCCTGACCTGGAACTTTCATTTAAATGGAATCATACAAAATACGGCCTCTGTGTCTGGCTTCTGTCGCTGAGCATATTGTTCTGAAGATTTGTCCCTGGTGGAGTGTGCGCCAGTACCTCATTCCTTTTCATGAATAATATTCATGAAACTGAATAAAATTCCGTCATCTGGACAGACCGCGTTCTGTCTCTCCGTCCTTCCATTGGTAGACACCTGGGTGGCTTCCTCCCTCTGGCTACTGCTATGAACATCTGAGCGTACGTGTTTTGTGTAGACACCTGTTTTCAGTTCTTCTGCGTAGATAACCTAGGAGTGCGATTTCTGGGTCATGTGATTGTCCTGTTTAAGGTGGCGAGGAATGATGTGACTGTATTCCACTGTGGCCACGCCATTTTACATTCTCACAGCAACGGATGAGCGTTTTCACCTCTCCACATCCCCTCCAGCACTTGCTACTTTCCATCTGTTGCTGTTATTGTTACTCTTGCCTTCCTAGTCGATCTAAAGTGGCATCTCGTTGTGGGTTTTATTTATTTATTTATTTTTTCGTTGTGGTTTTGATTTGCTGTTCTTTAATGACTGAGTATCTTTTCATGTACATGTCTTCTTTGGGAAAATGTCTTATCGTGTTTAACTGGATTGTCTTTTTTATTGAATTGTAGGAGTTCTTTATATATTCCGGATACTAGACACTTATCAGATATATGATTTGGAGATATTTTCTCTTTTCTGTGGGTTTTTTTCACTCTCTTAATAGTGTCCTTTGATGTGCATAAAAATGTCTTAGTATTTATTTATTTGACTACGTTGGGTACGCGGGATCTCTTATTTATTTGGCTGCACTGGGTCTTATTTCCTGCACGCGGGGTCTTTAGACACGGCCTAAGGACTCTTAGTTGCGACACGTGGGATCTAGCTCCCTGAGCAGGGATGAAACCTAGGCCCCTGCATCGGGATTGTGGAGTCGTAGCCACTGGACCACGAAGAAGTCCTGAAAACTTTTTAATTTCGATGACAGCAAGCTTTTGAAGACCAGAATTACTTAGCGTGCTGCTCCTTGGTGCCAGGCCCCTAGAGACCCTCAGACCTGTTGGCGTGAAGAATGGGGAGCAGGGCCTGGGAGGTGGCTGCCCCTGACCGCAAGTCACTGATTCCAGGAATGAGCCTCTCCAGAGAGGATGAGAGGCTAGGCCAGGCCAAGCCGGTGGACGAGGGCATTGTCGCAGGGTCCCTCGCCTTGTCAGGAAAGGCTGGCTGAGGGTCTGACGGTCCCTTAAAGCCTTGAGTGAGGGGAGAGAAAAAACAGCAAGTTCTCTGGAGCAACCGTGTGTCCGTTTCGTCTTCCGACCCTCAGGAAGTTTTCCTGCTTGACTGCAGGGAGTCCGGTTTCCTCTGAGCATTTCTGTTTGGTGGTGAGGGCTGGAAGGCCTCCTTCTCTGCCCATGCCGTCCTCCTCACCCTCTGACCCCAGAGGACCCCCAGCCAGCCCCAGGTCACCTAAAGGCCAGGAAGCTGGGCTTTAGAACACTGGTGAATGGCAAGTTCTCTTAGGTTGTCCCCAAGGACAGGTTGGGCTAAAACGAGAGCCGATGGCCCAGGAGAGGTGCTGGTTCCAACAGCGTCCCTTGTTTTTTTAAGCATTTGCTAAAACAGTTGCCTTAAAAGGTGCTTTGCTGATTTTTTTTTCTGCTGAAGACACTAATCGCTGTTTGTTCGATTTTGTTGTTTTTCTTTTGTTTTCTCTTTTTACATTTTACTTTTCAGTGAAGTTAGTTCAATCACATGGTTTTCAAAACAATAAAAAATCAAGGAATGCAAAATGATCAGCATGGGAAGGTCCCAGCCCCACTCCTCCAAAACCTCACGAAGGACCTCTTTAAATTACGTCCATCTTCAACTGCTGTACCGTTTATTGGTGGCAGACCTTGCATGCGGTCTTATCACAGTGGGGGATGAATACTCTCTTCCCCACATCTTCCTCAATTTCCCTCTGTTCTCCTTTTTTTTTTTTTTAATTAATCAGTCTTTTCTTTTTATCACCCCGTCAGGAATCTTTTTAGGCGTTTTTAATCACCCTCTTATAATTTTAATAAAACAGATATATTACATATTATTTATGTGTTGCATGAAACTGTGCTTTATACATAAAAAGAGGCTGTTCCCCCAAGTGTCACCCCTAAGCCAGTTTTCAGCCCCTTCGAGACAATACTGCCCCCAAGGAGGATGATGCCGTCAGCGGGATTTGAAGTGAGAGATGTCAGTGATTATGGTAAGATCTGATTCACGGGGGGTAAGGCCCATCTGAATCAATAAACGATCTAAATTATAGGATTTTTTTTTTTTTATATTTGGTCAACCTAGAGAAATGAACCAGCCATGGAAATGAACTTCCTAGACATCAGAAACGTAAGCCTTTGAGCACCCAGACCTGCATCTTTTCAAGTGTTTGGTGCCTCAGACACTTTGCAGTTTTCTTATTCGAAAGATACTAAATATCATCTCACTCTTTATCCACGACCTGGGGTCCTGACCAGATTCCCTGGGATGGACGCATCCCACTGCCCCTGAGGTGTGAAGACTGTGTGTAGACTTACGGACTGAAGGACTTTTTTTTTGGTAACTTTTGGCCACGCCGCGCGGCACGTGGGATCTCAGTTCCATGACCAGGGATCGAACCTGCACCCCCTGCATTGGAAGCGGAGTCTTAACTGCAGGAGTACCAAGGAAGGACTGAACTTCTGGCCACCCTGCCCCCGGTCCTTCCTTCACGTTCCCGCTGCATGCTTTGCGGTGGAGTTTTGCCTTGAACAGCACCCAGGCTCTCCCGATCGAAACTTGCTGCTAAGAAACCGGGGTTCTTTGTGCATGTTGTTTGAAACGAGTAAATGAGCAGGAGGAAAGTCCCTTGGCTCCCCATTCGAGAAATGCAGTGCCTTTGGCTTGTGAGCGGGGGTTCTGTCCCAGCACCTCTGACTCAGTTCAGCTGGAAGAGGAACTGCAGACGCGTGGTGCGCCCAGTTCAAGTGCTCCACACTGTCCCCGTGCAGAGCCCGGGCAGCCAGCCCTGTGCCAGCTGCCGCCGAGCAGATGTGGCCTCGGAGACGGGCCCTCCAGGTGACACCCTGTGAGGCGCATGACAGCCCTCTGGGTTGGGTTAAGGTCCTGATGATGCCATTTGGTGTTTACAATGCTTGGGGGCTGACAGGGTATTTTTCCTACTTTAAAACCCTGTGACATGGGCTCAGGCTATATTGTGATTTTTTTTTTCTTATGGGAGAAATGAGGGAGAAGAAACAGCGGCTCAGAACTGACGCTGGTAACTGCGTTGCTGCGGTGTCTGACTCGTCTTATGAACCTTTCTCTGTATCGTCTCGTTGGGGAATATATGTCACGATTCAGAAGGGACAGCTCAAGGCAAATCTCCACCCAGGCCTCATATTCTAAGCTAGTGGTTTCCAGCTGAAGGAAGTGCCGAAGCAGGAGGGGTTTTCCTACGTGCTCAAGTTGCTTCAGTTCTGTCTGACTCTTTGTGGCCCCGTGGACTGTAGCCCGCCAGGCTCCTCTGTCCATGGGATTCCCCAGGCGAGGATACTGGAGTGGGTGGCCATGCCCTTCTCCAGGGGATCTTCCCGACCCAGAGATCGCACCTGCCTCTCTTGAGTCTTGTCTCCTGCATTGTCTGAAGACAGATTCTTTACCACGGCGACACTTGTCAAATTTCTCCTGAAAGCCCTGGATTCCAGAAAATGGAGTCGGTGCCTGGTTGCCTGGGAGACGAGGGGCCGGGTGACCACAGTCTGGCTTTCTGCCGAGCCTGTGAGTTCATGGGTCTTCACCCTTGCACAAGGGTTTTACACATTCCGGTAGCTCTCTGACCTCCCTAAGTCATAACTTAGAGGAAGAAGTAAACAGAAAAGCCAGACGCTTGGCCTCTAGACCCTGTGGAATCTGGTGTTTGCAAGCCTTGCTCTGTGACCTTGAGTCCGGGGTTCACCCTGGGGCCAGTGTGAAACCTGGAGTCAGAGCAAATCGCATCAGCTCTTGTCTTTGGTGCCATCAGAGCCTTTGGCCTGGCGAGAGACCCCCGGGGGACTACAGGGCCCACCGAAGGGATTCAGTGAGGCACACACTGGGTCCTTCCATGGGGCGTTAGATTTTAGGAACACCCGGGGACTCCCTACTGTTGGGGTGCTGTACTTTGGCGTGCTAAAAATCATGACTGCCATTGGTGTTTGCTTTTTTCTGTCCTTTTTGGTATTTGTTTAAATCAAGCTGCCCCCGATGTCACTGGGCTTAGATGCCACTGGCGTGACTTGAACTATTCCAAGTTGAGGTGGTTTGTCTTTGCCAGAAAAATCACCCTCTTGTCGCTCAGAGTTCCGGGAGGAGCCGAGAGGTGTATGTGACGGTGGGCGTGCCGGGCGACACGTGGGCGCTCGAGTCGGGGCGGGGACGGTCGCCTGGGAGCCTCGGCCTCACAAACAGCTCTGGGGACAAGGAAAGGAAGCTCCAGGGAGGTGACACACAGTCTCACTCAGAGTCAAGTGCCGCGGTGACCTTTAGAACTTTCCATGAAATCTGACACGGTATTTTGCAACCAGCCGGAGAGCGCCAGCAACTCTGTGCTCCTGGGCGTGCGGCCCGCCTGCAGCTCTGAGGGCCCCTCCCCAGAGCCTCTTACATAACTGGGGTTTGGTCTGGCCCATGGCCTCTCAGGGGTCCTGTGCTTTTCAGGTACTGTCACGTGACCCGCACATCTTCCGGGTGCATTGGCAGTGGGTCTGTCTTCCTTGCCTTTTCCAACATCGAAC
>SJXQ01001195.1:279201-321788 GCA_006408695.1 Aepyceros melampus
ATGCCGTGAGATGAGAGTGAAAGAGTGAAGCCGCTCACTCATGTCCGACTCTTTGCAACTCCATGGACTATACAACCCATGGGATTCTCCAGGCCAGAATACTGGAGTGGGTAGCCTTTCCCTTCTCTAGGGGATCTTCCCAACCCAGGGGTCGAACCCAGGTCTCGGGGGGCGGGGGGGAGCAAACCGGCAGGGTGCCAGCCCAGCTGCGCCGCTGGTCCCCGGGCGGGATCTTGGGCAAATCATTTCGCTTCTCTGAACCTCCGCGTGTTTTGCTTCTTAAACTGAGTCGTGAGGGCTGGCCTCCCTGCCTCACGGCGTGGCCGAGAACTTTGGGAAGGCCCTGGTCTACTCGGGGTGCGCCTGTCTGCCGGCAGCCCTCCTCAGCCCTGCAGGCCTGGACCGGAGGCCCAAGGTGAGGGTGTGTCTGGACACGGGGGTGACAAGCAGGTCAGGTCTGCACGGGGCCTCAGCCCCCGACCCCAGCCTCTCATCCAGGCCTCCGGTGACCGTCTCGGTGAAACGGAGTAAACGGGCTCTGCCCAGGTGTCGGCTGCTGACCCGGGAGGCCCATTCCCGCAGCACAGGGGACAGAGGCCGAACCAGGAGGCAGCTCTGCCCAGTAAAGGGGTCCGCCCTAGGCTTCCTGCCAGAGCCCCGGCAGAGCTTGTCAGCTGGCTGTGTGGACACTGTGGTCGATGCCCAGCATCCTTTGGCCCCTCCACCTGCCCATCCCCAGCGTGTGCAGCAGAAGGCCCTGACTGCAGAGACAGTGGCCGTGGAGACAGGCCCACTGTCACCACCCCCATCAGAAGGCCAGGCCAGCCAGGCTCCCCGAGGACAGGCCACCCTCGCCTGGGTTCCCAGCTGTCACACAGTAATAACAGTAAGGAGAAATGAGAAATGTTCAAGGCCTGACCCTCCCTTGGCGGTGGAGCCTGCTCTGAGTGGTGTGCTGCCCTCCTGGAGTTCACTCAAACTCACATCCATCGAGTCGGTGATGCCGTCCAACCATCTCATCCCCGGTCACCTCCTTCTCCCCCTGCCCCCAGTCTTCCTCACCATCAGGGTCTTTTCCAGTGAGTCAGCTCTTCACATCAGGTGGCCGAAGTATTGGAGCTTCAGCTTCAACATCAGTCCTTCCAATGAATACCCAGGACTGACCCCCTTTAGGATGGACTGGTTGGATCTCCTTGCTGTCCAAGGGACTCTCAAGAATCTTGTCCAGCCCCACAGTTTGAAAACTGCCCCCATTACATGGTCCTATTCCAGGCTTCCGGGTATAGCACCAACCAAGAGAGTGATTTGCATAATGTGTTCCAGCAATACATTTTAGACACACTTTTCGGGACTTCCCTGGTGACCCAGTGGTTAAGATCCCACACTTCTGCTGCAGGAAGAGTGGGTTTGGTCCCTGGTCAGGAAACAAAGGTATCCATGTGCCGCGCGGTGGGGCCAAACTAAATAAACACAGTTCCATCTTGGAAGCCACTGGTTCCTTCTTTTTCAGCCCTTCCCTTTAGAAAATCCCCAAGTGTCGAAAGCATTCCATGAGGATGTGTTCTTGCCGACTGAATCACAATCACGTGAAGGGGCTTCACCTCTTGTTCATTTGGGACCATCAGCTGCGGAAACTGTGACAAACGGGTGTTTGGTCTTCCTGACAGTGGCCACCGCTCTCAGCCCCGAGGTCAGAGGTCCTGAAGGAAGTGTCCTCGTCACTCAACCTCATCCTTGTATATCTGTACTCATCTCAGTTGTGCAAAAGTGTTGTCCCAAGTTAAGGAATTTCAGGCAAATACGAATCAAACAGGGAGACACAGTGGTAAGAGAGCCGATTATAAAATATCTGGGAATTCTGCAATCCTACACGCCCTGCATCTCCACCCCTGGAAGTCCAGTGTCTCCACAGCCTTCTTCTCTGCTCCTGGGTGAAGCTGACCCTGGGAAGAGCATTTTGAGTGGGACCAAATGTACATGTTAGTGAAGTCTGGGTCTCGCTGGGGCCTTGTATCCATAGTCAAGGCCGTCGTGTCTGGCATCATTTGTTTTGTTATTGTTGTTCGGTCGCTCAGTTGTGTCTGGCTCCTTGTGACCCCATGGACTGCAGCACGCCAGGCTTCCCAATCCTTCCTCATCTCCCGGGTTTGTCTTAGAGCTGCATTTAACCCTGCTCCCCAGCTCCGTCCATCCAGAGCTCCCCAGGGTCCGTGCTCTGACACAGAGAACTGTTCTGGGCCTCAAACGACTGTTTGCTCGATCAGGCCACTTCTACTGTGTCTTTTCAGAATATTCTGTAGCCATCTCAGTAACAAAACCGTGACCCTGAAGGGCCCCGGGATTCTTTCCTCCACCCTGCCTGCACTGCATGTCCTGACTCTCCTCTCCGAAGGCATCAAACGTTCCTACTGGACGAATCGAGAGGGTATGGAGCCCAGGGCTGGGCAGCAGCAGTGGGCTCTGGCCCTGCAGAGACTTGCTCAACTTTATGCATTTGTTTTGTTTATTGGAATATAATTGCTTTACAGTGCTGTGTTAGTTTCTGCTGCACAGCAAAGTGAATCAGCTCCATGTATACACGTATCTTCTCTCTTTCGGATTTCCTTCCCATATAGGTCTCCACAGAGCAGGGAGTAGAGTTCCCTGTGCTCACAGTAGTTTCTCATTAGTCATCTATTTTATGTTGTTCAGTCACTCAGGCGTGTCCAGCTCTGAGACCCCATGGACCGCAGCACGCCAGGCTCCTCTGTCCTTCGTCATCTCCCGGAGCTTGCTCAAACTCATGTCCATTGAGTCGGTGATGCCATCCAACCATCTCATCCTCTGCCACCCCTTCTCCTCCTGCCTTCAGTCTTTCCCAGCATCAGGGTCTTTTCCAATGAGTCAGTCTTTGCATCAGGTGGCCAAAGTATTGGAGCTTCAGCATCAGTCCTCCCAGTGAATATTCAGGACTGATCTCCTTTAGGATGGACTGGTTGGATCTCCTTGCAGTCCAAGGGGCTCTCAAGAGTCTTCTCCAACAACGCAGTTCAAAAGCATCGTTTCTTTGGCGCTCACCTTTCTTTAGTATTGGTAGTGTATATATGTCAATCACAATCTCCCAATCCATTCCACGCCCCCTTGCCCCCTTGGTGCCCATACATTTGTTCTCTATATCTGTGTCTCTATTTCTGCTTTGCAAATAAGTTCATCTCTACCATTTTTCTAGATTCCACATGTATGTGTTCATATACAATATGTGTTTTTCTGACTTCACTCTGTATGAGAGTCTCTAGGTCCATCCACGTCTCTGCAGACGGCACAGTAAGAGTTATTCAGCTTTAATGGCGTTAGTAACACTTGCCCCATAGGTTTCTGGGAATGATGAAATAAATTCATATTCAGCACTCCAACTGACAGATGGTAGGCACTCCACAAACAGTATTTATTATCTTACTAATTAAAATGTAATTCTTAGAGGACAGGAATGTCTTTGAATTTTTCGTAGCACTAATCCCCTCCATCAATATCTGTCCTGCTCGTTTGGTAGAGGTTTAATAACTACCTGGTGAGTGAACGGCTGCATAAGCTATGTGCAGAACCACTGAATGTGCCCAGGTTGCTGTTTATTTCCCACACGAATTTAAACTCATTCTTCCCTTTTAGTCGCTAAGCTCTGAAGTATTTTCTCCTTCTACGTAGTCTCTCATATAGTATAAGACTCTTGCATTGGTTTAGACAAAGCCTTTCATTTTTCTTTTAATCAAATATGGCTCTTTCTTACTAGAATTCTTGTTTACCAATCTTTTCTAAGGAAGCTCTGCTTTGTTTCATTTTAAAACCAGAACATTTCCATTTTTTTTAATGCTGAATTGATGTTTTAATTTTTCAAAATATTTATTTGTTTGGCTGCACTGGGTCTTACTTACACACATGGGATCTTTAGTTGAGGCATATGGGGTCCAGTTCCCTGACCAGGGATAGAACCTGGGCCCCCTGCATTGGGAGTGCAAAGTCTCAGCCACTGGACCACCAGGGAAGTCCCTGAATTGATAGTTTTAAAAAGTGAAAGTCGCTCAGTCATGTTCAACTCTGCAACCCCATGGACTATACAGTCCATGGAATTCTCCAGGCCAGAATACTGGAGTGGATAGCCTTTCCCTTCTCAGGGGATCTTCCCAACCCAGGGATTGAACCCAGGTCTCCCGTTATGCAGGTGGATTCTTTACCAGCTGAGCTACCAGGGAAAAGTTAGATTTCCTCTTTTAAAAAGAGAAAATCTAAATATGAAACTCCGAAACCTACCTTCTTAGACTTTTTCAGAGCTTAAGTCGGGGCTGCCGTGTTTGACACAGATAAGTCGGGGCTGCCGTGTTTGACACAGGTAAGTCGGGGCTGCCGTGTTTGACACAGATAAGTCGGGGCTGCCGTGTTTAACACAGGTAAGTCGGGGCTACCGTGTTTAACACGGATAAGTCGGGGCTGCCGTGTTTGACACAGGTAAGTCAGGGCTGCTGTGTTTGACACGGATATCAATCCACTTAGTGCACTGGAGAAGCCAAGTGGAGGTGGGTTTTGCGACTTGGCCCGTGACTCGTGGGCTCCTCCACAGGTGCAGTGGGGGCCTGGCCCCTCCTCTCTTCTGCAGACCCGCCAGCCCTCAAGGCCAACTCAAGCTCTGCTTTCCAAGCAGGGTCGTGTGATTGCCCCTCTCTGTCTATCCTTTTGTGCTGATTACACTGTCCATTCTGGCCACTGGCCACTGAGCACATTTCGCTGTTTTATACAATTAGTATTATAATTTTTCTTTGTCTCTCTGAGTCGTTTTCACATAGCTTGAGGGCAAGACCTGTTTCCTCTGTCCCTTCAATGCATCCTGCTGCAAAGATTTGATCACTGGATCTCCGTCTGTCTCAGCAGAAAGAAAAGGCAGGGCCAAGAGCCGTTAGATGTCAGACTTCTGGAAGGAGATGAATTCCTAACATGAGCATATCTCTCCTTGGTTTGAGGAGGAAACTAGGACCAGAGACGAGGAGTGACTTTCTCAAGGTCACAAAGATAATTAGTGGCAGGTCCCTTAAGTCTAGTGAAGGTATCAGCAAAAGGAATTGAACATTTTTCCCTGTCTTTTTAAAAGTTTTATTTTTAGTTGCAAAACACATGCACACTAGAAGTTTTTTGTTTTTGTTAGGTCAGGGTTTGGATTAGGGGTCAAGGAAGTTGGAATTCTAACCAGTGGTTACAGGACTTGGAGCAAATCATACCCCCTTTTGGAGCCTCGGTTTCCCCATCGGTCATGGGAGGGGGTTGGATCACATCTCTGAAGTCCTCTTGGGTTCTATCATTCTGTAGTTCTTAGCCAGTCCCTGGTTCAAACTGACATGAGTCAAGACCCTCCTGGTGAGTCCCTGGGGACCCCGTGTCTGCTCCTCAGAGACAGTCGCTGCTTCTTTCATCTCAGGGAGCCGCAAGCTCAGCGACTTCCAGCCCCAGGGACCTGCAGCTTCTTCAGCGAGAAGCAGCCGGAGCTTGCTGACCCCGAGGAGCCCTGGAACACATGAATCAAAATAGTTGTGTGATGTCATGTCATGATGGGAATGCGCTCTGGCCAACCGGTGCCAGGAATTGTCTGGACTGGGTGGTTTCCTTTTACAGTCTTTTTAAAGGGACCTCTGCAGACCCGCACATGACCGGCCGGCGTTGCCCTCCTCCCATTGCCTAGCTCGTCTTCCCTCCCTTTTTTTTTTTTTCATTTTCAGGAGGAAAAAGCCCCGAGCGCCTGAGTGTGTGGCTGACCTTAACTATATAAACAGACCTGCCTGGGCTTCCGGGGCAGCTTCTTGCCTACTTAAGGGCAGCGGCTGCTCCGACTTTGCCGCGGCCCCAGCGAGTGGGTGCAGAGGTGAGGACCACCCGGCCTGTCCAGCGGCTGCTGGCCCCGCAGGCGACCCCTCCGGCATTGGCTGCGGGACCCAGGCTGTGGCTGGCACGTGCGGGTGGCGTCTCTGAGCTCTCAGTCCCCACGCCTGCCAGCCCATGCAGCGCTCCTCCTGGCCCCTGGCCACCCAGGGCTGACGCTGCCCACCGCGAGTCCTGGCATGCACACCCGCCCCGGCTCTCGCGGCGCCCCCAGCTCCCCATGAAGCGGTTTGGCAGCCTCAGGGGCAACAGAAAGCGCAAGGACCCAAGCCGGAGCACCGGGAGGCGGCAGTCGGAGCCCCGTGGCCTCTGTGGTAGGACCCTTCCCTTTGCCCAGCCCTCTGCTGGTCCCAGGGCCAGTGTGTGTGTGTGTGTGTGTGTGTGTGTGTGTGTGTGCACGCACGCGTGCACAGCCTCCCAGGTGACAGCTGTGTGCAGATACGGCTGTCACACAGAGGGGACAGAAGGGGATGTGTGTCCTTACGGACAGTCCTGCCCCCCCGCTGTCCCGGACGGCCCAGCAGTGCTTTCCCCCAGGCTGTTTTCTCTAACTGGCCCTGATGAGGAGTGATCAATGGGACTGGCGTTCATTTCGGCAAAAGCAGCGGCCTGGGGACAAGTAAGAATGGACCGGAGCTGTTGTTGGCAGCTATGAAGTATGAGATGTGTGTGTGCAGAGAAAACTAGCGCCGGAGATCACAGAGGATGCCTTTCTCTCATCCCCTTGGGCCCACGGCTGTGTCATCAGGTGGTCAAGGGTTAACACGGGAGGGAAGGGTTAACGCCTGCCTTGACTTTTGTCCCGGGGCTGGGGGTGGGGTGGGGAGAGAAGCTCGGTGTGATCTCCCTGGCTTCTGGGGCCTTCTCGCAGCCTCTCTGGGTACAGGGGGTCGGGACCAGTGTGCTTGGTTTGTGGGGTGAACCATGTGCAGTTCAGTATTTCCAGTGACCTGCCGGTGTGAGGGAGGCACCCTGTCTGGCTGGTGTCGGGCAGGTGGATTTCAAAGCAGCCAGGGCTTCCCAGGGGCCTGGCGAAGGCCTGCCCACTTCCTAAGAAGTGGGAGCTTGCCTGCCCTGAGGCTGCTGCCTACAGAACATGGGCTTTGCTGAACACTCTGCCCTAAGACGGAACAGCAGCCCCTCACACAGCCCAGTGGCAGCAAAGGGGGGAGGCTGACAGGTGCACTAAACTGCGTTCCTTGGGTAGAAGGCCACATGGTAAGTGGCCAAAAATAATCATTTTGTGTAGTAAGGAAATGACTTTGGCAAAGCATCTTGGCGGTACATGGAAACTGGAATATAGGCGTGCGTGCGAGTTCAGTCTCTTCAGCCGTGTCTGACTCTTTGTGACCCCGTGGACTACAGCCCACCAGCCTCCTCTGCCCGTGAGATTCTCCAGGCAAGAGTGCTGGAGTGGGCTGTCTTGCCTTCCTCCAGGGGATCTTCCCAAACCAAGGATCCAAGTTGGGTCTGTCTGCACCTCCTGCATTGCAGGCAGATTCTTTACCGACTGAGCCAGCTAGGAAGCCTAGAGTACAGGCATGCCTCACTTCATTGCATTTCTCTCTCTCTCTTTCTTTCTTTCTTTCTTTCTTTTTTTTTTTTTTTTTTACAAATTGAAGGTTTGTGGCTCCCCTGTGTTGTCAGGTGATGACTAGCCTTATATCTTAGCAGTGAGGTATCTTAATTAAGGGCTGTACATTGTTTTCTAGACATACTGCTATCGCACACTCAGTAGACTACATTATTGTGTGGTCATTACTCATATACGCACTTGGAAACTGAGAAATCCGGGTGGCTCCCTTCACCATTCTGATATTCACTTTATTGCAATGGGTTGGAAACTGAACCTGCAGTATCTCCAAGACAGTGCCTGTAGTAAGAAAAGAAAAAGGTAAACAGAAAACCTGCCGACATCGCTTGCTACACCCAGTTTAGCCAATTCCTTCCGGAAGCTTCTAATGGACCCAGTGTGCCACTGATAACCCCAGGGAGGATAAGCAAAGGAGACAGCAGGTCTGAAATTCAGGGAGTTTTCAGTCTTGTGAAGGAATTAGAGAGCAGTGTCTGATTGCACCGTATGCAAAGGTGAATTGCTGAGGAGAACAGTGCCTAGCCTGACCCGGCACGGGAGGAGGTGGGGGATGACAGACACCCTGGACTTAATTGTTGTTCAGTCGCTCAGTCGTGTCCAACTCTTTACGACTCCATGTAGCACGCCAGGCCTCCCTGTCCATCACCAACTCCCGGAGCTTACTCAAACTCATATCCATCTAGTTGGTGATGCCATCCAACCATCTCATCCTCTGTCACCCCTTTCTCCTCCTGCCTTCAATCTTTCCCAGCATCAGGGTCTTTCCAATGAGTCGGCTCTTCAAATTAGGTGGCCAAAGTACTGGAGCTTCAGCTTCAGGCTTAATTAGATGTGGTTTTAAAAGAAGACTCTTCTTTTAAATAATAAAGTAATAAACATTCATTTACTATAGAGCTAAGTCTAAACCTGTTATTTAACTAAAAGTCTGGTTTTGCTAATGAGCATGGGTGGGCCCATTAGAAAAAAAAATGCCTGTTATTTGCCAGACAGTGGTTTCTCCCTTGTGTTTTAAATCTGTCATTCTGAAATCAAAAATAATATTTACATGTTGACCAGGCTTTACAAGTGCTCACATGCAAATGCTGGCTCTGATCGCAGGGTCAGGAAAATCAGAGTATCTTCTAGAACATTCCTCTGGGATTTGGGATACAGCCCATGTATCCAGTTTTCCTTTTGTCAGAGTCCCAGTGTGAAAGCCGTCGAGCAGGGGCAGGCAGCAGGTGCTGGCCCCTCGGTCAGTGTGGTGTGGATACATCAGATGAAAAAGAAAGAGAGAGTGTGGACTGAGCATCCTCCCAGCTCCCTGCCTGCCACCTACCCCTTCCTCAAGACCACACTGAACCACTCCTATCTGAAATCATCCCAGCTGCCTATTCGGTGACCTCCGGGCTTCTTAGGGACAAGGACCATGTCCCCAAGGAAGCTTTCCATCCATCTTCCAAACCTGACACCTTGAAGCATCCTAGGTTCTCACTAGAGAATTGCTGGTTATGGGGCAGATTGAAATGGAGTCCCTCCACAGTTACTCTGGTTCTCCAGCAGCACTATTTCTGGACTTTGCTTTCTTTTAATTCCCTTCCAGCTAATCCCTTTCCTCCCTATGGTTATCCTTATATGGGTGCTCAGCAGTGTCCAACTGCAGCCGACCCCATGGACTGTGTCTGTCCATGGAATTCTCCAGGCAAGAATCCTGGAGTGGGTTGTCATTTCCTTCCCCAGGGGATTTTCCGGACCCAGGGATTGAACCCATATCTCCAACCCGCATCTCCTGTGTCTCGGATTCTTTACCTGCTGAGCCACTGGCGAAACCCTGGAGCTTAAGAATTTCAGAGACGTCTTCTCTCTTCTTTTAAGAAAGCTTCCACGAGGGTTGGGAGGATGTCTGCCTTTCACCCACCCTCCATCTTCCCCAGATCAAGTGAACACAGGTGGTCAGCACGATTCTGTGTGTTCTTTGGCGGCTTCTGTGGCCCCGTCAGGCTTTTCCGGGAACCACTCACGGTGTCCTCTGATCCATTTCAAGGTGGGGTCGTTCCTCACACATGCGTCGTCTTTGCTACACACAGTTGCGCACACACATAGCCGTCCCTGTAGCCTCTTTTTTCCTTCTAATTTCAGCCGTGCTGGGTCTTTGTTGAGGCACGTGGGTTGTTGTGCATGCATGGGCTTAGTTGTCCCGCAACATATGGGATCTCCGTTTCCTGACCAGGGGATCGAACCCTCGTCCCCTGCATCAGAAGGCAGATTTCTTAACCACTGGACCACCAGGGAAGTCCCCTCCTAGGCTCTTGAGCAGCCAGAACAGCCGCAGGAGGGAAATGAAGGCCTGGCAGATCGGCAGTTACAATCCATGTATGCTTGCCCCTGGCCGGCATGTTTGTTTGGAAGCCTGTGGCTCTGGTTGGAGTTTTAAACACTTCAAGCCTGGTAACAAAATGCCCCGGAAAGTTCTGATTCACGAGAAGCTTGCCCCTTTTGGCCCAGAGCTTAGGGCCCGCCCAGCTTCCTACCCCCCTAGAAAGCTCAGTAGGCACCTCCTGCTGCAGATGCGTACTTTCTAGGCAAACACAGCGATGGTTTGGACATAAGCCTTCAATTTCGGCCTCTTTGGTCAACAGAGATCCAGGTGATGTGGACAAAGAGTGTGTATCAATAGTAATAAAAATGTAGAAGGCAGATTAGGAAAGGATTTTGCTCATCAGTTCAGAAAACTGACTGTAGCAACTTTTCTGCCCTCTGTAGTGAGAGGCGAGTGATTCAACAAAAGCTACCTGGAGCCTTAAGAGGCCCCTTCTGAGGGCCAGCACTAGACAGAGCCAGGAAGCCCCTGGGTGCGTCAGGAGGCTGTGTCCCCACACAGCTGGCGTCCAGGGGACACTGGAGACCAGAGCCCCCGACAAGTCTTGTTTTGCACGGAGCCTCCTCCTCCTGTTAGCCCTCCTTGTGATGAACGGCAGCCACTTCTGGAACAAAACTCCAAAGTTCCTCCTGCCCGGGTTCACACATCACCCCAACGCTGCAGGTCCCAGTCTCTCATCCCCTGTTAATGCCAGCGGAGCCTGCAGTGGGCTGTGCCACTGCGGGGACCGTGGGTCATCTTTGCCTCAGCAGCGGGCACGGCTGTTGTCCTGACTCCCCCCAGTATCCCCCCCACCCTGGGACCCTCTGCTCCCTGCCCAGCCCTTTGTTATCTCCCTGCTGCTTCTGGGTGCCTGCCTGCCCACCCAGCTTCTGATGTCCAGACTGGGGTGGCCTTGAGAGAGCCCAGTATTCATTCGGTCACTCATTCAAATATATGTATTTAGTTATTTATGATGGAACATTTCAAGCATCCAGAGAAGGGGGGAGAATAGAGGAATGGTGTCCATTTTCAGGCTCAGTGGTGAGAAGCACTCTGCCAGTCCCGTAGACAGAGGAGCCTGGTGGGCTATAGTCCACGGGGTCGCAAAGAGTCGGGCATGACTAGCGATGAACACTTCCACTTTTGCTTCACTTTCTGCCAGTCCCACCAGTGTCTGAGCTGCTCCGTGCCAACACTGGGGGTACAGACACCAGTGCGCCCTCCCCGGGCAGCCACTGAGATGGTTCTTTAAACTGGTAAAATAGACAGGGGATGAGATGGTTAGGTAGCATCACTGACTCAACGGACGTGAGTTTGAGCCTAACTCTGGGAGATAGTGGAGGACAGAGGAACCTGGCAGGCTACAGTCCCCAAGGTCACAAAGGGTCGGACTCAACTTAGCAACCCAACCAGTACAGCATAATAGATGGAACGTAAGACTTACCACCTTACCCATTTTGACCCGTACTCTTCACTGGACTTGAGCTCATTCGCACTGTTGAGCAGACCATCACCACCGACATCTCCAGAACTTCCCAGCGTGTCCAGCCAGACCTCTGTCCCTTTTAACAGCCGGCCACTCTGTGTGCCCCCTAGTGCTGGCACCCCCCCCAACTTCTCCTCCCTGCCTCTCTCCAGTACCGCTCCAGGTGCCTCACGAGCGGAATCACACGGTGCTCCTCCCTTGTGTCTGGCCTGTTTGACAGCTGAGCAAGTTTTCCTTTGCAGTGCTGGACCGTGGGGAGCGCTGTGGGGTAAAGGGCAGGACGGGGGGTCGGAGGGGACAGGAGGAGGCACTGTGTGGACCCTGAGGCAGGTCCTTCCAGACAGATGGAAGGCCCAGGCCCTGGGGAGGGTGAGCCCTGGGTCTAGGGGCACCGAGGGGCCAGTACGACTGGACGGCAGGAAGCAGGGCAAAGCCTTTAGGTGGGGGGCCCAGCAGGAATGGGGACAGACGCAGGTGAGGGGCACGGAGGCGTGAGATGAAGCCCCCAGGGGTCTTGAGCCAGCACTGCTAGGCTCTGGGGGCTGGGGTCTTGCCCAAGGCCATGGAACGGTAAGGGCAGAGCTGCAGTTATGAGCCTATGTCCCCAGCCCTCTGCAGGCCTGGTGCCTACCAGGAGTGGCTGGCCCTGGCTCCCAGCCTCTCTGCCAAACCTGTGCCCACACAGGAGACCCCAGAGAGCCTGCAGCTCATCTGCAAGGGGAAGGGGTCGGAGATTCGGACTCTATAATGTCTGGGGGAGGCGTTTGGATTTGGGATCGGTCAGAAGAGGCTGGCTCACCGCCTCCCGCCCATCCTCTGCCCCTCAAACCCAGCGGGGAGGGCTCATCTTCCTTTGCCCAATTTTCCTCTGTGTGGCCGTCACCACGCTGCGTGGCAGCCCTGGCCCAACATCCAAGGATGACAGGTGGAAGGAGGGGCCCAGGCAAGGGGCTTCCGGGGAAATCCTGGTTAAGCACGTCCACCTTCATCTGCCCCAGCGGCCGCCCTGGATCACTGGCCAGTGGGCCAGTCTCCAGCTGACAGGTGGGCACAGAGCGGCAGGGCTGTGCGTGTTCTCACTGCACGCCTGCTTCCCAGCTGTGCCCCCCCTCCCCAGGGGTGGAGGTGAGGATGGAGGAGACAGCAGCAACCGGCCTTCACTCTCAGTGCCCCTTCCTTTCCCAGCCCCCAAGGGGGCAGACTAGGAACATTCTAGAAACAAGGCTCAAGTGATGATGGAAACAGTGAAGTGAGGGCTCGCGGGCTGCCTGGAGGAGGCGTGGCTCCGGGGAGTCCTGCTTCTGGGCGGAGAGCCTTGACACGGGACATGGCGAGTCTGTGACTCCAGGACTGAGGGTGTGCGTGAAGACAGTGGGACCCGATCGCAGAGCCTGGTGGACTGAATAGAGGAATAAGGGAGAAAGAAGTAAGGTGGGAGGGGGTGGACCTCACAAAGTGACCCCGCTGGGTGATGGAGACGCCTCGGGGCTGGAAAGCCTGGCTGGGGTCAGACGACACCTGGTGCTCTGTCCCCCAGACCCTCCCGCTGGGACCTAGTCCGGGGTAAGTCTAAGGGCTCGGGGGGCTCAGCCCCCAAGAGAGCAGCATCTGGGGCTTCCAGCGTCCAGAGCAGACTGAGAACCTGGGACAGTTAAAGAGACGGCGACTTCTGTCCTCAACTCATTTGTTGTGGTTCTTCAGTCGCTGATCGTGCCTGATTCTTTGCAGCCCCAAGGACTGCAGCACACCAGGCTTCCCTGTCCTTCAGTATCTCCTGGAGTTTGCTCAACTCATCCCTATTGACTCAGTGATGCCGTCCAACAATCTCATCCTTTGTCGTCCCCTTCTCCTGCTGCCCTCAATCTTTCCCAGTATCAGGGTCTTTTCCAGTGAGTCAGCTTTTCACATCAGGTGGCCAAAGTATTGGAGCTTTAGCTCCAGCATCAGCCCTTCCAATGAATATTCAGGACTGATTTCCTTTAGGATGGACTGGTTGGATCTCCTTTCAGTCCAAGGGACTCTCAAGAGTCTTCTCCAGCAGCACAGTTCAAAAGCATCAATTCTTCAGTACTCAGCTTTCTTTATGGTTCAACTCTCACACCCATACATGACTACTGGAAAAACCATAGCTTTGACTATATGGACCTTTGTTGGCAAAGTGATATCTTTGCTTTTTAGTATGTTGTCTAGATTTGTCATAGCTTTCCTTTCAAGGAGCAAGCATCTTTTAATTTCAAGGCTGCAGTCACTGTCTATAGTGATTTTGGGGCCCAAGAAAATAAAATCTGCCACTGCTTCCACTGGTTTCCTCAGCTCTTAGTTTGCCTTTAATGATCAAGAAGGAAAACACACGTGGTCCAGACCCTGTCGAGAACCCAAGCACCAGGATGCCTCTGGGGCCGCTGCTGCCCTGGGCCCTGGACTGCTGGCCTCCACAGGTGTCTCCTGACCGTGGTGGTGGTCAGGGCATAATCCCCAGGAGGGAGTGTGTCCCCTCCCAGGGAGGCCCCAGCTCAGACCTGTGTGTGGCCCGTAGGGTCTGGGGTGATGCTGTGCAGGGAGGTGCGGTGTGGTCCTCCAGCAAACCCAGGCTAGAAGCAGGGACGTGGCACCCGCCTGGGGCTCCAGAGCCAAGGGCACTGCTGAGACAGACACGTGGAGGGCTCAGAGGGTGTTTCAGTGACACAGATGACTACAAGGCTTTGCCGAAAGAGGTAGCACAAACCAGCTAATACTAGTGACTTCACAGATGCACAGCAGATGAATGATAACACTGCCAGGGCTCAGCCTCGCCTGCGTTCAGCTGTCCTCTGCTTTCATGTCCACAATCCAAATCCCTGGGCTTCGCTGCTTGGCTCAGTGGTGAAGAATCCACCTGCCAATGCAGGAGATACGCGTTCGATTCCTGATCCGGGAAGATCCCACATGCGGCGGAGCAGCTAAGCCCGTGGGCCACAGCTACTGAGCCTGTGTTCTGGAGCCCAGGAGCTGTCACTACTGAAGCCTGAGCGCCCTAGAGCCTCTGCTCCAAAACAAGAGAAGCCACCACAATGAGAAGCCCAAGCATCAAAGAATAGGCCCCGCTCGCCGCCACTAGAGAAAAGCCCGAACAGCAGCAAAGACCCAGCACAGCCAAAAATAAAGAAAGAAAGAAAGAATTTGTTTAAGATTCCAAATGCCCCCAACCCAAGCCCCTGCCTCCTGGAGACGATCGGCTCTGCGGGGAGACAAGGCTGAGAGAGGGAGGACAAGCCCCTGCCCGCTGAGTTCCGAGCCCCAGGCTCAGGCCTCGGGTCGGTTGTCTTCCTTCCTCTGCGCTCACACCTGGGAAATCAGTCAAGTGCACCGGTGCTTCTGCAGGGGCTTCTGAGAGATACTCTGTTAGTCAGAATCCAGTGCACCTTTTTCCTGCAGCTTTGCTGTTAACAGACGGTTTCGCCTGTGTGGATATGGGGAGTCCTTATGTGCAGAGCAAAGGAAACACACCTAGCACAGACAATGGGGAGCTGTATTTCTATTTTTTGTTAAGTAACTCGTTTATTCTTGGCTGCTCTGGGTCTCGGTTGCTGCCCACGGGCTTTCTCTAGCTGCGATGAGCAGGGGCCACTGTCTAGTGGTGCCGGGCTGCTCACTGCAGTGTCTTCTCTTGCTGCAGAGCACGGGCTCCAGGGTGCTGGGCTCAGTAGTTGTGGCAAGTGGGCTTAGTTGCCCCTTGGCATGTGGAATCTTCCCGGATCAGGAGTTGAACCCATATCCCCTGCATTGGCAAGCGGATTCTTAACCACTGGACCACCAGGGAAGGCCCAAGACCATGGGGAGGTGTGTATTTAAAGTCGGTTTCATTTTTATTCTGGTGCCGTGATGCTGACAGGTCAGGAGTGGACACCACAGACAGGTCAGGAGTGGATGCCACAGAAAGGCTGTTGGTCACTCCCAGTTCCCAAGAGGAGGGGACACAGCCTCCCCCCGCCCATGCCCTGCAGGACCACACGGGGAAGCTCCAGGGTCAGTGGAAGGGATAGAAGAAGCCAGGAGAAAGGGTGGGCGGGAGCCTTCACTGTGGTTTCCGCGGGAGAGACAAGGCCTGGCAGAACAAGCAGGGTTGGGGTGGCCTAGCTGGATCACTTCAGCAGGCGCTGGGGTCTGGGGCTGTCTGTAGTCTGGGACTTGCCCCTGGGATGGTCAGGCAAGGGGTAGTGCCTTCTAGAGCACAAGGACCGGCTGCAGGAGGGTGCCTCCCAGTAGGACTGTGGATTGGCTTGTTTGCATATGAAAGGCAGGCTCCCTGCAAGGGAGGGGCAGGCTAACCCCGGGAGGGGCAGGCCTCCCCAGTCAGCCAGACGCCAGATGCCAAACCATAGAGAACACAGAAAATAAGAAAATCTAGTCAATGCAGGATGCTACTACTCCCATAGTTCTCACTTGTTCTCTCTCTGCCCATAACTTCGAAGTGTTTCCTACTTCACTGGGGGGAGACCTGCCTGCCCTGAGACTCCAGCCTCCAGCTCAGAGGGGAGGAGGGGCTGGTGTCCCTAGGCCCAAATGCCCCGGACTCCTAGTCCAACACACCCAGCAGTTCAGGCCCCCGAGGAATAGGGTGAAGGGCTGTCTGTGCCTGGCAGGTCTCCTTCGGGTCTTGCATCCCATCTTCAGGCCTCAGAAAATGCCCGTGAGTGACTGCAGACCAGCTTACGGGTGCCACCTCTTCCTCCCTACCCACCCCCCCACCACACTGGTCATCAGGGCTGGCCCATCAAACGACCACGTGCCCACCCTTCGTGTGCCCAGTGGACACATGCAAGTGGGTTCTGAACACACACGCTGCCAGGGGTGCTCTGTAGTCACTTCTGTGTGAGTCTGGGAGTCCCTAATCGTGGTCGTGTTTCCGGATGAAAGTGACAGGGAGGTGTGGCCAGGCTGGCACAAGAGTGCGCTGGGGACTCAGCATCACCTGTGAGCTCTGGGAGGCCTGCAAGTCGCCCCATGTGGGGGTTGCCCTGGAGCAGAGCTCCACTCACAATCTGACGCCCCGCCCAGGGTCTGCCCCTCCCAACCCGGCCCTGTGTGTCCTCTCTGCCTGGTTCTGCACCCACCTGGGCCTCAGACATGAGCATCAGACTCTTGGAGCTCCCACCTCCTGCTCTGTGTCTGTGGCTCTCTCTGACGTTAAGGTTGAATCCACTGAATACGTCTATTAAGCTCCTACCTTGGGGTGTGGGTGTAGCTGCTGAGGACCGTGGGGAACAGGATAGGTGCTGAGCAAACATGCGTCCATAGTAATTAAAGTGCATAGTGAAATATTAAAGAGTAAGCTGAGATGTCAGGAGGATGGATTTCGGTGTTCAGGAAGGCTGCTGTGGACAAGAATAGGCTCTAAAGCATTAGATCACAGCCAGTAGGGAGGGGAGGGGAGGGAAGAGGGGGGCAGAAGGGATCCAGGTGGGAGAAGCGGTGTACAAAGGTCTAGGGCAGGTCTGGTCTGGCACGTGGAGCACCCCAAAGGGGTTACCAGTGCCCAGGGGGACTCGGGGGGTCTCCGACACTTGGAAGGCCATCTTCCGCGGGTACCACTCAGCCCAGCATCGCTCTCAGACGTTCGGGAAAAGTGGCGGCCATCACCACCGGCTGACCGCCCTGCTTCTGACGTCCCTGCTGAGCTCAGTGCGGCCGTCGCTGAGGCAGGCCCACCTTTGCAGAATCTACCTGACTGGTGGTGACTAGTTTGTCAGCAGGACAGGAAAGGGAGCAGATCCACTCCCAGAAAAGCAGGTTTTCTCTCAAACAAGGCACAATGGACCTCTGCTGCAGGGTCTCCTGCGCAGCCCCGGCAACGCCTAACACACCTCTGCTTCTCGAGTCTGCCCTCATGGCAGGCCCTCTGGGTCACGTGGCTGAGTGGGGCCTTCTGGATCCACGATTATCTTCAGAAGGTAAAGGAAAGAGAACCCCACCGATTGTACTTTCCCTGCAGCTTCTCCTCTAGGTCCACGGCCCTGGAGATGTCCTCCTACAATCGTGTATGACCTGCCTTGAGAAAACTCAACCCAGAGCCTGATGAACCTGGCTGGGCTGTTCTCGTTAAACTCCTGGGCTGCAGAGACTGTCTCATTCATTCTCTCTGCTTGTGACAGAATCTCTCTGATTGTCACTCTGATTCCTGCTCCCCGTCTTCCTCAGGCGCAGGACCTCGGTCTCATTTCATGCCCGTGCGTGCGGCTAAGTAGGGCAGGTGACAGTTATTCAGTGAGCTATATGGGCAAGTGTTGTTTTCATTTAGAAAGACTCTCAAAAGGGGGGAAAACTGGGGACTTCCCTGGCTGTCCAATGGTTAAGATTCCTCAGTTCCACTGAAGGGGGCGAAGGTTTGATTCCCTGGTCAGAGAGCTAAGATTTCACATGCTGCAAGGTAGGGGGAAAAAAAAAGAAGGAGGAGACATAAATCCCCTTAGGTTCCTTTTACCTGCCCCCTGCCATGAATGTAGATGTGAGGGTTGGAGCTCTGCAGCCATCTTGGATCATAAAGTGACTGCTTGAAGATGCAAGGAATGAGGATAGTGGAAAATAAAGATAGAAGCCTCGGTTAACATTGTGAAGCTGCCATACTAGTAGCTGTGGACTGCCTGTCTTTCAGACATCTTTTTTATGTGAAAGAAGAATAAACCTCTTTCTGGCTGGAGCTACTGTTATTTTGGATTTTGCTATTAAATAAGGACAAACTTATTGACACAGCCTAAGATGGAACTTGATCCATACCAGGCCTTCAGTAGCTACTTGAGGACCAGGCAGGAGATCTGTGTGGGTGTGGCTCCTTCAGACCCAAGATCCCGAGGCCCAGGTAGGTGAAGGCTGCCCAGACCGGGAAGAGGACGAGTCTCTAAGGTCATCCCATGGACCTCTGCCAGCTCCATTTTCCCTAGAGCTGTGTGTTCATTGCACTGTAAGAACACTCTCTGTAAGGAAACTGATATTCTAAATTTAGACTAAAAAAATTAGGCCTGTGGGTGCTTTATACAAATGGGCCACTTCTTTAAATTGCTGTGTCCCTTTCTGTGGACATCGTTCATCTTTCAAAATATGACTTCGTTTGAGATGATCCCACTGCAGAGAGAGGTAGATGAGCTATTACATCTGCTGCTGCTGAGTTTCTTCAGTCGTGTCTGACCCTGTGCGACCCCATCGACGGCAGCCCACCAGGCTCCCCCGTCCCTGGGATTCTCCAGGCAAGAACATTGGAGTGGGGTGCCATTGCCTTCTCCAGTGCATGAAAGTGAAAAGTGAAAGTGAAGTCGCTCAGTCGTGTCTGACTCTCAGCGACCCCATGGACTGCAGCCCACCAGGCTCCTCCATCCATGGCACTTTCCAGGCAAGAGTACTGGAGTGGGGTGCCAGCGCCTTCTCCACTATTACATCTATGAAGGTGTAAAGGCAAATTCACACCCAGCTTTTGGGCCACCGTGGTGAGCTTGAGAGTAGCTGTGAAGTCTGGACTCTGTACTAACATGGCTTATTAAAAGAAAATTACTACAGTTAACCATAGACTTTAAAATATATATATATATATATATATATATTCATTTATTTATTTATTTTTGGCTGTGCTGAATCTTCATTGCTGGTGGGCTTTTATCTAGTTCTGCTGAGCAGAGGCCCCCCTCGCTGTGGTTGTGGGGGCTTCTCACTGTAGGGACTTCTCTTCTTGCAGAGCACGGGCTCGCAGGCTTCAGTAGTTTCAGCTCACGCTTCATTCCCTGTGCACAGGCTTAGTTGCTCCACGGCATGTGGAATCATCCCAGACCAGGGATCGAACCCATGTCCCTTGCATTCACAAGCAGATTTTTACCCACATTTCATGCAAAGATGGGCTTGATAAAGGACAGAAATGGTCTGGACCTAACAGAAGCAGAAGATATTAAGAAGAGGTGGCAAGAATACACAGAAGAACTGTACAAAAAAGATCTTCACGACCCAGATAATTACAATGGTGTGATCACTCACCTAGAGCCAGACATCTTGGAATGTGAAGTCAAGTGGGCCTTAGAAAGCATCACTACGAACAAAGCTAGTGGAGGTGATGGAATTCCAGGTGAGCTGTTTCAAATTCTGAAAGATGATGCTGTGAAAGTGCTGCACTCAATATGCCAGCAAATCTGGAAAACTCAGCAGTGGCCACAGGACTGGAAAAGGTCAATTTTCATTCCAATCCCAAAGAAAGGCAATGCCAAAGAATGCTCCAACTACTGCACAATTGCACTCATCTCACATGCTAGTAAAGTAATGCTCAAAATTCTCCAAGCCAGANTTGCCATGGGGATGGTCTTGATCCCTGTCTCCTGTACAGTGTCACGAACCTCATTCCATGGTTCATCAGGCACTCTATCTATATTAAACATAAAGTTGAATTTGATGTAACAGGGCAAGAAGCCTGTTTTGTTTTGTGTCTTCCCACGGTGCTCACTAATCTGACAGTAAAATTAGAGGAAGTAGCTGTAGTCAACCAGCATTAGGAGTGTTTAGCAAAGGGTCAGTACATTGATACTGTTGGTCTCCCTCCACAGTGGATGTGAGGATGTTTTTATAACCTGTAAAATTGTTAACAGCTGACAGGAGTAGTTTCTCTCTGTCCTCATAGCCACCATCCTGTTTAAACCCTCATTACTCTTAAACTTACTGACTGCTCTTCCTGCCCCAACTCTCTTTCCAAACCACCTTTTATGTTATTACTCAGCATTCTCTTTCTAAAGTCCCAGTCACATCATGTTATTTTTTTCTTTTCAGAAACTTGTCTTGGCTCTCCATTACCTTAGAATGTCTGAAATTTTAAACTACAAATCCAGGGGTCTTTATGATCTGGTCTCAAAGTACCTTTCTGTCCTAATCCCCTACTTTTGTCCATACAAGTTTTTCTCCCTCTTCATCATCCTGCCTACCCTTCAGAAAACGAAGATCATGTCATCTGGTCCCATCACTTCATGGGAAATAGATGGGGAAACGGTANGCTGGACTGGAAGAAACACAAGCTGGAATCAAGATTGCTGGGAGAAATATCAATAATCTCAGATATGCAGATGACACCACCCTTATGGCAGAAAGTGAAGAGGAGCTAAAAAGCCTCTTGTTGAAAGTGAAAGAGGAGAGTGAAAAAGTTGGCTTAAAGCTCAACATTCAGAAAACGAAGATCATGGCATCTGGTCCCATCACTTCATGGGAAATAGATGGGGAAACAGTAGAAACAGTGTCAGACTTTGTTTTTTTGGGCTCCAAAATCACTGCAGATGGTGACTGCAGCCATGAAATTAAAAGATGCTTACTCCTTGGAAGAAAAGTTATGACCAACCTAGATAGCATATTCAAAAGCAGAGACATTACTTTGTCGCCTAAGGTCTGTCTAGTCAAGGCTATGGTTTTTCCTGTGGTCATGTATGAATGTGAGAGTTGGACTGTGAAGAAGGCTGAGCACCGAAGAATTGATGCTTTTGAACTGTGGTGTTGGAGAAGACTCTTGAGAGTCCCTTGGACTGCAAGGAGATCCAACCAGTCCATTGTGAAGGAGATCAACCCTGGGATTTCTTTGGAAGGAATGATGCTAAAGCTGAAGCTCCAGTACTTCGGCCACCTCATGCGAAGAGTTGACTCATTGGAAAAGACCCTGATGCTGGGAGGGATTGGGGGCAGGAGAAGGGGACAACCAAAGATGAGATGGCTGGATGGCATCACGGACTCAATGGACGTGAGTCTGAGTGAACTCCGGGAGTTGGTGATGGACAGGGAGGCCTGGCGTGCTGCGATTCATGGAGTCGCAAAGAGTCGGACACGACTGAGCGACTGAACTGAACTGAACTGAGGGAAATCCAACCATAAACTTTTTAAAATAAAAATACGGTTGGTAGTCAGCACTGTATAGGTTCAGGGTGGACAGCATACACCATGAAATTACCACAGTAAGTTTAATGAACATCCGTCAAACCGCAACATGAGTCAGCCATAGGTATACACGTATCCCCTCCCTCTTGAACCTCCCTCCCATCTCCCTCCATATCCCACCCCTCTAGGTTGATACAGAGCCCCTGTTTCAATTTCCTGAAATGATTGTTCTCATACCTTTGTGACCATCTTCATCCAGCTCTCCTCCCTGATTTTCCACCCCCACCTCTGGTAAGCACCACTCTAATCTCTTTTTCTAGGAACTTGTTTGTTGGTTTGGTTGTTTTTTTTTAAGTATTTGTTTATTATTTATTTATTTGACACCTTGAGTCTTAGTTGAGGCGTGTGGGATCTAGCTCCCTGACCAGGGACTGAACCCAGGCCCCCTGCGTTGGGGGAGTGGAGCCTCTGGACTACCAGGGGAGTCCTTGATTCTTTGGTTTTGTTGTCTAGTCGCTCAGTCACGTCTGACTCCTGGCGACATCACGGACCTTGGTTGGCAAAGTAATGTCTCTGCTTTTTAATACACTGTCTAGGTTTGTCATCGCGTTTCTTGCAAGGAGCAAGCGTCTTTTGATTTTGGATTGGAAGTATAATTGCCTACAGCGCTGTGTTAAGCCCGATGTAGAGAGTCACCATTTCTGTACGTTTTTAAGTGAACCCCCCTGGCCAACCCGGCCTTGGCCTTCCTTGCAGTGCTGTGTCTCTGGGGCTCATCAGTGGATAAGCCAGACACCCACAAGTTAACCCATCTGATAAGTGTTATTTATTGCACGTGTGTCAGGCTGCTCTGAGAACGATGTGAAGATGCCAGAGGAGGCTCAGCGGCTTGCACGTAGGCAGAGGTGAGGGACGCCTGCCTGGAGAGGGCCCCCAGGACGGGCACTGGGGCTAAACACGCAGGGGCTTGGGTATGAGCGGGTGGGGGTGGGGGTGTCTGCTCAGGACACAAGGGTGATACTGGATTGGTGGAGACCAGGATGGGGGGTCTTGCCTAGTCAAGGAAACATCTAGAAAGAGAAGATGGGGCCAGACTTTAGAAAAACCTACAATGCCAGGCTGGAGGGCGAGCTTGGAACAGGGGCCTCTGGGAGGGAGTGTGAGCAGGGGGCGTCGTGTCGTGCATGGGGTGGGAGGCTCGGGGAAGGGGCTGGTGAGCTGAGACTCCACCGAGGGGAGCTTGTCCCTAGAGCGCACAGCCCTCTGGGACCTCGGCTGCAGCTCCCCAGGGGCTGCAGGGGTGTCGAGCCCTGAAGCAGCGCCCCCCATGCCCCCATGAGCAGCCCTGTGGCTCTGAGCCTGGCCTCTTGCAGGTGGGTGTCTCCCGGTGCTGGCCGAGTGCAGACCCCGGTCGCCTGCCTGGAGAACCGGACCTGAGCAGCTTCCGGGGAGAGCAGGCGGCCACGTGGGAAGGGGCTGCCCTGGCCTGGGGGGCTAGGACCTCCCCGTCGTGAACTGTCTATGCTGATGTCCCTTGCGTGGCTGCCGTGACACTTCATGTTCAATCACCCTGTTAGGGCAGGAGCCCAGGGAGAGATGGGCGCCTGGCGTCTCAGCCTCCTCTAGGCATCACGCCCCTCACGGGGACGCCCGCTGCTGACTCTCGGGGGGGATCACACCCTCCCTGCTCCCCTGCAGGGCCAGCAGAGCATCCCCTTCTCCTCCACCCCCTAAGGCTGTCCCCCGCCACCGGCTGTGACTCCGGGGGGAGACTGAGTCCAGAGTCCCCTCTGTCCTCCCTGCGTCTCATTCCTGGGTGACTCAGCCGCTCATGGAACAGCCAGAGCCGATCAACAGAAGTGACAGCCGGAACAACAGAAGTGGCTGAGCCTCCGGGTGGCCTCTGAGCAGCTGTGGAGATGAGGGGAAGCGCCGTGCCTTCAGTCTGGTGCAATGGACCGAGCACCCTGGGGTGTGCTGAGCCTGGGGGATTACCCTCCCCTCCGCAGTCCTTCCAGGGTCTCCCTTCTGCAGGATCACCCCCAGCGGGGCCGCAGGGGTGGGTGTGCACACTTGGGAGTCCATCCGTCCTGATACAAACACTCATATCCCTCCAGCACCGAGTCTTTCACACCACCTTGTTGATTCTGGACTAACAGTGCAGCAAACTTGTAAAACCTTGTTCATGTAAATTTTGCTACGTGTATGCCTGCTCAGTCGTGTCCAACTCTTTGCAACCCCGTGGACTGCAGCCCGACAGGCTCCTCTGTCCGTGGGATTCTCCAGGCAAGAATACTGGAGTGGGTTGCCATGCGCTCCTCCAGGGAATCTTCCCCACCCAGGGATCGAACCTGGTCTCTTGCATCTCCTGCGCTGGCAGGCGGGTCCTTTAGCTACCGCAGACGCTTGCAGAAGCGTGTCCATCGTAGGTGGTGAATTTGCACAGTCCGCACGTACTCGTTTAACCGACTTTCGGACTAAGAGACAGAACATCACCAGCCCCCCAGAAGCTTCTCCTAGGTCCCGTGGGCACGCCCCCCGCCTCCCCAACCAAGACGAGCCTTGTCCGGCTTTGACCTTCATGTGATGGGTCCGCCCAGGGTTTATCTCTCTCTGGCTTCTTTCACCTGACCGCCAGCGGTGCGGCCCCGCCCACAGTGTGGCTGAAGTTCATTCATTGGGTCACCGCTCCGTCCTCTGCGTAGACCACGCCCCCTCCACCCCCACCTGCGAGCTGCAGACGCTCATCTCCATCCTCCGCATAGACCACGCCCCCTGCACCCCGACCTGAGGGAGGCCGGCGGACCCTGGTCTCCAGTCTGGGGCTCTGATAGTTTCCGCTGCTGCTGTGCCCCTTCTTGTTCGTCCTCCCGCCGTTCCGGTGGACACGCAGCAGGTCTGCGGTAGGAGAGCGCGCATACGTGCCGCCTGGCGCACCCAGCCTCCTCTGCCTATCGCCCAGCTCCACACCGAGCAGGTGTTCTCCTCACCTGGTAACTGAGCTGTGGCATCCCCGGGGCCCCCTGAAGGCTAGTTCCCGCACCCTGATCCGCTCTCCCACCAGCCGGGACTCAGGTCCAGCTTGTTGACTGCAGGGCAGGCCAGGACCCGGTGGATGGGGAGGAACTGAGGTCTCTGAGGCCCCTTTCTTCTTGGGGCTCAGCGTTCGGGGTTTATTTATGACTGGAAGCTGTAGCAGGACCTGGCTTGTAACCACCAGCTGTCGCTATGGCAACTCTTCACTTACACCGCTAAAAATAGATCCTCTTCATCCCTGGGATAGAAAAAAGAAAACCGAAGTAGAGGAGGGCCTGTGTGCTCAGCTGAGGGCCCCCAGGTGGATTTTGAGGTGCAGGGATGTAGCTCTTGGAGTCTCTTTAACTGCCCATCTAAGAGCAGAAAGGGCTGGGGGTCGTGGGTGGCAGGTCCACCCTGCTGGGCTTCTCCAGCTGGTGGGGACACTGGCGTTGCCCCTGCGCTGACCTTGTCTGTCTGATCCTTTATAGGCTGAACCACAGAAGTTAATCCATAATTATAAAGTCATTTCTCTTGGGCTTTATTCGGTATCTTAATCTTTAATCTCAATTCTTCTGGGATTGTAAATATTTTTCAAGGTCAAGGACTTAATTAGTAGGGTGGTATGAGAACTCGAAATCCTGTCCTATGAGAAACAGTTGAAAGAACTGGACATGTTGGCACGGGCAGAGGGACCTTGGGAGGACTGGGTGGGAGCAGTCTTCAGATGATTGTCCTGGTGTCGAGGGACTTCCTTGTTCCTCTCATGCCCCAGGAATGCAGAACTCAGCTCCACGGGCGGAAAAACATTTCCTCCCATGAAAAGACGTATCTTTCTATTGCATTTTTTAAAATCATGAAAGTGAAAGGACCATTCCAAACGTTTCTGACCTGGGGAAAGCCTCCATAACAACAAGCCTGCACAAGCACACAAGTAGCTTTGTGGGTCTCTAAGGCCGAAGACTGGTTCCAAATAGGAAAGGAGTACGTCAAGGCTGTATATTGTCACCCTGCTTATTTAACTTCTATGCAGAGTACATCATGAGAAACGCTGAGCTGGAAGAAACACAAGCTGGAATCAAGATTGCTGGGAGAAATATCAATAACCTCAGATATGCAGACGACACCACCCTTATGGCAGAAAGTGAAGAGGAGCTAAAAGGCCTCTTGTGAGAGTGAAAGAGGAGAATGAAAAAGTTGGCTTAAAGCTCAACATTCAGAAAACGAAGATCATGGCATCTGGTCCCATCACTTCATGGGAAATAGATGGGAAAACAGTGGAAACAGTGTCATACTTTTTTGGGGGCTCCAAAATCACTGCAGATGGTGATTGCAGCCATGAAATTAAAAGACGCTTACTCCTTGGAAGGAAAGTTATGACCAACCTAGATAGCATATTGAAAAGCTGTCTAGTCAAGGCTATGGTTTTTCCAGTGGTCATGTATGGATGTGAGAGTTGGACTGTGAAGAAAGCTGAGCACCAAAGAATTGATGCTTTTGAACTGTGGTGTTGGAGAAGACTCTTGAGAGTCCCTTGGACTGCAAGGAGATCCAAACAGTCCATTCTAAAGGAGATCAGCCCTGGGTATTCTTTGGAAGGAATGATGCTAAAGCTGAAACTCCAATACTTTGGCCACTTCATGTGAAGAGTTGACTCATTGGAAAATACCCTGATGCTGGGAGGGATTGGGGGCAGGAGGAGAAGGGGACAACAGAGGATGAGATGACTGGATGGCATCACCAACTCGAAGAACATGAGTCTGAGTGAACTCCGGGAGTTGGTGATGGACAGAGAAGCCTAGCGTACTGCGATTCATGGGGTTGCAAAGAGTCGGACAAGACTGAGCGACTGAACTGAACTGAAGGGCCACAAGGCTCTGGGGTGGAGGGGGTGCTGCTCCGGGTGAGGGTGCCCAGTGTGGACAGGGTGGGGCCCAAGTCAGCTACACTCCGTCAGCCTGCTGGGTTGGCCATCCTTGAAGGGGGCTGTGGACACTCAGGGTTCGTCCAGGGCTCCCTGCCCTGCACACCGTCGGCACTCACCCATGTGCGTCGTTACCGCTGGGAGCGTTCCAGCTGAGGGTGAGATTTCACACGGGATTGGGAGGTTTATGGAGACGCTGAGGTCCTAGCTACGCGATTCTGGTGGGCGTGGAGCACAGATGTGGGTGAGAATGAGAGATCAGCTGGAAATGTGGAGTGGTGGTGCAGATGGTAGCCCCCAGGGCACAGGCTGAGGCCAGGCAGGGGCACTCAGGAGCCTGGACTTGGGCCACTGCTGGGGAGAACCCCCCCAACTCTGCTCCAATGGAGCCCTGCCTGCCAGGGAGCCACAGATGATGGCAGGCGGTGGTACAGCCACTCCTTTCTCCTCAGTCATTGATTGTAGTCAAGATAACATAAAATGCACCATCTTAACCATCTTTAAGCGTCTGGTTCAGTGGAATTTAGCACTTTCACACTGACGCGCGACCATCACCACCATCCATCCAGAACCTTGTCACCTTGCAAAACGGAAACTTTGTCCCCAGTTAAACAACAGCTCCCGTCTCCTGCCCCACCACTGTTCTGTTTTCTGTCTTCATAAATTTGACTGTTCTTGGAACCTTGTGTAGGCTTCCCCAGTGGTGCTAATGGTAAAGTATTGGCTTGCGACGCGGGAGACTCAGGACGCGAGGTCAGGCCCTGGGTGGGGAAGATCCCCTGGAGGAGGGCATGGCAACCCACTCCAGTATTCTTGGAGAATCCCGTGGACAGAGGAGCCTGGCGGGCTGCAGTCCCTGGGGTCACAGAGTTAGACATGGCTGATCAAGCATGAGCTCAGTATCCTCATACAGTGTTTGTACTTTTGTGACTGGTGGAATAGCGTGTATCAGAACATCCTTCATTTTTTACAACTGAGTAGTATTCCATTGTATGTAACTGCTGCGTTCACTGACCCATTCATCTGCTATGGATGTGATCTCTCCCTGCCTTGATGGCTAGCCCCCCGAGACCCTGATGGGATGTTGCTCTCCCCCTGGACAGCTCACTTCATGTGCTGGTGGGCCCTCCTGGGGCTGCACACGGGCCCACGCCGAGAGGGCCCCATGCCTCCCCTGATGGGCGATGAGCAGGTACTGCTGGGAGTCAGCCCCCAGGGGACTTTAGGGGCGGCCCCGTGCCGTGTGATCCAGGGACCGTGAGCACCCCCAAGACCCCTCATCTGACTTTCCCAAGGTACCGGATTTGGTCCCTTAGGGCTCAAATGGTAAAGAATCTGCCTGCAATGCAGGAGACATTGAATCCAACCTGGGTTCGATCCCTGGGTCGGGAAGATCCCCTGGAGAAGGAAATGGCAACCCACTCCAGTATTCTTGCCTGGTGAATTCCATAGAGGAGCCTGACAGGCTACAGTCCATGAGGTCGCAAAGAGTCGGACATGACTGAGTGACTAAATTTCACTTTTCACTTTGGCCCCAGCATCGCCCTCTGTCCCACGGACCCTCCCAGAGGCTCTGCCTTGTCAGCCTGGGCAGTTTAGGGCCGGCATCCATGTCAGAGTTGGCTTACTACACCAAGCGATGGTGATGGGTGAGGACTGGTTATTCGGGCGAGGAGCTGTGCAGCGGTCAGGAATGCTGGGCCGGGGAGCTGGTTTGAGGGCACAGGGCTCTTAGAAAATATGGCAGAGAGGGCCCAAGAAGCTGGGAGGACTTCCAAGAGGAGGCAGTGGGCCTTGGAGACCTGCCTGGTGTTGTCACAGGAGAGTGGGAACCAGCTTAGCCTTCTGAGAGGTCTAGAGGGTTTGCCTGGGCCAGGGAGGGGTTTGGAGTCACCTCTTCCCCAGGTGTGATGTCCTCAGGGGCAGGACATAGCTGACGCACCGTGGAAATCCTCAGTCCCGGGCTTAAGAGGAGGAGTGGGAAGACCTCTGAGGCCAGAAAGGCCAACCGTTTATTTGGTTGGATTGGTTGAACTGTGGTCATTATAGAGGATGGTCTCCAAAGGCTCGGGGAGAATGGAAAGTTTGCCTAGATTCTCATGGAAGACCTGCTCGCTCTCACAACACACACACACACACACACACACACGGGAGGGTCCAGAGGACCATGACACACGGTTTGTAAGGGAAGGCTCACCGCTTTGACACGCTCTGCGGCCGCTCTCCGGGAGATCAGAGTTTACAGGGGGAACCGCAGCCACTGCTCTGGGAATCCTAAATGCAGTGCCGATCACGGGACCCCGGGCAGCAGAGCCACGTGGCAACACTGAAGCCCCAAAGACAAGGCAGGCATGGTGACCGTAGAGACAACGGGGTCAAGTCAGAGCCATGGCTGGCTGGTCTTGGCGGTCCTAGAAGTGAGACTGGTGGGGGCCTCAGTTCTTACTTGAAAATAAGTGACCAGTGAGCTCCAGGTCCAGTGAACAACAGTCTAACTTGAATCATAAAAAACAGAGCATCGTGGCCTCCTCAGTTAATCCCGAGGCTTGAGCCAGTTCTAACAGACCCAGAGCCAAAAAGGTGGCCTGCTGTCCTTTCCCAGCCTTCCCCGAAGCCGCCTGTGGCTTCTTACCAGGGCGAGTGCGTTGGCAGAAAGGTGAGAACTAGACTCTTCAGAGGTGAGTGGACATTGACTCTGAGCTGACGCGAACCCCGGGAGACTCAGAGCGCTGCTGTGTTCCACCCGGCCCCGGCAGGAGCTTAGGGCAGGAGGAGGGCCCGGTGACTCCAGCAGAGAATTTCTGCCGCTCCCTCGTGGAGAGTGAAAGCCTTTCCCCTCGGCAGGCCTCAGTTTCCTTGTTTCTGGAGGCAGAGACCTGGCAGAGGCGGGAAGGGAGGCTGTGGGGCTGGGGCTGCTGGAAGCTCAGAAGCAGGAGCTGTTGGAAGGTTCAGAGGTGTTTGTGGAAGTGAGGAATGTTCTGTAATCAGAATCAGTGGCCCGCGTCTATCTAATCAGCGTGCGTGCGTGTTAGCTGCACATCCAGAATAAGAACATGCCTGGACGGGCCAGCCCAGGGGCGGTCCTGGTGTTGAGCTGCTGGCTGACGGGGGACCCGAGGTGCCCACTCTCTGTCCCCGACCCTCGTGGCATAGAATCCCGAGAGCACCTGTCTGTCCCCACCAGAACCTTGCTGGTTTCAAACAAGAGGACAGATGGAATGCCTCCGCCCTCCCCCCACTTCCTGTCATTTGTTTATGAGCCTCCAAGAGGGGCCGCTGGGAGGGAGAGCCTGCAAGTGACTGACAATAGATGCCCGTCCTGGGCAGGGGTGATGCCCAGGGCAGGAAAGGGACCCTGGTGTTTGGGGGAGGAAAAGATGGGTCCGTGCAGGCAGGAGAAGGAACAGTTTTCAAGTGGTCCTACCACCTTGACGGCCCCACCAAGTGCAGGGCTTTAGGCCCCACCAGCCACAGGTAGGGAGCAGCATTTAGCTTTGCTCAGAGAAGACTCATGCCAAGGACATTCGCGGGGCCCCTGGCCAAGATGCATAGCCTTTGTGCTGTGCCCACAGGAAACTGAAAGTGTTAGTCGCTCAATCGTGTCTGACTCTTTGCAGCGCTATGGACTGTAGCCCTCCAGGCTCCTCTGTCCATGGGATTTCCCAAGCAAGAATACTGGAGTGGGTTGCCATTTCCTACTCCAGGGGATCTTCCCGACCCAGGGATAGAACCCGGATCTCCTGCATTGTGGGTATGTTAATAGATCTCAGAGCAGAAGGTATCTAAAAGGCCTTCATCCCAGCCTCAGCTTTCTAGTAGGTGCAAGATCAGTGCACCTGGTTTACAAATGAGGCACTTGGAGCTCAGATTATTTGCACAAACACCAAGCAACTGCATATGCCGGAGTCCCCAGAGTAGTTTCAGTCTCTAGAAAAACGTTGTTTTGTTTAATACATATGCAAATGAATAGTTAATACGAGTGCAAGTTTTGCTGCTGTTGTTCAAGCGCTGTCATGTCTGACTCTTTGTGACCCTCTGGACTGAAGTATGCCAAATTCCTCTGTGCTCCACTATCTCCCAAAGTTTGCTCAAACTCATGTCCACTGAGTCGATGATGCCATCCAACCATCTCATCTTCTGCTGCCCCCTTCTCCTCCTGCCTTCAGTTTTCCCAGCATCAGGGCCTTTTCCAATGAGTCGGCTCCTTGCATCAGGTAGCCAAAGTACTGGAGCTTCAGCATCAATCCTTCTAATGAATATTCAGGGTTGATTTCCTTCAGGATTGACTGGTTTGATCTCCTTGCTGTCCAAGGTTCTCTCAAGAGTCTTCTCCAGCACCACAGTTTGAAAGCATCAATTCTTCGGTATTGAGCCTTATTCAGAAAGCACAAAGGCATATGGTAAAAAAAAAGTAAACATTCTTCCACCCTGGTCCCTCTGCCCAGAGCCAACAGTTGCTTCATGTCCTTCAGAGACAGTCTATGCATTGTTGAGTTTTTGTGTTTCTGTTTCATTTCTACACCTTGGCTTTAACCCCTAGGCAGCTCACACTGGCAGTCCTTCCTGGTGGCCCATCAGGAGATGCCCTGTTCGTTTCCATGGTTGTGGGGTGCTCTGTTATGTCCTGAACTGGTCCTCCATCGACGGAGTCATTCTCAGTCCTTTGCAGTAAAAAAGCCTTGCAACAGATATTGTCGTAGGTACTTCTCGTGTGTGTGTGTATAAATACATCTGTGATAGAAACTCCTAGGTGTGGGAGTTTCTTCCCTGGTGGTCTAGCGGTTAAGACTCCGAGCTTACACTGCAGGGGGCTGCAGGTTCAATTCCCTGGTCAGGGAGTTAAGATCTCACATGCTGCCAAAAAGAAAAGAAAGAAATGCCTAGGAGTGTGTTGGGTCAAGAGTGTGTGGATTCTTACTGTGAGAGCTCTTGCTGAATCTCCCTGCATGGAGGTCGTACCGAGTATGCTCTGCAAGCGCGCCTTCTCCCAATATCCTCCACACACGCGGAGATGAGTGCTCCTTGATCTTTGTCGTCGTGGTGGTTTCAGAACTGAGCAATGATAGAGAACCTTGGTGCCAGGACGGGGGCAGACGTGGCGCAGGGCCAACCCCTCTCTGGGATCATCAGTGTTTCCGGGTGTCACTGCGGAGTTGCCCCTCCCCATCCTGTGACAGCTCCTGCCGTATTCCACACGTGTTGCCCCCACAGATCCTCCCAGTGCCCCGCCCCCTCCCCGCAACAAAGGAGGTGGTCCAGGGATTCCGTGTCTTGACTTGGACCTGAAACACTGCGGTCCTGGAAACACTGGCACCCCCTATGTCAAGGGCAGACGCAGGAGGGTGCCCACAGGCCCGCCAACAGTCTGCCACCTGCAGGAAACTTTGCTGCTCCACCTGCCATTGTGGGTGGCCTGGGATCTTCCCAAAGGCATAGAAGCCTGCTAGAAAACTCTACAACCCAGCCTCAGGGGCTCAGCCCTCCCCTCCGACCTCCAGCGTTCTTTAACCTGGGCTACAGACCTCCTCAAATGCCCTACCCTCCTCTGCGTGCCTGGGGGTTCAGGGACGCCCCCCCAGGGGATGCTGCCTGAGTCCAACCAAGCCTCCCACTTTGGGACTTTTCCTGGCCCTCGCTCCTAGAAGCCGCGCACCCCGCCCCTCCGCGTTCCTCCCGGCCACTGACGGTGCTCCTGTGCGAGGGCTTCCTCTAAGGTGTCCTCCTCACTCGTGTCCTCCTCTGAGCCCCCTACTCACCTGCTGCATCCTTGTCCCCCTCTTCAGCCCTGAGGCCCTGGGACGATTGTTCATGGAGTAAATAAACAAGGGCTCCTTCTGCTCCAGGAAATACATCCTGCTGTGGATCGCAGGTCCCCGTCCTCCTGCTTGGGCTCAAGGAACTTGGGGGACTCTGGAGATTTGAAAGTTTCTAGTCTGTTCTATGGAATGTTGATCCTGCATCAACACCATCCCCTCTGGTTACATCCTTCATCTCAAGGTCCCCCAAGACCTCAAGCCACTCAGCCCCACCCTGGTCTCCCCGCCACGTGTCCCCACTGGGGAATCGATGCCCATTTCAGTGGTTTTATGTACGTGAATCTTCCTTAACTTATGATGGGGTATGTTCCAATAAACACACCAGAAGTCAAAGTGCATTTAATACTCCTAATCTTCCACACCTCACAGCTTAGCCCAGCTCACCCTACATGTGCCAGAGCACTCACAGTAGCCAACAGGTGGGCAGAATCCTCTAACACAGGACCTATTTTGTAATACAGTGTTGAATGTCTCATGAAATGTATTGGATGCTATACCGAAAAGGAAAAGCAGAATGGCCCTCTGGGTCCAAGAAGGGTCCTCCATGTATCATGCTTTCACCTGTTGACTGAGGGGGCTGCCCTGCCCAGCATCACGAGAGAGGTTGGACCACACAGCACTGTCCAGGAAAAGGGCAAAATTCAGAACTTACAGTTTCTACTGTGTGGGTATCGCTTTCACACCACCTTGAAGTCAAAAAATTGTAAATCGAACCAGTGTGAAGTTGGAGATTGTCTGTGTTCATGGCTGTGTCTCCAGCACTGCAGTCCATTTAGAACATTTCTCATCACCGTGCAAAGAAAGCTTGGGCGCCTTAGCCAGCACCCCACCCTGCAGCGCTCAGCACCACACTCACTTCCCATCTCCATGGATTCAACTCTTCTGGTCATTTTGTGTAAATGGAACCATTCTCCACGTGGCCTCAGCAACTGCCTTCTTTCATGCACTTTTTGCACTTTTTCACTCTTTCCCCATGGCCAGCCTCTAAGGCAGGGCCAGTCAAGGCTGGGCATAACCAACCAATGTCCCCCAAACTTAGCTCCCCAGGAGAAGGAGGGGCGCCAGGGAAACCAGAGTTTTCTACAAGAGCAAAATGAGAAGGTCTGGTCACATCATTTCATGGCAAATAGATAGGGAAACAGTGGAAACAATGGCAGACTTTATTTTGGGGGGCTGCAGATGGTGACTGCAGCCATGAAATTAAAAGACACTCCTTGGAAGGAAAGTTATGACCAACCTAGACAGCATATTAAAAAGCAGAGACATTATTTTGCCAACAAAGGTCCATCTAGTCAAGGCTATGGTTTTTCCAGTAGTCAAGTATGGACGTTAAAGTTGGACTATAAAGAAAGCTGAGCGCCAAAGAATTGATGCTTTTGAACTGTGGTGTTGGAGAAGACTCTTGAGAGTCCCTTGGCTGCAAGGGGATCCAACCAGTCCATCCTAAAGGAAATCAGTCCTGAGTGTTCATTTGGAAGGACTGATGCTGAAGCTGAAACTCCAATACTTTGGCCATCTGATGCGAAGAGCTGACTCATTTGAAAGGACTCTGATGCTAGGAAAGATTGAGGGCAGGAGGAGAAGGGGACGACAGAGGATGAGATAGTTGGATGGCATCACTGACTCAATGGACATGAGCTTGGGTAAACTCAGGGAATTGGTGATGAACAGGGAGGCCTGGTGTGCTGCGGTCCATGGGGTTGCAAAGAGTTGGACACAACTGAGCGACTGAACTGAACTGAAAGTGAGAAGGAGACCTCTCTGTCCTGCTGTCTCAGTCGGGTCTGAGTCCACGCTGGTTATACCAGAATCTCGGGATCCAAAAGATAACCCGCTAGTAAAAATAGGTATTCAAAGTTGCTGGTGCTCCAGCCACTAGGCCTGACCATAGGAGGCGTGCCAGCAGGCTTTTGTAACGTGGGTGACATTAACAGGCAGCATACACAGCGGCCAGCTCCCCATCAAGCGCTCCTGCCAGCGCTTGAGGAATTCTGCGAGGGCGACAGGTGGGCATGCGTAGTCAAAGGGCGATGAGGGGAGGAAGAGGCAGCCCGAGAGCCGGGCCTTGAAGGGGCAGCAGGACCAGTCGGCAGAGGAGGGGAAGACTTCATGGCCCCCCCGCGTGTGGTGTTTCTGCACGGTTGCCATGGAGACCAGGGAGCCAGGGGCCCCAGAGGAGCAGTCGGGCCAGACCACATCTATGAGCGCAATTAAAGCAAACACAGTTGCTTGTCAGTGAGTGATGATGTGCCACCAGCCTGTGGCTGGGAATACTTCACATTCGTCCACCCCCAGACAAACTCTGCTTGTTCCTGGATCTTAGAGGTGCCCTCCCCACTGTGCCCAGGCCCGCCAGGGCAGATCGCTGCGGATGCCCACTTCTCCCACACGCCCTGGAGTGTGCAGCATGGTGGTAGCACCGCTTCTGCCGGCACTGGTGTCTCCCTGGGCCCCCGGACAGGAGGGAGTGCCCTCGGGAGCCAGGTACAAGGTCATCTCCAGCTGCGTGGCCGCACATCACTCTGCTTGCCCCTGGTGCCGACCCTAGCTTCAGCTGGTGCTCAGTCCTAAGTGGGAAGCCTATCCTGAAGAAGACGAGAGGGTGGAGGGGGCAGGAAGGGGACATTTCTGAGCCGAGGAGACGGGGGGAGGGAGTCAATCAGAGAGATGCCGGCTCTGCAGGGCAGGGGCTGATTGGGTGTGAGGTGGAGACAGCCGGAATCTGGGGCTCCATTCCTGTGCCCAGTGGGGTCGAGGCTGAGGCCTGGGGAGGCAGGAGGCCCAGGAAGGGGACTAGGAGTGGGCGGACACCAAGGAGCCAGGACCAGGGGCAGTGAGGGCCCTGAATTGTGGGCACACAGGGACACAGCCCCCTCGGCTGCCACTCGTGCCCGGGACACTGGGCCCTTCCGGATGCTGTGTGAGCTGTGTGTTCTCCGGCTGGCATGTTTCCGATTGTGTCTCTTTAATGATTGGATCCTGTGCTGAGAACAATAAAAACCCGATACCGCTTCTCTTACTCTGGAAAACAGGGACCGAGAAGACGTGGGGCAGGCTTTTCATTCAGAAGGTGACCTCAGCAAGCAGGGAGGGAGGGAGGCAGGGGGCAGAGAGAGGGAGGGGCTCACAAGAGCATCACTGTGGTCACCAGGTGGGCTCGGAAGATGACCCTGGGGGTGTCACCCCCGCGCTTCAGGGCTGGGCTCAGCTGTGGACTGAGCCGCGCTGGTGGCTTCAGGGGGCCCTGTCTGCCTGGGGGACTGTCCACGACAGCTGCCCTGGAGTCAGAGGTGGCCCGGCGGGGGGACACCTGCGTCCGCATACCCCTCACCAGGAGAGGCAGCCTGGGGGCCCTCCTCGTCCTCTTCAGCCAGTCTCTGTCCCCCTTCTGTCACTGCTGTCCCCTCTGGACTGGGTTCCTGGATCTTTCTTACCAGTGCGCATCTACTAGAGCTGGACCCGCTTTGCTTTAAAAACGGACACTGAATACTTGACTTGAGCGTGTCGGGTCTGATCTGAGTTATCTGTTTTAGGGAAATTGCTTTCCACAAATTGCAGAAAGAACCCAATTTGTATCACACACACACACAATTGCAGAAAGAACCCAGTTTGTGTCACACACACAGTATGGGCTCACTCTGAAGGCCCGCGGCATCCGTCAGATAGAAGCTCTCGCTCTGGGGCTCGGGGCCTGTTAGCAGCAGAAAGCCTCACTCTGCCCGCTTGAACAGCAGCAACGCTTATCTCGGGACAGGAAGGCCTGGGTGCAGCCGTGTTCTTTCTGTGTTCCCTTGGTTGGTGGCTACTTTCCCTGGAGGTCACCGGTGCTGCCAGCAGCTGTGTCGCTGACCTGGGAGGAGGGAAAGGAGAAAAGGGGGGACCTCCCCACCCCCTACCTGGGCATGAGGCCCGGCCTCAGCCACCTTCACTCTGGACCAGGAGGAGTTGCCAGGCCTTCCCCAACTCCCAGTCGGTCAGCCAAGCCGGCCATCCTGGGTGGGTGCTCTGGAGCCCAGAGAGTCAGCGGAAGAGTCGGGGTGGGGGTGGTAGGTAATGGCCCCTCTGTGGTCCTCCGGCAGAGCAAGTCCAGCCAGCCAGGGGCACTCTGAGCCATGGCCCAGGCTGATTCCCTGACCCCCTCCTGGAAGTCATCCCAAGGATGCCAGCTGTGTCACAGGAGGCCCGTGTAGCCACTCCTGCCGCTTCCAGGTGGAGACAACCTGGAGCCCCAGGCCCCCGGAGGGTCTGGTCTCCAGGACACAGGTAATGGCACGGACAGCAGGCAGAAACCGGCCAGGAAGCAGGGGCCTTGACGTAGTCGAGGAGCAGATGGAATTCAGCATGCCAGGGAGGCCTTGGGTGACCTCCTGGGAAGGATAAATTGAGGGAGCAGGAGCTGGCCAAGAGCCAGGGGCGGTTCATAGGACTGACCTGGGGGCAAGCAGCGGGGACATGGAGTAGCAAGAGCCCCAGAGGGCTGCCTGTTCCAAGGAGGCTGGGAGCAGGGGGACAGCGCTGCCGTGTCGAGTCCCGCGCCCCATCCTGCGGGATCAGACCTCCCTCTGCACCTGTTGCGGCCCCAGAGCAGCCGGCGGGAGCTGCAAGGGCTCAGCCTCTGCGTGGAGTGGGGTCCATGGTCCCGGCAGGAGGCTTGAGCCCCGCATCCTCCTGCCCATGGTGACAGCCTACAGGGGAAGCTGGGCCCCGGCTGAGCCCGCAGATGGGGTGCGGAGCCCTCTCCGGGCTGGGGAACTCTGCCATCTGGCACTGACTCCTCTCCCGAAGACACCCGTGGTCAGGGGCAATGTTCTGGGTGTCTCTGTACCCCCCCCCCCGTTTCCCAAGTTCAGGGCCTTCTGCTTAATAGGCCTTGGGGACTAGTCATCGAGGGGAGGGACCCACGATGTCCCTGTGCCCGGAGACAGCAGGAGTCCCCCGTGGATGAGAAACCCCTTGGTCACCCGGTGGGCTGGGAGCTCAGAAGGCGGAGGGGAACAGGGCAGCCCTTTCAGACTCCAGCAGCTGATGCAGAAAAGAGACAGGATGGGAGTTCTTAAACAGAGGGGTTGGGGGAGCAGGCCTGTGCTCGCCTCGGTGGGCGAGAACTGGAGAATCCCACTGGGACATAAGCTTTGGACTCTGTGCGAGGGGGTCCCATTGGGCCTGGCATCAGTTGGCCTTCCTACCAGCTGGCTAGAAATGAGATCTCCCTTGTTGAAATGGACCCCAGAATGTATTAAAGGGTATTGAGGGACTCCTCTGGCAGTCCAGTGATTAAGACGCCACACTTCCAACACGGGGAGGGGGAGTGCATATTTGATCTCTGGCCAGGGAAGTAAGATCCCACATGCCATGAGGCTAAAAATAAAATAAGGTATTGAGTAGCTCACAGAATCCCCAGCATGCAAAGAACGAGGCTAGATCTTCCCAAGAAGTGCCCAGAGTCCAGAGCGGCGACACTGGACTCCCACACAGACCTGAACACAGTGGTGTGCCAGGCCCTGGCACACCACTGGTGAGGACTGAATTGTCTCCTTCCCCCTCCCCCCGAAGTTCATGTGTTAAAGCCCTGACCTTTAATGGAGCGATATTCGAAGACAGGGCTTCCCAGGTGGCTCAGTGGTAAAGAATCCGCCTGCTAATGCAGGAGATGGGGTTCAATCCCTGGTTCGGGAAGATCCCCTGGAGAAGGAAATGGCAGCCCACTCCAGTATTCTTGCCTGGAAAATCCCATGGACAGAGGAGCCTGGTGGGCTACAGTCCATGGGGTTACAAAGCATCAGACACGACTTAGTGTCTCTTGAAGTCACTCAGTTGTGTCCAACTCTTTGTGATCCCATGGACTGTAGCCCACCAAGCTCCTCTGTCCATGGGATTTTCCAGGCAAGAATACTGGAGTGGGTTCCATTTCTTTCTCCAGGAGATCTTCCTGACTCAGGGATTGAACCCAGGTCTCCTGCATCATATGCAGACGCTTCACCATCTGAGCCACCAGGGAAGTCTAAATGACAACAAAATTTGAAGATAAGGCCCTTAGAGATAATGAAGGTTAAATGAGGCCATAGCATGAGAACCTAATCCCATAGGGTTGGTGGCCTTATAACTGGAGGAAGAGCGAGAGATTTCTCTCACCAGAACTTGACTGTGTTGGCACCTGATCTTGGACTCTCCAGTCTCAAGAACTGTGGGAAAATAAAGTTCTGGTGTTTCATCCATGCAGTCTGGGGTGTTGTGTGAGGGCAGCCCGCGCAGACTAAGTCAGCCCCTGGCGTCTCTGGAAGCCAGAGGATCCTGCTCTGCAGCTAGCTCTGTGCAACTGAGCCTGGCCCGGAATGTCCATCCATCATTCTGGGTCTGCCGGGGGCTGGAGAGGTGAGTCTCTGAGCCCCTTCCATCCATCCTAGAGACCAAGAAGAGGGAAGATGTAGCAGATACTGGGTGGGCAAAAGAACTGACAGGTGCCCTCCCCACATCAGGGCAGTGAGTTTGAGCGAGGTCCCCAACAAGGCTGAGACCCAAGGTTGCCCGAGACGTGGTCTCAACATGGGTGATTGGCTTTGTAGGCTACAAAATCTCACTGTCTTCCAGCACACCAAGAACAGATCTATTTCTTGGTTCATAGAAACTATCAAGAGCTAAGGTTTTCTCATCTGTGAGGCACAGATAACAGGTACATGTGTGGACCAGCGTGTGTACATCAGCACTCTACCAGCTGGGCGACAGGGGGACCCAGTCACTTAGCTGCAGAGGAATTGCAAGAATGATACAAAACAGGACTGGAGCCCCGCCACCCTCCCCACAGACCGTGGGTGGAAGAGCGTTTGTGCCCTTGGATGAACATTTTCCCTCCATTCTCTTCTGTTGGAGTTTCTCCAAAAGAGTTTCTTCTTACTAAATTAGAGTAAGATATTATTTCTGTCTCCCTGCGGGTGATTCAGGTCACTTTGAGTGGAGTTACGGGTGCTCCCAAATTCTTAAGCCATATAATCACAGTCTCTTGGTTAGCACCCATCGGTGGTTGATTACACCTTCTCTTTATGTTTTTCAAAACTTAACTTTATAAGGGCAATGTCGTTCCTTCTCCTCTTTCCCCAGATTCTTATGGGGCAAGTCACTGCTGCTCTAGCTTACTGCCAACACTTATTTCTAGAAAAGGTTATAGTTGCTGAAGGCGTAGCTACTGTCCTTCCTGCTACCCCCCCCCCGGGTCAGTATATGCACTTACCTGCCCTATAGAAGCTCACATCTTTGAATCAGTTGCTTGCCTCAGGTCTACATGTTTTCTGATAGTGTTTAGAAACTTTTCCTTAGGGAAATTAAGACCACTGGCTGATAGAATCTTAGGGCTTCCCTGGTAGCTCAGCTGGTAAAGAATCCGCCTGCAATGCAGGAGACCCTGGTTCGCTTCTTGGGTCGGGAAAATCCCCTGGAGAAGGGATAGACTACCCACTCCAGTATTCTTGGGTTTCCCTGGTGGCTCAGCTGGTAAAGAATCTGCCTGCAATGCAGGAGACCCGGGTTCGATCCCTGGGTTGGGAAGATCCCCTGGGAAGGCAAAGGCTGCCCACTCCAGGATTCTGGCCTGGAGAATCCATGGACTATATTGTCCATGGGGTCTCAGAGAGTCAGACATGGCTGAGCTTATTAATCTCTAAACAAATAAAATAAGTAAATGTTAGTCGCTCAGTCGTGTATGACTCTTTGAGACCCCATGGACTATATCCCGCCAGGCACTTCTGTCCATGGAGTTCTCCAGGCAAGAATACTCAAGTGGGCTGCTATTTCCTTCTCCAGGGGATCTTCCTGACCCCGGGAAGGAACCCTCATCTCCTGCATTGCGGGCGGATTCTTTACCATCTGAGCCACCTGCCTTGCAAAATGAATTTCTGTGGAGCCACGTTGCAGGCTTGGTTATGTCTAAGCTTCAGTGTCCACATTGACCCTAATGGGAGCCGTGTCCCCCGGCTGCCTTTGTAACTGATAATGTGCAGGCCTGGGCTGCATTCAGGTCGTGATTTGTGGGCTCTGGTGTTTTGAGCCCTGAACTGGTGAGACCAGGGTTGGTGAGTTCAGTCCCCATCTGACAAGGGGGGCTTGCTCCGACCAGCCCCTGCTTCTCTAATGAACACCCCGGGTCACAAATGGGGCTGGAATAACTGGGCATTCCTACCAGACCAAGGTCTCTATCCGTTGTCTTGGCAAACGTACTCAATGTGTCCAACAGTAAACATTTGCACTTGTATTCCCCTTTGATCTCTGAGTTAAAGGACAAGAGAACCTTGGGTTTGGTGCCGTATCTGACCACTGGGGGTTAATATCAACCTACTGGGGTACTGTTTGTCTCTCTGTTGGTCAGTGGCCCTAACCAGAATCATGTATGGCTCTATGTTCGTACCAAGAGATGGCTGGGCTCATGGGTTCAGATGAAGCCTCTCTCTTGGAAGCCCTTACAGAATCTCTCTTGGAAGCCCTTACAAAATCTCCAGCTTGGTCTCCATTTTTCTTGGGGCTTCGAAACCAAACAGAAGTGAAGGATGTTAATAATAGCATTACATGTTTAATGAGCATTTATGTGTGTCAGGCACTTTTCTTACACCGTTTTATTTATTCCTCACAACACCACCATCTTATCTATGTTCAGAGGGAGGCGTGAGCTGAGAAATAAGAGACTTGATCAAGTTACTCAGCTGCTGAGTGGCAAGGACCAAGGCCATGGTTCTTTCCCCACACTTGATAAACCCTTCTCTGTCAATGAGCATCCTGCAGGGGACGGATGGGAAAACGACAGATTCTCGGATTTGACCCCCTTCAATGGTGATATACTTGGTCTGGAGCAAGGTCTGGGAGTTTGCAGTCTTTAAACTTTTTATTTATTTATTTTTAGCCTTGCTGGGTCTTAGTGGCTGCGTGGGCTTTTCTCTGGTTGCGGCGAGCGAAGGCCGCTGTCTGGCTTCGGTGCACGGGCTCGCCATTGCGAGGGCTTCCCTTTTGGGGGAACACAGTCTCTAGCACACACAGGCTTCAGTGGTTGCGGCTTCCAGGCTCTAGAGCACAGGCTCAGTATTTGTGATGTACTGGCTTAGTTGCTCCGAGGCATGTGGGATCTTCCCTAGCTCCTGCCTTGGCAGGCAGATTCTTTACCACTGAGCCCCGAGAGAAGCCCGGGGGTTTGCATTTTTTGACAAGACTTCTAAGTGATTCCAGTGTGGGCGTGAGAGTGATGACACTCGTGTACCATCTTTGTGAGTTGATACCTGCGGACACTGGCTGATGGGAAAATGGAACGTCAGGACTCATGTGTTTAAATTCTTCTGCACCAAAAGGTAAAGAAACAATACTTCAGTACACACATGCAGGAGACAGGCACTGCGGCCTTTAAAAAAAAAAAAAAAAAAAAACCTGCTGATTCACAGCCTGGCTTGCAAGCCAGGGGTGTGTCTTGGAGACCAGCATTAAAGGCTCCAGGCTGCCTCGGTGGAGGGATCAGGGCAAAAGACGGCAAAGTCCACAGTTCCCTCCACTCCCAGGAGAGGGTTAGGGCCTATAGATTTGCCAGCCAGCCTGTCTGGTTTCTGAACTGTCTGTCGGGTTCAAACTTTCTCCACTGACCACCCTCCCCATTCCCCCACGCTCCCCACCCCCCGCCCCAACCCTCTTGAGACTTTTGCATTTGAGTCTTCAACACGTTCTATTATCCCGCCTTGATTTAATTATCCAGCCACAGAAAGAAGAAACTGGAAACCTCTTCAGCTCCACAGGAAGTTCCCCCCAGCAGAGTGAAGAGTGTTTGCAGAGGACGCACCCAGAGTCAAGCCGCCTGCACCCCTCCTCCAAGGCGTGAACACAGGAAGGCCCCATGAATACAACTTGCTTTGGTTGCTGGGAATCTGCTGAAAATACCCTGTACCCAAATGAGTGATGGAACATGTAAATGCAGGCGTAACGAATTTGCAGGGCTAGAGCGTTTTTCTCCTCTGAATCATCAAACTGTACGGAAATTGCTGCAAAAGATGCAAGATCTAGGAGGAGAACGTTGTCGCATCTGCCACTGGCACTCGGACCACAGCTAAGCGTGTGGTTGACTCTGGTTTTAAACATTCACTGTAAAGCCCCTTTCTAAGACTTCCCAAAAAAGATGTCCTTTTCATTATAGGGGACTGGAATGCAAAGGTAGGAAGTCAAGAAACACTTGGAGTAACAGGCAAATTTGGCCTTGGAATGCAGAATGAAGCAGGGCAAAGACTAATAGAGTTTTGCCAAGAAAATGCACTGGTCATAGCAAACACCCTCTTCCAGCAACACAAGAGAAGACTACACATGGACATCACCAGATGGTCAACACCAAAATCAGATTGATTATATTCTTTGCAGCCAAAGATGGAGAAGCTCTATACAGTCAACAAAAACAAGACCGGGAGCTGACTGTGGCTCAGATCATGAGCTCCTTATTGCCAAATTCAGACTTAAATTGAAGAAAGTAGGGAAAACCACTAGACCATTTAGTTATGACCTAAATCAAATCCCTTATGATTATACAGTGGAAGTGAGAAATAGATTTAAGGGTCTAGATCTGATAGATAGAGTGCCTGATGAACTATGGAATGAGGTTCATGACATTGTACAGGAGACAGGGATCAAGACCATCCCCATGG
>SJXQ01001195.1:323477-350390 GCA_006408695.1 Aepyceros melampus
AGCCTGATTTTCCCCAGGGCTCCCTCCTACAGCCAGCAGCCCTGGGAACCATCTCCAGTCAGGCCAGCAGCTGTGGATGAAGCCAGGTCCCAGGTGGCTGGTCCCAGCCGGCTGGTCCCAGCCTGGTCTTCCTAGCTGCCCATCACCTGAGAGGCAGCTGAGTCCCTGGGTGAGGCTGAACGTCACCCTGGGGTGCAGCACCAGGAAGCCTCAAGGCTGCTGCCAGCCCTGGGTCCCTGGGGACGGGGAACACCAGACCCAGCCCGTGGCTCTCACTCCACCAACACGTGGCCTGCGTCCCAAGTTCAGGGTCACCACCCGGGTGAGGCAAGGAAGAGTCCTCAAATGGGAAGATTTCTAGAATGCAGACGAGAATCCACAGACAGGCCAGCCACTTTCATGAAAATTGTGTTTGATGTTTTCGTCTCCTTTCAGGCACCTCAACGAGTAGTCTTCGATTTGTTTCAAAATTTCTTGTGATGGGTTTTTGTTTATTTAACAAAGATTTATTAACTGTCTGCAGTTATTTACCCTCCCTGTGCCTCAGTTTCATCATCTATAAAACGAGTATAACTAGCTCATCAGTTTGGAGGATTCAATGAATTGCCTTAAAGTATTTAAGGTTGCTCCACTGACTATCAATGCAGATATCTTCTGAGTGCATATACTAACATGCTCAATAATTACTAACTGGGAAATGTTTTAAATATTTGTACTTATTTATTTATTTGACTGTGTCAGGTCTTAGTTGTGGCATGCAGGAGCTAGCTCCTTGACCAGGGATTGAACCCTGGCCTCCTGCACTGGGAGCAAGGAGTGTTAGCCCCTGCACCACCAGGGAAATCCCATTAAGTGGGAAATGGGTGTTAAAATGCCATTATTATTTTTACTCTCTGGCTTGGGTTCATCCTTCTAGCCTCATGACTGCTCTTTGGGGCTCCAAGGTAAGCACTTTTCCTCCCGAAAGCCCCTCTGAAATAGAAAGTACCCCCCACCCCCACCAACACATACACACAGACACATTCATTGTCACTTGTCCTGGTCCCCAGGGCCCAGAACTGAGTGTCTCTTGCCTGCTGGCTCGGCTCAGAGCAGAGAAGTGCTGTTTGCAGATCTCCTGTGGGGCCCTGGGTTTAATCGGTGCCCAAGACTCTGATGGCTGCCCTGGTGGCTCACGGGGAACTTGAGCTCCTGGCATCACTGAGAAGGTTCCATACATGTGGTTCTGAGCTGTCGCTCTTCTGCACTTGTCAGTTACTTTCTCATGCTCAGTTTCCTGGTAGAATTTCCCACGGTATTCAGACATTTCACCTCTCTGCTGCTCACCGCCAGCATTTCCTGGATAATTTTGATGGTGGTGTTTAGTCACTTAGTCACTGAGTCGTGTCTGAGTCTTTTTGTGGCCCCAGGACTGTATGTAGCCTGCCGGGCTCCTCTGCCCATGAAATTTCCTAGGCGAGAGTACTGGTGCGTGCATGCTAAGTCATTTCAGTTGTGTTGGACTCTTTGTGGTCTTATGGATCATAACCTGCCAGGCTTCTCTGTCCATGGGATTCTCTAGGCATGAATACTGAAGTGGGTCGCCATGCTCTCCTCCAGGGGATCTTCCTGACGCAGGGATCAAACTTGTGTCTCTAACGTCTCCTGCATTGGCAGGCTGGTTCTTTACCACTGAGCCCCAGGAAAGCGCAATCTTGGTGTAAAAAGAGGGAAATGCATCCAATGGGAAGAGGGTCTTCTCACCAACTCTGTTCAGAGGCAGAAATGTGACCCCTGTGCTCCCATGCCTGGCCTGGGTTCCTCGCTTGGCTAACTCAGTACCTTAAAATCTGTCAACCCCTGCTGAAAAGAGGTGATCACAGATTGAAAACATTTATGCCCCTCAGAAGATAATTCTATTCTCCAGTTTCTATTTGCTCAACTCTCCTTAGTGGCAGACAGGGCTCAGATCGACACAGGAGGACCCAGAAGCTATGGAACGCCTCCCTGAGCGGTTTTGCCAAGGGTAAGCCTGGCTGCCAGCAGTTAGTAGAACTCTGAATACATTAATTAGGCCTCACTGAGCCCCGCTAAAAAAAGCAAGAATAAGAACATTCGTCCTACTTTCCCTTCACAATATTGAATAGTAGTTGGCTCCATGGAGAGTGGATAGAAAAACAAAACAACTCCAATTGAGTTTGGAGCCAGGTAGTCCTGGGTCCAGGCCAGCTCTGCCCAGTGACCTTGAGTAAGCAATGCCGTCTCTCCCCACTGTGGTTTCTCAACTTTACAACACGGGGAGCACCACGCCCGCGACAGGTGATGGCCAGGTCCTGTCCCAGGGCGTGTTCACGGGGCCTTGCCAGGGTCGGAGCTCTGCACGTTGCTCCTCCACGCCCTTTCCCCACCCTTTCGGGGCGTGATGAGAGTTTCCTGACTTAGTATGCCCCTGCTGGCTCTTGGGGCTTCTCATGCGCTGGGTCCTGAGCTGCCTGGGGCGGGATGTGGGGTCTTATTAATAGATCTCCAGCAAGGGGGTTGAACCTGTGCCCGCTGCACTGGGACGCGCAGTCTTGATTGCTGGACCCCCGGGGAAGTCCTGGCCTTGTCCAGCCTGGCTCCTGGTCCGGGACTTGGTCCTCTGTGTGCCCTGTGTTTCCCAGTGCGGGGCGGGGGCGGGGTGCGCAGAAACCTCTTCCAGAGCCTGACCCGTCCCTTGAGCTCCCAGGGGGCAGACTGGTGGGATAGGGTGGGGCGATGGAGGGATATGCTTGTTCCGGTCACTTCTTAGCATCCCCTGCACCGAGTTCCACGGAGCAGCAGGGCTTTTCCAGCCACTGGTCTGCAGGAGGGACCCCGGACAGGTGGCGGCCACAGCAGCCCTGCTATACCAACTCCCCCGCCACCCCGGGCTGCCTGCTGACCGCCACCCAGGGTGGGCCCATCAGCGTTGAGTGGACATGCCGTTACTGCCCAGACGAAGCCCCTCCAGTCTGGGGAGCGTCCGAGAGAGGGGGCCTGGGTTTCAGGGACACGACCCTGTTGTTATCCAGCCCGTGCTGTGACTCCCGCTGAGCGTTCTGGGTGACTGAGGGCCCTGGCCCCCCCAGAGTGGTTACTTGTGAGATGGGGTGGCTGGGGGCGGGGGCTCCCGGCCGCCGGTGGGGAGGGGCTCCTCTGGGCATCCTGGGCGGAGGCAGGGCTGGCCTGACGGCCCCACCCTTCCTGGAGGTGGACATCCCGGGGGTGCACTCAGTGCCTGTCCCCTGCTCTCCCAGCAGAGAGGCCGAGGGAGCCTGTGGCCTCAGGGTCCAGTCTGAGCAGCGGAAGCTGTGGCCAGAGTGTAGGTTGGAGGCCACCCGCGGGGAGCGTGGCCTTGAGCTGCTGTCGCTGCCACAGCTGGCGCCCAGGCCACGCAGGTCGGCGTCTTCTTGTGAAGGCATTCCTTGGAAGCCAGTGGGGAAGGCTCCGGCCGACGGCATCATGGCCCGCAGCTCGCCTTCCAGGGTGCGTCTCAGCGAAGCACAGGGTGGGCTGCTGCACATGTTCTGGCCCCCGCCGTCCCCGTGGCGGCTTCCTGGGACTTGTCTTCACCGTCCCCCGCTGACCCTTATGGGACAGATGCTCTGGCCCCTTCAGAACCAGCTTCATGGCCTGGGGAGACTAGCAAAGCGGACGTTTTGAGAATCTCACTGGTTAAAAGCAATGGGCTTCTCCGGTGTCTCAGTGGTAAAGAGTCCACCTGCCAGGGCAGGAGACGCAGGAGACGCGGGTTCAGTCCCTGGGTGGGGGAGACCCCCTGGAGGAGGCTATGGCTCCCACCCCAGCATTCTTGCCTGGAGAGTCCCATGGACAGAGGAGCCTGGCGGGCGGCAGTCCAGAGGGTCACAAAGAGTCAGACACGACTGAGCAGGCACACTCTGGTCAAAGGCAGGGCGAGGTGGGAGCCTGACTTCTGGTCCAGGGCTGTGAACAGCTTCTCTGGCTCCCTTACCTCCGACTCAGAAGGCTTGGTGTCTCTCCTTCAGTGCCTGAGGACCAGGAGCAGGAGAGGCCAGGGACTCGGAGCCGGAACAGGGTGCAAGACGGCATAGGTTGACTGTGGTTCTGAATCCCCCCTGCTTGGACCCTCAGGGAAGCCATGAGACCCCTCTACCCCGCCACGCCCTGTTTCCTCATTTCTCAGGGGCCACAAAGCCTCCCTCAAGGGGTGTGGTGAGAATAAATCAGATTAAATCTGTTTGCAGATCGCCCCAAACAATCCCTGGTACACGAGCCACTGAATTCAAGGCTGGGGAGTTATGCTTTCTCGTCAGTGAGTTTTCAAAAGAACTGAAGCTTACCCTTAGAGGACACCATTCTAACAGCATCTTTCTAGAACATGCATCCCTAACCATCTAGGCAGGAAAATCCTCTTCTCACTGTAGTAAACCTGTTTTCTTTTTTCAGGGCTGGAGGGGCTTACTGGGTCTTTGCTGGGGTTCAATAGTTGCGGCATGCAGAATTAATTGCCCCTTGGCATGTAGGATCTTATTTCCCCGACCAGGGATTGAACCCACGTCTCCTGCACTGGTAGGAGACTTCAAACATTATCATAACCTAGAAGTTGAGAGTTATATTTTATTTAGTGGGAATTTTTAGGACTTCAAGCCCAGGAGATAACATCTCAAATAACCCTGAGAGAACTGCTCTGAAGAGGCGAGGGGAGGAGTCAGGTTATATAGAAGTTTTGCAGCAAGGGGCAGGTAGGTAGTCTGAACATCAAAACAGTATTGTTAACTAAAGGAAGTCAGATATCCCGAGTTAAGCAGTTTAGCACTTTGCTATGTGTGGGAAAATTCAAGAATCTCGGCTCACTGAAATCATTCCTTTCATATGTGTATCAGCTGTCGTGGGCAGGATCCTGTGTTTTTTCATGTCCTGAACTCCCCTGCAGGCAGGAGTGGCTGCAGCCTGCTGCCTGACCACTTCCTGAGTGCCCTTAGGGCTCACGAGCTCATGTTGGTGGTGGTGGTGGTGGTGGTTTAGTCGCTAAGTCGTGTCCAACTCTTGCAACCCCATGGACAGAGGAGCCTGACGCGCTACAGTCCATGGGATTCTCCAGGCAAGAATTTGGGAGTGGGTTGCCATTTCCTTCTCTGAGCTCACATTGGAGGGCTGCAGTTGCTGATGACTGTGGCAATGATGAAATGTTGAAATCTTTTCCTCTAAGGTCAGGAACAAGTCAAGTGCCCACTCCCACCTTTCTTATTTTACATAGTATTAGAATTCCTAGTCAGAGAAACCAGCAAGAAAAATCTGAAGTATCAGAACTAGAACGGAAGAAGTAAAATTTCTGTTTGCAGTTGATATGATTTGGTATTTAATACATAAAAAATCATATATATATACCACCGAAAAACTGTTAGATCTCATCAACAAATTCAATAAAGTTATAGGATGCAAAATTAACATTAAAAATTCAGTAGAGTTCTATTAGAACACTCCCTAATATGATACACAAAAATAAACTCAAAATAGATTAAAGACCTGAATATAAGGTCAGACACTATAAAACTCTTAGCAGAAAACATAGGCAAGTGAGAATTCTACCACTGAACCACCAATGTCATAACCATTAGTGGAAAAGACAGGCAAAACATTCTTTGACATAAACTGCAGCAAGATCTTTTTTGACCCACCTCATGGAGAAGGCAATAGCACCCTACTCCAGTACTCTTGCCTGGAAAATGCCATGGACAGAGGAACCTGGGAGGCCGCAGTCCATGGGGTAGCTAAGGGTCAGACACAACTGAGCGACTTCACTTTCACTTTGCACTTTCATGCACTGGAGAAGGAAATGGCAACCCACTCCAGTGTTCTTGCTTGGAGAATCCCAGGGATGAGGGAGACGGGTGGTCTACCGTCTATGGGGTTGCACAGAGTTGGACACGACTGAAGCGACTTAGCAGCAGCAGTGGCATCCTTGTTCACTATCGTATCAGGGCAGGAAATATTCCATTTCTGTTAAGTGGATTCTCAACCACTGGACCACAGGCAAGCCCCTACAATGAACCTTCTTTTCATGCCTCAGCAGCACCACTGTGAATGGCCGTGGCCGAGCCTGCTCCTGGCCTGGGTCTCCTGCGGGCAGCTCCCCTCCAACCTCCCTGGGCCCCTCTGGTTTCTGCCCCTCATACACCACAGCCAGGACACCAGCTGGAACAGGCCAGGAGGCAGCCGGTATCAAGAGCAAACCCACCGAGGAGGCGACTGCACTGGGCACTCTGTGGCCTCGTAGCCCGCCGTCATGGCTGTGGTTGCGGAAGGGTAGGGAGCCCTGGGCCTGGCTGCCAGGGGGGCTGCTAAGTCACACCCTGTCCCTGGTCCCCTACTGATGGCCTGGGTCGTTCTCAGTGGAGTTTGCTCTGTCGGTTGTGTCCCTGGGGGTCATCAGGAGGGCCAGACTTGGTTTGACTGGGCCTTGGTGGCTGGAAGTTGCTGGTTAGCAGGGGTCCCATTGCCAGATCCAGACTCATTTGGGCTGGTTTTCCCTGTGATGGGGAGCTGCGCTATTCACCAGCACTGGGTGAATACTTTGGTATCTCACCTTCTCCAGGGAAGATGCCGTCTGTGTCTGACCTGCTGACAAGGTGGTTCCTCGGACCTTGTTTCATCTTTACTTTCATCAGTAGGGCTCAGGAGACCCAGACTGTAGGCTTGAAGTCCTGTCCTCAGTGACACTGATCTTGGGAATTAGGGGGTGAAGACCTGGGCTTCTCAAGTGGCGCTAGGGGAAAGAGCCCGCTTGCTAATGCGGGAGACGTAGGAGACGAAGGTCCGATCTTTGGGTTGGGGAGATCCCCTGGAGGAGGGCATGGCACTCCAGCATTGTTGCCTGGAGAATCCCATGGACAGAGGAGCCTGGTGGGCTACAGTCCATAGGGTCTCAAAGAGTCGGACACGACTGAGGCGACTTGGCATGCATGCATGCGTCCTGGACCTGGTGTGTGGAAGTAGCTCGTGCAGAGGCAACAGGGGAGGCGGTGTGCGAGGCCAGCTCCGTCCTGACACCCCTGTGGGCCGGGCGCCGACTTCGAGCGTGCCCTAGGGGAGCGGGCAGACCCTCAGCTCTTGCTGTAATTCTAGACCAGCCCCAGAGCCTGGGCACCCAGAGCCCCACACTCACTCGGATCCTTAGAAGCTCCAGGAGGACCTCAGAAAGCTGATCTTTTGGCCCATGGGACTGTTTTCTCTCTGGTCGTTGTAAAAATCGACTCTCACATCGCCTGTCTCTGTGAAGTGCCCGCTTCCCCTCCTGTTGCCCACAGCTGCTCCGTTGGCCGGGCACAGCTGCGTCCCATGGCCCCTACAGAAGATCAGGAGCTGGCCTGGCGGGCACACATGCCTGCTAAGTCAGGCTCCCAGATAGGCCGAGCTTAGGGGTCACGGACAACTCCCCCACCCTACCCCCGTCCCTCCTGGGCAGGGAGACCCTGCCTCACCGGCGAGAGCACGGCACAGCACGAGAAAGCCGAGAGCAACCTCTGGTGCGTTCACAAGAGCTCATTACGTCCCTCTGTGTGTCAGCTCAGCAGCCCCCCACCACCTGTCTCCCTAAGGAGTGTCTGCCGCAGACAGCTTGGCTGTGGCAGGAACTGCACCCGATGATCCCCAGGGCCAGCGCCCCGTGATGGATGGTTCCCAGGGCCAGCGCCCCGTGATGGACGGTCCCCAGGGCCTGCGCCCCGTGAGGGATGGTGCTGGCGGACGATGCCGCTGTGTTCAGTCTGCTGGATGAATCCTGCGGGGCTCGGTGCCGGACAGCCCACTTTCCCGGCAGGATCAACTTTGGGTTCTTGTTCATCTCCATGTGTGCGTGCATTTTATGACCAGGGTGAGCAAAGGGAACAAATGCAATAATCCTTTGTTTTCTTGGTGTTACTTAAAAGGAAGTGGGCTCTTCTCTTATCAGCGGGAATGAAAAGGGAACTTGCCATGCTCCTCGGACTCTGATACCCGAGCTTGATAACAGAGCATTTCATCATGTGTTTCAGACGCCCAGGCCTCTGGTCAGGGCGGCCAAAAGTTCAGCCCTATCGCTTTCACATCTTCTTAGAACCCTGAGAAAGCCTCATCCGCCTGCTCGTCATCAGGCGTTTGGCATTCGGCTGTCAGTTCACCTGTGCATCTGACAGGAGATAATGGCTGATATTCCAAAAAAAAAAAAAAGCTCTCATTCAGCTCAGGGTTTTCTGTTTCCCTGTGGCTGAGGCTGCCAGGGGAGGCCCGTTGAGCACTAACTTTGGGGGACACACTCCGCCCGCTGGGTCTGAGGTTTGGGGTTGTCAGACTTGTGTTCAAAAGCTGGTCCACACCATGTCCCAGCCCTACTTCTGCTGTGCTTTCCTGCCTGCCATCTCTCTCTCTCTCTCTCTAGCTCTGTGTCTCTCTTTTCTCTCTTTCTTTCACTCTCTCTACTCCTCTCTCTGTGTGTTTCTCCTTCTCTGTCTCTCTCTGTGTGTCTCTCCTCTCTCTGTCTCTCTCTGTGTGTCTCTCTGTCTTCTTGTCTCTCTCTCTCTAGCTCTTAGTCTCTTCTCTCTCTCTTTGACTCTATCTACTCCTCTCTGTCTCTCCTTCTTTCTGTCTCTCTCTGTGTCTCTCCTTCTCTCTTTTCCTCTCTCTGTCTCTCTCTCTCTGTGTCTCTCCTTCTCTGTCTTCCTATCTCTCTCTCTCTCTCCAAGTCTTGGCACTCCTGCATACAGAGGAATAACTTCCTCCCTCACAGGTGGCTGGGCTCCCTTGAATGCGATGTGTAGCCCAGCATGTTGCAGAAGTTCCACAAACGCTCCAATGCTAGTCTCCTCCTCATTTCTCTCTGGGGAGATTAATGTGTGTGAATAAAAACCTCAGATAAAGGCAAGCAGAACCCCCAGTGAACACACACATGTCTTTTTGTGAACATGTGTATGCTGTTCAGATGATGTTATTCGTAATCATCCCAACATAGAGACTCCGCGGGTGCCCACAGCAGTCAGGATGATGAAGGTGCTGCAGTGAGTTCAAGGATGGAGCATTCTGCAGCCACGTGCGGCGAGTGTGGTACACGCATTGCACAAACAATGTGAGGAAGAGGAGCCTGGTGTCAAAGAACATAGAGACAACAGGCAGGACTCCTGGATGATGTTCGAATCAATATGGGGATCACCTTCCGAGGTGGGGGGTGCCTCTGAGGGGCTCCTGGGAGTCGGTGCCATCCTGCACCTTACCTGAGAGCGGCTTCACTTTGTGCCAGTTCGTCCAGTCGTTTGCACGAAACTGGTGCATTTTTCCCTATTGTTTAGCAGTCACCAAGTCGTGTCTGACTCTTTGCGACCCCATGGCCTGCAGCACGCCACGCTTCCCTGTCCTTCACTGTCTCCTAGAGCTTGCTCAAATTCATGTCCACTGAGTCAGTGATGCTCTCCGACCATCTTGTCCTCTGTCGCCCCCTTCTCCTCCTGCCCTCAATCTTTCCCAGCATCGGAGTCTTTTCCAATGAGTCAGCTCTTCACATTAGGTGGCCAGGGTATTGGAGCTTCGCCTCAGTCCTTTTCTGTATTAGGCTCCAATAAAGCATTTCTCAAACCACAAGCAGCGAGATGCTGGGGGAGGAGGGACACTATCGAGTTCATTTCATTGATAAAACAGACGAAGGAGAGTGTGGGAGCCGTGGAAACTTGGGGCCTGACCCAGGAGCGGAATTGCTGGTGTCCAGGAAGGAGATGCGAGCGGGGTCGGGGCAATGCTGATTCATGTAAGTTTCAAACTCACCGGAAGAGCAGGCGGGGGAGCTCTGTGAACAGACTTTCTTGCTGAGAGCAGCTGCAGAGCGTCATTCATGATGGCAGAGAAGAGCCACCTTTTCGCCTCCCCTCGTGTGTCTCTGGGCCCCGCTGACAAGTGGGTCAGAGAACTCAAAGTGGTGTTAGAGCAGGATGAGGGGCCCTCAGCCTCTGACATGCGGTGGAAGAGAGGGTGCGGTGGGCGGGGTCTTTCTGCCTGCTGTTCCTTTCCTTCGGTTCCCTTTCTCTTTCTCTCTGGGCAAAGTGGTGTGTGCTGCCCTGGAGAGAGAGGTGAGCGGTGCTCAGAATGTATGAAAGCTCGGAGGCCACGTTGTGCCTTTGACCGCTGGGCCTCAACCTTACTCTGTCCCAGTTCTCCAGCTGCAACCTCCAGCCAGCTTCTGGCCTTGCAGGGCTCGCCAGCGGCCCTAAACTTGGGCTCCCAGGATACCACTGGTCTCTGGTCCTCCCCTCCTTGGCATCTTCCTACTCCCCTGGTCACGCCCCTCAAGCCTTCGCGTGATTGTTTTTAATTCATTCTGCTGTCTTATCCAGGACTTCCCTGGGAGCTCAGCTGGTAAAGAATCCGCCTGCAATGAGGGAGACCTGGGTTTGATTCCTGGCTCAGGAAGATCCTTGGAGAAGGGACAGGCTACCCCCTCCAGTATTCTTGGGCTTCCCTGGTGGCTCAGCTGGTAAAGAATCTGCCTGCAATGCAGGAACCTGGGTTCGATCCCTGGGTCAGGAAGATCCCCTGGAGAGGGGAAAGGCTACCCATTCAGTCTTCTGGCCTGGAGAATTGCATGGACTGTATAGTCCATGGGATTGCAAAGAGTCAGACACGACTGAGCAACTTTCACTTCACTCACTGTCTTGTTTATCTGTTTGGCTGTGCTGGGTCTTAGTTGCAGCATGCACACTCTTAGTTGGGGCGTGTGGTCTCTAGTTCCCCAACCCAGGGATCAAGCCTGGGCCCTCCCGCATTGGGAGCTCAGAGTCTCAGCCACTGAACCACCAGGGAAGTCCCCCATGCTGCCATCTTATTAGCCAATAATGTGGCTGTTTTAACTCGGGGTTCTTGGGACTGTGAATGCTCCATCCTAAGGACTACATTACTAGGTGATTGATGAACTCAAGAGTTGCATTTGTCTGGGCCCAGAGTGGATATGGTGTGCCCTTGGCAGGCTTACTTGCAGATGAGGAGAGACATCAAACCTACAGAAGAGATAAGTTATTAATAAATGGGGGTGACTCCCTCCCTTTTGAAGGACTTTTGGACTTTTCCTGAAAACTGAACCGTTGATCTTTGCTTCTGTCTTAAAAAGGCGTGCTGTGGAGCAGCACCGTCCAGTGGATCTGTGGGTAGAGACGGAAGTGTCCTGCTCTCTGTGCTGTCCAGTGTGATAGCCACCAGCCACGCGTGGCCAGGGAGCACCAGCAATATGGACGGGGTTGCTGTAACAAGACTGCCAACCAGGCGGCTTAAAGCAATAGACATTTCTCTCTCAGTTCTGGAGGCTGGAAGTCTAAAATCAACATGTCAGGAGGTGGGCTCCTCATGTGCTCTGCAGGAGAATCGGTCCCAGGTCTGCCCCTGGCTGCTGGCATCGTTGCTGCTCCATGGCTTGTGGCTGCCTCCCTCCCGTCTCTGTCTCCCTCCTTACGTGGCCTTCCCCTCATGTGTCTGTGACCAGATTTTCCTCTTGGCTTCCCCGTGGCTCAGACGGTGAAGAATCTGCCTGCAGTGCAAGAGACCGGGGTTCCATCCCTGGGTTAGAAAGATCCCCTGGAGGAGGGCACGCAGCCCACTCCCGTATTCTTGCCTTGAGAATCCCGTGGACAGAGGAGTCTGGAAGGCTACAGTCCACAGGGTCGCAAAGAGTCGGACACGGCTGAGCGACTTCACTTCTAATGACGTCATGCTAACTTGATTATCTCTGTAAAGACCGTAGTGTGCAGTGTGCTTAGTCGTTTGTGACAGACGATGGCAGCAGGCCACAGTTCCCCTCCACAAGCCTGTTCCTTCCTTACCCCAGGTCCCCCAATTGATCTAACCCTAATCATTCTCAAAGACCAGCCTTGTCCAAGAATCAACCCCTCCGCCTCCCGCCACCGCCATGCCTACAGCTCTTTGCTCTGCTGTGTACCGGGTTCCTTATCTTACTTTCATTTATTTGTGAACACCCTCAGTTTTCCCAAAAAGGGTTTATGCACACTTCATTGTATGCTCCCTTGCACTGTGCCTTAATGGGCTCATACATTTCTGTCTCCTCAGCCTGTTCCATTATATGAAGCACAGGATCTATGGTTCATACCTTTTTATCCCTGTCCAAACACTTCACTCCCCGCTGGCTCAGCCGGTAAAGAATCTGCCTGCAGTGCAAGACACAAAGGAGATGTGGATTCAATCCCTGGGTCAGGAAGACCCCCTGGAGAGGAAATGGCATCCCACTCCAGCATTCTCGCCTGGAGAATTCCATGGACAGCGGAGCCTGGCGGGCTACATACAGTCCCTAGGGCTAAGCACCCAGGCAAACACTGCCCCCAGGGCCCAGTAAATGCTTCTCATCTAATCTGTTGATTATTTCAAAGCAAGAACACTCTGAAAGGCCCCTTTTGCCTTGTCTTAAGTGAAAAGTAAACATCTCCAGCAGGATGGGGAAAGCTCTTTATACCAGTCTCCCTCATGATAAAGGCTGCAAAAGAAATGTTGCTGGCTAGGGAACGTTTCTACTTTAGGGAACCAGAGGTACCAGGCCCACCGCGGTAGCCCTAGCACCTCCCTCTTGCAGGGGGTTGAGACTGTACCCTTGACCGTGTCCACCAGGCCAATCTCCCTCACATCTGTTGGGAGATCGGCCAGCAGCAGCCTCGCCCAAAGGACGAAGGCAGCCTTTGTGGAGGAGGGGGCACCCAGGCAGGAACTCTGCCCGGAGAGCTTAACTGCTGCTGAGCCCTCGTGACAGCTGCTCATGTGGCTTCTCAGGCGTGTCCTACTAACATGAGGGTGAACTTTTTACAGGTGACACCTCAGCCATCAAGGGGGGACAGTTCCACCTGAGCGGGAAAAGGGGATCAAGGTCAGAGGAAAAGGGGTGGCCTTGAACATCCCCAGGGCGTCTCGGGGTGCTGCCCAGGGCTGCTGGGAAGGCTGCTGGCTTGCCATCTGTTTCCTTCTAGCTGAAACTTGCTGCTGTTCAGTCACTCAATCATGCTCGACTCTCTGTGACCCCGTGGACTGCTCTCCCCAGGCTTCACCATCTCCTGGAGTTTGCTGAAACTCGTGTCCATTTTGTCAGTGAAGCCGTCCGACCATCTCATCCTCTGTCATCCCCTTCTCCTCCGGCCTCCAATCTTTCCCAGCATCAGGGTCTTTTCCAATGAGTCAGCTCTTTCATCAAGTGGCCAAAGTGTTAGAGTTTCAGCTTCAGCGTCAGTCCTTCCGATGAACACTCAGGACTGCTTTCCTTTAGGAAGGACTGGTTGGATCTCCTTGCAGTCCAAGGGACTCTCAAGAGTCTTCTCCAGCACCACAGTTCAAAAGCATCAATTCTTCGGCATTCAGCCTTCTCTGTGGTCCAACTCTCACATCCATGCATGACTACTGGAAAAACCATAGATTTGACTGTATGGACCTTTGTCAGCAAAGGTGATGTGTCTGCTTTTTAACTGAAACTCTACCAATGACCATTTAAGCTTGGTCGTCATTGCACTGGAGTGAGTTTTCACAGGGACATACGCTGCATCTCCGGGTGTCCGGGGACAGGGAGGAGGCCAAGGTCCAGATGTCCACAGGCTCTCATCTCAGAGATGAGGGCTCGGGGACAGGAATCTGCTCGGCTTCACTGGACCCTTTGCACCGCCCCAAGGGCCCTCTATTCTGGGGCCCTGGGCCTTTGTGTGAAGAAGGTAGGGAGGCCAGGCAGAGGGCAGGTCCCGTTTGGTGCCATTTCAGTAGCTCTGATGTTCCCATCTGTCAGGACTGACACCTGCCTTGGCCTCATCTACCCCCAGGTCCATTCCTTGCTTTGCTGCACTCGTGGTGCTCCCTGGTGGGAGGCATCCCATCCAGACGTTCAGGTGTGATCTGCCCATTTCCCTGATGGATAAACTGAGGCTCAGATTACACGGGAGCAGCCCTGTGGGTGACAGAGCCAGAGTGCGTGCTGAGGTTCCCGCAGAAGGAGTTGAAAGAGGGCAGGAGCCCTGTTTCCCACCAGGATGTTTGAAGCCCCCAGCACAGGGGGCCAGCCGGACTCCAGTGAACACATGTGTGAGTGAACCCACAGAACCACCCACACCACCCACGCCCGCCGGGGAAGGCATGTCCTCTCTGGGAGTCTGCCAGACCATCCACGCCGGGCCTCTGCCTGATCCTCGCAGGGAAGTTAGTGGGTGTTTTCTGGAATGGCGTTCTCGAGGCGGGGGGAGGAAAGGGAGGCTAGGGACCCCCAGAGGGGACGGGCTCGCTGAGTGCGGTCACACTGGAGGGAGCGGGTTGAGCCGTCACGCGGGGGAAGCAGGTATCAGTGCTCGAATTTACACGACACAGAGTCAGCGGGCTGTGCCCAGCTGCGGGCTCCGTGCCCGGGGTCACACCCCCTCTCGCCCTCCCGGGTTATGTCACCGCGGCCGCCTCCCCGGGTGCCATGTAAGTGTCACATTGCCCTCGGCAGGGCCGCCCAGATAGCACCTCGGAAACTTGGCTGCAGGAGGCCAGGGCTGTCTGACGCCACTCTGGCCTCCCTCCCACTGCCAGCCTGGTGACCCGTTCTGGGTCCTGTGACCACAGCCCTCCCCACCCCGCACAGACACCCAGAGCCCCGCCCCCGGAGGAAGGGACGGGCTCTGCGTGGGCCAATAAGACGACGGGTTCTGACCGGGATGGACAGTGGGGACGTCCCCACGGTATCTTTGGAAGCCGCGTGCGTGTCACACGCCCCGAATCCCTGTTCTGGGCCCTCGTGTCCCCTGTGCAGGGGCGCGTGGAAGCCGGGTTGTTAGTTCCAAGGGAGTTGCTGACTCCATGGAAAAGCGCTGTCAGAGACCCAGGAGGGAAAGCAGGGCAATGGCAACACTGGGGAGGGTGGGATTTCAAAGGGAAGCAGAGCGTGGCCTGGCCATGCCCTGGGACACTGCGTGCGCTGTATGCCCAGTCGTATCCGACTGTCTGCGATCGCACCGACCGTAGCCTGCCAGGCTCCCCTGTCCATGAGGTTCTCCAGGCAAGAATCCTGGAGTGGGTTGCCATTTCCTTCTCTGCCCTGGAATATTATTCAGCCTTGAAAAGGAATAAAATTCTGACACCTGCTATGACAAGGAGGGACCTTGAAAGCGTTACGTGTGGGAAGAGAAGCCGGCAGAAAAGGACAAATGCTGGACGACCCCACGTGCACGAGGGCCCAGAGGAGACAGATTCATAGACCCAGAAAGTGGGCGGTGGGGCGGCAGCTGGGGGGAGGGAAGCAGGAGACAGTGTCTTGCGGGGACAGAGTCTCAGCTTCAGGAGATGAACAGGTCAGGAGCCTGGGTGGTGATGAGGGCTGTCCAACAGTGTGGGTGCCTTAACCTCGCTGAGCTGAACGATTCAAAAGAGTTTGGATGGCAGACTTTCTGTGTTGTGTATTTTACCACAATTAAATTGATTTTTTTAGAAAAGTTCTGATCAACGGGTTAGCTTTTTCAGAAAGTTCTCTTAATGTATCTGTCAGCTGTCCATGAGCATTTGTGCACTTGGCGCTTAGGTTTCTAAACAAAGCGAAACCGTAGTCTCTACAAATGGAAGACAGAGTAAGGTGAGCCCCCACCGGATGGGGATGCATGGCCCCTCTGCGGGCCTGGAGGGTCTGTGTGGACGGAGCCGGTGAGGGGGCAGCTGGAGGGAGAGACTGGGTCTGGGAGGAAAGGTGCGTGTTCTCACTCCCGTGGTAGTTTCTCTGGGCCTGCAGCCACCTGGTAAGGGGGCCTCCCCTGGCCCCTCTGCTCCAGACCCCTGTGCAGTCCTAGGAGAGCCCTGGGGCCTCCTGCCCTGGCCCTGGACTTTCCTGGGACTCAGTCCTGCCCGGATCCCCGTGAAGAGACATGGCGTGCGGGTCTGCGATGCAGCTTTGGACGAGGCTCGTGTCCGCCCCGGGGGGTGTGGAGCGTGAGGCCTGCCTCTCCCGGCAGCTCTGCGGGCATCTCCTCCCCTTTCACGGCCTGGCCTTTCCAGTGGCCTGGAGGGCGTGGACTGACTTGCAGGGGGCTCCAGGGCCGAGGCCTGGCTCTTTCCCTGCTCAGCAGTAGTGGCTCCAGCCTGTCTCCTGAGATGACCTTCAGGGCAGAGGGATGGGATTCCAGCTGCTGTTTTTAGTTGAGCAGGTCTTGGGCCCCTGGCTGGGGTGGTGCTTCTGTGGGAAGGCTTAGGGGGACCTCTCAGAGCCCACCCATGTCCTGCAGGGCCCGTGGGGAATGGCCCCATTAGCCCAGGCCAAACAGCTGTTGTTGAGTCGCTCAGTTGTGTCCGACTCTTTGTGACCCCATGGACTGCAGCCCCCAGGCTCCCCCATGCCTGGGGATTCTCCAGCAAGAACACTGGAGTGGGTGCCACTTCCTCCTCCAGGGGGTCTTCCCGACCCAGGGATCCAGCCACGTCTCCTGCATTGGTCAACAGGTTCTTCACCGCTGAGTCACGCTAGTTCACGTTCGAGCACTTTTGGGAACCTTCAGGTTTGTTGACTTGGAGTTCACACACAGTAAAATTCACCCTTTTTAGTGTACAGTTCTGTGAGTTTTGTAAAACACATATAATTATATAATCACCACCATCCATAAAGAGAGGTTTCCCCAATGGCTCAAGTGGTAAAGAATCTGCCTGCAGTGCAGGGGACACCGGAGATGCAGGTTTGATCCCTGGGTCAGGAAGATCCCCTGAGGAGGAAATGGCAATCCACTCCAGTATTCTTGCCTGGGAAATCCCATGGACAGAAGAGCCTGGCGGGCTACAGTCCATGGGATCACAAAGAATCGGACACGACTGAAGCGACTAAGCATAGCTGATTAACAATGTTGTAATCGTTTTAGGTGGACAGCAAAGGGATTCAGCCATACATAATACATGTATCCCTTCTCCCCCAAACTTCCCTCCCACCCAGGCTGCCACGTAACATTGAGCAGAGTTCCCTGTGCTATACAGTAGGTCCTTGTTGGTTACCCGTATTAAACACAGTAGTGTGTACATGTCCATCCCAGGCTCCCTAACTATCCCTTACCCTCATCCATCCCCCAGCAACATAAGTTCATTTTCTGTCTTACCAGTATCTTTGTAGAAGCTTTAAGTTTTAAAGTTTGATGAATCCAGTGAATTCATTTGTTCTTATATGGACTGTGCTTGTTGAGCATTTTGTTGAACAAAGCAGGCAGGGGTGATACATGGGTCCCGCGAGTGTTTATTGAGGAGGGACTGTGTGCCGGGTACCCTGCGCGCTGGGAGCTGGACGACAAATAAGACTCACTACCGCTCCCACTTAGTGGAGGAGATGGAATCTGTAAAGCTGTAACTGCAGCATCCTGGAACTGTATAAGGGTCTTCCCTAGTAGCTCAGTTGGTAAAGAATCCCCTTGCAATGCAGGAGACCTGGTTTGATTCCTGGGTCGGGAAGATCCGCTGGAGAAGAGATAGGCTACCCACTCCAGTATTCTTGGGCTTCCCTAGTGGCTCAGCTGGTAAAGAATCTGCCTGCAATGTGGGAGACCTCTACTCTCCGTGGCCTCCTCCTTGTCGAGTGTGTCAGAATTGTGCTTCTGCCAGCCTGCAGCAGGTTGGCCTCAATGGACAGAGAAGGCATCTCTCGGGAAAACACCGTGGAGAAAGGGGAGCCTGGGGCATCAAAGAGATTGATGAGGCAGGTCCAGCGTGTGGAAGGGGGGGCCCGAGAGCCCCCCGGGGTCCGGCGAACTCGGCAGGGGGCCCCACACACAGGGCTGCCCTCTCCTGTCTGTAAAACAAGCTCTGACAGCGGTGGGTATCGTAGGTCAGACACAGAAGGTGAGGAGTGCTAGGCTCCCCGGAAAAGGCGGCCCCTCTCCCAGCGGGCTCTGGTGGGGTTGTCCCCTCTCTTCTGAAAGCACAGAGGAAATTGAGCAGTGATGCTGTGAACTTTTACTGCAGCCTGAACTCCCAGAGCTGTTCCTGAGCTGTTGTCTGAGGCTCTGGGTTGTCTTTCTTTATCTATGTGTTTTTACGTATTTATTTGGCTGCACCAGGTCTTAGTGGCGGCACGCGGGACCTTTTAGTTGAGTCACGTGGGATCTCATTCCCCGACCAGAGATCGAACCGGGGCTCTTGCATTGGGAGCTCAGAGTCTCAGCCACTGTACCCGCAGGGACGCCCCTGGGGTGTCTTTAGAAGGACGCAGCAAGACATGTGTTTCCATCTGAGATGCCTGGTTTCCTTCTGACAGCAGCTTTCTTTCCTCGTCTCTTCCTCCTCCGTGGAGAGCCCCCCGCCCCCTTAGTTAATCCCTGGCCGGGGAAGGGAGTGAGATGCTCTCTGCCTCTCGCTCCGGAGGGTGCATGAGGAGGGCAGGGAGCTCAGGCCAGCTCCATAGACACAGCGCGGGTGGCAGAAGCTCGGCCTGGGTGCCCGCCCAGCCCGAGGCCACCCTGGCCTGGCACGCCAGCCAGCCAGCCTGAGCGGCACCTCACACCCCAAAGGCCCGGCAGGCGGGGTCACGTGATGTGTTGAGTCAACAGAGTCGCAGGAGAGCCCTGCTTGGAGTCCTGTGGCCGCGGCCGCCGCCAGCACCCCGGGGAGGGGAGGGGATGCCCCCACTGGCCGGCAGCCACCTGGCCTGCCAGGCGCCCAGCAGAGGGAGGCCAGAGCCAGCGTCACACCCCCGACTCAGCCACTCCGGGCCAGGCCCCCGCCTCCTCCGCCTGCTGTGCTGGGCGAGGTTTTCCAGAGAGGTGGTTTGTAACTGCTCCGGGCCCACCGGCCACCCAACAGCCTGGCAGGCCAGTACACTCCGGGTGCGTCGAGGGCTGCACGTCTGGACACGACCACAGGCACCTTGGGGAGGGGATGGGGGCTCGGCGCCCTTCCTAGACCCCACAGCCCACTCCATACTGAGTCCAGCATGTGGAAGAAGGGATCAGATTCTGGCTAAACAGCCCAGGATCCACCAAAAACGGGGCAGCCAAGCGCAGCATGAGGGGCCACGTTCCACGAGCCTGGGGTCCTATAGTCCACAGCGGTGTGGGGGAGGGGTGCTGGCATCAAGGGTTCTCAGTGGTTCCTACAGACAAATTGCAGAAAGTACAGGAATGACTCAAGGTACAAGTTCAGATTTTATAGAGTCTGCCCTGGGAACTTCCGAGTGAGTGGCAGGTTTCCCCATTAGCTGGAATAATAAACAGGTGACGGACGATGGACAATCAGGAATTCCAAGGAGGGGCTGGAGGCAGGGCAGGGAAAGCCTTGGGGGTTTGGTGTCCCAGGCTCAGAGAGGGGAGGCCCAGCTTGGGGTCCCCGGTCAGCACAGGGTGGGGGTACCTGCAGGCAGAGGCTCTGCTGGTGGAGACCTCTCTTGGAGAGGCTACTTCCGGGGTGGGGTGAGAAGTCTTGCCCCTCCCTGTATAGTAGGGTTGTCCCGGTTCACAGGGCCAATGCCAAATGTGCCCTCGTACCCAATCCACCGATTTCCATCACAGCCAGGTCTGCTGGTACCAGGCAGGCTGGCTTTGCCAGGACAGTCTGCCTGCATGAGGCTGTTATACACAGGCAACTCTGCCTTGTCTGAACTGACATAGAAATTTGGTTCTGACCTAAGGCCACACCTGAGCAGGACGGGGCCCTAGGAGGGCTCCTGCCCAGAAATATTCTGGCCCCACCTGTGACCAGTGTCACAAAGACTTGCCCCCATCCCCGGGCACCATGGCACCAGCCGGCGAGTAGGAAACCCCATGGCCTCCTGCCGAGTTAGTGTCCTTCCCTTGTGGCTCTCGGGAGGTGACAGTCACCAGACCAACCCTCCTCCTCTTCCTCTCCCAAACCTGAGTCAGGGTCATTCACTCTGCACTCCACCCTGTGCAGCCTGTTGGGGTGTGTGGCGTGGCAGAGGGTACCCCCGTACCCCACCCTCCCACCTCTGAGTCCACGTACCTGCCAGGCCCTCCTTGGGACCACGTGCTCCTTCTTCTCACCCACACAGACGGGCCCCTCCCCGGACACTCATGCTGGTGAGTGGCAGCCTGAACCTCTCACAGCTCAGGGAAGGTGACCCCTGGGGGTCTGAAGACCCCCGTCAGTGACATGCCTGGCCCAGCTTGCGTCCCAGCCCTGGCCCACAGGCCTCCCCACCTCCCAGGGCCTGCCTCTCCACCGTAAAAGGAGGTCATGGCACGTGTGTCCACTCAGGTCTCCACGGCCGTGTGCCCCCGGCCCCGATTTCCCCTGTCGCATTCAGCAGAATTCATCTGTGTGGTACGGAGGATGCCAGCTGCTTTTGTTACTCCACAAAGATCGTCATCAGAGGGCACTGGGGTAGCTATTTAACCTTTCTCCTACGTTGTCAAGTCCTCAGTAAACTGGTTTTCAGAAACCGTCTTATATGGAAACTGGATTGCTGTAGAGTCGCTCCCTCTTTTTTTTACTAGTATGTATTTATTTTGGCCGCGCTGGATCTTCATTGCTATGCAGGCTTTCTCTAGTTGCAGCAACCCAGGGCTACCCTCTGGTTGCAGAACGTGGGCTTCTCATCTCGGTGGCGTCTCTTGGTGCCCAGCACCGGCTCTAGGGTGGTCGGGCTTCAGTGGTTGTGGCTCCTGGGCTCTAGAGCTCAGGCCCAGTAGTTGTAGCTCACGGACTTAGTTGCTCCCCAGCATGTGGGATCTTCCCGCACCAGGGATGGAACCTATGTCTCCTGCACCGGCAGGCAGATTCTTTACCACTGAGCCACCAGGGAAGCCTAGAATGTCTCTCTCTTGCAAAGCAGCTGAGGGTTTTTTTGTTTTCTTTCACTCCTTTCTGGGAGAATTGCCTTTGAGCTTCAGCATCAAAAGGCACATAGACTCTCATCTTATTGCTACAGTGAAGTTGCTGGGGCGGGAGGGGGAGGGTGGCCATGAAGCAGAACACAGGCTTCCAGAGGAGCTTGAAGAGGACACAGCTCCTCTAAAGGCAGACGGATGCCAGAGGTCGGATCACCCTGCTGGGGCCAAGCCAGAACCACCTCTGTGAGTGCCCACGCCCTCCCCCGCCACTGTTTCTGTTTTGTTTTCTTTTGCGGGTTCACCCACGCCAAAAGTCAACACACCAGAGCCAACCACTTAATGACCAGGTCCAGAATCCTGTCGGGTGTACAAGCCCCTGTGAAACTGCAGCTTTTCCTGCTTTCCTGCTCAGAGAAGAAGAACCTGAGAAAATGTCCTAAGAGACTTGGTTTTCTGAAAGAATTTTTCACCTACTGCTTTATCATCAAAAACGATAAACGGACTCCAGAACAACTTGGGTCTCCAACAGACTTTGAATAGTTTTTGTTATAACAGATTATAAAACAGGCTCTTCGCGTCTATAAGCAAAACTTGCAGCCCCAAACCTTATTCCAAATTAATATATGAATTGAGAGGAAGCTCAAGCAGGGCCAGAGCCAAAGCCATCAGGCATAAAGTTATCCAGGCCCATTTCTAGAGAGAATGTGTTAGTCACTCAGTCGTGTCCAACTCTTTCTGATCCCACAGACTGTAGTCTGCCAGGCTCCTCTGTCCATGGGATTCTCCAGGGGATCTTCCATACCCAGGGATCAAAGCTGCGTCTTCTGTGTTGCAGGCAGAGTCTTTACCATCTGAGCCACCAGGGAAAAGAGTCCAGAAACTCTTGTCTTCAGCTGCAGGAGGAGTAATTTCCATCAGAGGTCAGGCAGGGAGCCTGGAATTCAGGAGGAAGAGAGTTTATTGTCAAGGAATGGGGGCTGTGAAAGAGAGGGCTGAGCCTGCTGCCATGTGGCCACCAAGAATGGGAACTAGAGTTACTTTAGAAGTCTCTATCTGTAAAATGAGGAAGCTGGTTTGAATGAATCGTTCAAAACTTGTCTGGCCACCTGAATCACCTGGGGAACTTCAGAAATGCAGGTTCCCAAGCTCCACCTTGGACCGTGGTAAAGAACACGCCTCCCAGTGAAGAAGATGCGGGTTCTATCCCTGGGTCAGGAAGATCCCCTGGAGAAGGAAATGGCAACCCACTCCAGTTTTCTTGCCTGGAGAATCCCATGGACAAAGGAGCCTGGCAGGTTACAGGCCACCGGGTTGCAGAGAGTCAGACACGACTGAGCGGCTGAACACAAAGGCTTCATCTCGGACGCCCTCAACGGAATCTTTAGGCTCTGGGATAGGGTATTCTCCAAGCTTCCGGGTGATCCTGCTCAGTCCGGTTTGAGAACTGGGGGCTGAAACCATCTCAACTGGGCAGGGGACTCAGACGCCTTGCCCCAGGGTGTTAGGTGAAACTCTGGGGATGGAGACCGAGGACTGCCCAGACCAAGGGTTTTGAGAAAAGCCTTCCCATGGGAAAGGGAGGCAGAAAGGTATCCAGAGTTCAGTGAGAAAGTTATGGGGACTCTTTATGGGTACTCTGCCTAGAGCCTGAGAACAGGTCACTGCCAGGCTGGGACAAACCAGGACCACACCCATGCCGGGGCCAGGCGTGGGGGGTGCCTGATCATCCTCCTGAGCAAAGAGAAGCACCTGCTTCTTCTTTTTTAAAATATGTATTTATTTTGCTGCTGCATGGGGTCTTAGAGCCTTAGCTACAGCACACGGGATCTTCCATCTTCAGTCGCGGCACGAGGGATCTCTAGTTGTGCTATGTGAACTCTAGTTGCAGCGCGTGGGATCTAGTTCCCTGACCAGGAATGGAACCCAGCCCCCGTGCATTGGCCCCACAGAGTCTTAGCCACTGGACCATCGAGGAAGTCCCAAGAGCACCTGCTTCTGCACTGAGGGAGACCCTAGCCCACTGAGGCCAGAGAGTCTGGTTTTCCTTCACGGAGCGTTCAAGCCCCAGAAAGCCAGCTGCAACTGGAAGGGCCATAGATGATCCCTTGAAGTCAAGAAGGACTGAGGTATCTCCCATCAAGGCTCAGACCTCAGGCTGACCGGTGCCCAGAATGCACTGGGGTCTCATGTTTGGGCCCAGGTTTCCTAATGACCCAGCTTCATGTTTTGACATGGAGCTCACACACCTTTGTGTTTGCAGGCTCCCGTGGGTTATCCTGGGAGACCCTGCAGGGACGAGAGAGGTGAGATTGCCTTTCCTTCCAGAGTCCCCACCTCGGGGTACCCCCCACCCCTGTAGCTATCCTGCCCTGTCGAGTCAGTTGGTGGCTCTGGGCTATATTTCACCCCATCAGGCACTGAGGGGGCACTGGCCATCCTGGACAGCCAGAGTGGAGGCCTGTGATCCAGGGCTTTGCAGAAGCAGGACAGGTACCCACACGCGGGCCTCGGCGCCTCTACCTGGACTGTGACTGCTTGTCTGGAGTGTTTCAGGCTTGCCTCCCGGCAAGACCTGGCTCAGGGCGGCCCCTCCCCTTCGTCCCCGCTGCATCCTCTCCGTGCCTGAGTGGTAGATGCTAGGACTGAGGCTGATGAGGCCTAGAACAGGACCCGCGGACAAGCTCCAGGGAACTGGCCCTGCTTCTGTGGCTCTTCCTCTGCTTCTGGGGTCTCAGGGACGTCAGCCCTGGGTGCGGGGAGCACCCAGATGGACATGTGTGCCCTGTACGTGAGGACCACACCCCACAAAGGAGACCGGACCACGGCGTGTGCTCAGCTTGCTTGTCTTCTCTTACCCTGGGCCTTCTGTCCCCTCTGCTGTGCTTATTCATGGCCTGGCTCCTTAGCCACAGGGGTCCCTGCGACTCCCTGGCCGGGGCTACTGGTTCGACACATACTGTCTGTGTCACCATCCCCTCATGACCCTCATCACCATCCAGCACCCGTCCTAAGTCAGGAACAACTGGACTTCCCTGGCGGTCCAATGGTAAAGAATCTGCCCGCCAGTGCAAGGCACGTGGGTTCGATCCCTGGTCAGGAAGACCTCCATGTTCTAGTTAAGCCCATGAGCCGCAACTCAAGAAGCCACTGCAACAGGAAGCCCATGTGGTGCAACAGAGAAGTCCTGGTTGCCACAACTGGGAAAACCCACACAGCAACGAAAACCCAGCCCCGCCAACGACACACACACACATGGAAATAGTACTATGATAACGGAGTAACTGTGTTTTAAATGTCAGGAAGAACTAACTTTGTTGTTGTTATTCCTCATCTCTGTGAGGAGTCGTTAGTTATTTTAAAGGCCACGTATTAGCAAACCGCCATGCAGGGTAAATCGGAAATTATGCTTCTTACTCCAGGCTCCTGGGACGGTGGTCAGTAAGGACATTTAAGATCAGGAAGAAAATGAATTTTTTTCATCGTGGTATTGTATGTTTCTGGATATTTCAGACCATAGGCATGAAGAAGGTTGGTGCTGCCCTGGGGAAGGGGACACCACACACCAGGGGCAGCCTCTGCCCGCCCCAACACTGGCTGCACACCACACAGCCATCTGGTTGACCTGGCTTTTTTTTTTTTTTTTTTTTAAACCAAGCAGGGGGTTGGCTAGTGGTGAAACTAGGCCTAGAACTCGAGGCTCCCGAAACCCAAGGCTCTCCTCTGCACCCTTCTGCGGCCCATGTTCCCTACCTTCCAGCGGCCCCGGCGTTCTCCTCTCTCCCCTCCTCTCCAGGCGCAGCGCAGGCCAGCGTGGCCCGGCCCCGTGGAGTCACCAGCTCGTGGCTCCCTGGTGTCTGGTGTGGCTGCCAGGCGTCGCCTCTGTTCACTGACTGGGCCTATTCCCTGGCCCTGGCTGCGGCCCCGGGAGACGCGGGGGCACTGTTCAGTCTCGGAGGTGGCGGCAGCGCTGACAAAGTCCTCAGGGGCCGGGGGAGGGCGGGAGCGCCTTCCTGGAAGAGCAGAAGGGGGAGCCTGCCAGGCTTCTCGGTCGTGTCGCCACAGCCCTGTCCCGTCTGGGCCCCTTTGAAAGCCGCCTCACCTGGGGGCAGATCCGGTCCTGGTGTTTCCGTGGGGCCTCCCGCCCCTCCAGCCTCCCCTCTGAGCTCCCCCTGCTCTGGGCTTAGGGGCACTTGGCTCTTAGCGCTTGGCACGTGATGCTATTGCTGTGCATTTGGGTTTGAGTCCTATTCCGTTTCCTCCAACCAGACTGGAAGGTGGGACTCGTCCGCTGCACCTTGACCTGGCCCAGAGCCGCTGGCCGTTCAGACACCGGCTGCTCCTGGGAGCCTGAGCTTGGCAGTTTATCTTATGATTAAGAAAATAAATCGGTCTGTTTGATGGTAATGGAGGATTTTGTCAGCATCGCTCCATTTTCCTCTTTATGAATGGTGATGCCAATATTCAAAAAAGGGGAAAAAATGTTAGGAATATCATTCTTACCCACTCCCCACTTCCTTCCATTAGGCAGTTTTCCCCTCACTGCTGAAAGTGAGTGAAAGTGTTAGTTGCTCAGTTGTGTCCAACTCTTTGTGACCTCATGGACTGTAGCCTGCCAGGCTCCTCTGTCCTTGGGATTCTCCAGGCAAGAATACTGGAGTGGGTTGCCATTTCCTCCTCCAGGGGATCTTCCCGACCCAGGGACGGAAACCAGGTCTCCTGCATTATAGGCAGATCCTTTACCATCTGCGCCACCAGGGAAAGGGGCATAAATGTGATCAGAAGACCCCTCTCTGTTGAAATTCTCTCTGCTCTTTCTGGCTGGCACAGAAGAGAAACCCTCTTTGAAGATGCCCATCCCCACCCCACAAGGCTGCTCCGCCCCTCCGACAGCAACCCCACCGTCCCCCTCCAGGCATTCAAGCTTCCCAAGCTCCCCCTCCTCTTAGCCTCTGAAACCCCACTTTCTGGAAGGGTGATTCACGCACCCAAAGTGTGATTCTAAGTCTTTGTTTTCTTTCTCTGGGTGATTTCCCAGTGTCACTGTGGCAGAATGGGACCTCTGCCATCCACTCACACCAGTAAGTGATTTCTGTCGTCCCCATTCTCTTCACCTGGGAAGTAGGGTCATAAACCCACCCCTCTCTCTTGGGTATGGGAGGCAAAGGAAGCAAGAGTGTACCCCAGTACTTTGTGACTGGTAAGATAGTATTGTAAGACTCTACCCTGAGAGGTGTGTCAGGCTGCAGTGCAGAGAGGGGGCATGTTTTGGGTTCTAGCAGAGTTCTTGCCCTGTGTCCTAAGCTTCACACATTCCTAACCCACACATCATGTCACCTCTCCCCCGAGGCTCCCCCTCCTGGCCTTGAAGTCCAGATATCATCCTGTATCCCCCACAGGACTCACCTCCTCTGGGAAGGGAGGAGAGCCCGCAGGAAGGCCAGGTGGAAGGTGGACAAACCTCTTGACATTAGAAAAGAGTTCCATGAGGGGAGCTTTCTTGAGGGCCATAGAGTTCCCTTCAGTTCCCCCGTTTCCACCTGCAGATAGCAAGTCCACCATCTTCTCCTCAGCGCAGGCGGCTCTGCACAGCTGTGTCCTCTGAACATCCCTCTTGTCCTCTGTGGGGACCTGGTCACACTCGTCCCCGTGCTCATGGGACGAGCCCCAGGGGACACAGAAGCCACCATGTGGGCTTTAAGGAGTGCTTTCTAATACCTTACACTTGCGAAGGGAACACGCTATCTCAAAGAACTAGCCAGGAGTTCCGCCAGCTCTGAAAGTCCCCCTGCAGCAGAGGTGGGGGCTTATCCTGAGGACTGGATAAGCCCAGTCCAGTCTAAGCGGGACAGCATCTCGTGCAGAGAAGGGGAAGTGGGGGGCATGGGGGGAGCCTGGAGGGAGCGGCCCTGCCCTCCATCCTTTCCGGGGAGAACCCCCGTCAGTTCTCCAGCACACACCTCAGAGTGCAGGGAACACCCCAGAGAGACACCGGAAGGGCCTTGTGTCCAGGGGCCCCGACCAGAGTGGAAGGCAGGGACCATGGCCCTTCCCACTGGACCGCCGAGGCCCTTGGAGCCGGTCCGTTCCAGGCCACTGTGCGGCCATCGCTGCAGCCAGTGAAGGACACAACGCCACCCCTGGGGCCCGAGGGCGTCCACAC
>SJXQ01001195.1:351350-403129 GCA_006408695.1 Aepyceros melampus
GAATTGGGGCAGAGAGAAGAATCTTATGCATGCTTCCCAGGTGGCCTGCCTGCCAGTGCGGGAAACAATTCAATCCCTGGATTGGGAAGATCCCCTGGAGGAGGAAACGGCAATCTACTCTCCCTTTCTTGCCTGGAGAATCCTATGGACAGAGGAGCCTGGTAGACTGCAGTCCACGAGGTCACAAAGAGCTGGCCATGACTGAGCAACCAAGCGCGCACGAGAAAGTCACCTGTTTTCATCTGGTTTGGTTTGCCGTGAGGCAGCCTCTTGTTCATTGGTAGGCCTGGTACAGACGAGATGGGCTGAGGCTCACAGGGCTGCAGAGTCAGGAGGGGGGGATGGGATGAATCGGGAGGTGGTCTAGGGGTGAGGATGGAAGCAGAAGAAGGGACACAGGTGCACAGGGCTGGCGAGCGGGGGAGTCCGGACGAGGCACAGAGCAGCACAGGGCAGCGTGGCTTGTAGGATGATCAGTCTTTGTCAAGGTCAAAGGGAGCAAGAGGGTGGCCCTTGGACTGTGTTCACTGACGTCTTTGGCTTGCATGCCTATTGTATTTTTAAATAATTTAGAAATTGTATTCAGTTACCTATAAACGTGAGAGACCAGACCCAAATCCAGAGTCCGCCTGTCTTGGAAACAAATCAATATCAGGCAGCATTATTGTGTGGTTTCCTAGAGCTTCCGTAACAGAGTAGCCCAAACTAGGTAGCATAAATTCACAGGAGTTTATTCTCTCATAATTCCACAGGCTGGAAGTCTGAACCAAGGTGTCAGCGGCACCACACCCCTCTGAGACTCTGAATAGCCTCCCACCTTGCCGCCTCTAGCTTCCTTTTTCCTTTTTCCAGTATTATTGAGAAATAATTGATGTGCGTCACTGTATATGTTTAAGGCATACAGCATGGTATTTTTGAATTGCTCATATTGTGAAATGATGATCACAGTGGGTGAGCTAACATCCCTTGTCTCTACAGAAACAAGAAAAAGAAATGAATAAGAACTTTCTCCTTGTAATGAGAGAGCTCTTAGGAGTTAACTTTTCTTGTACATTGCATCCCCGGGAGTTAGTTATGTGATCACTGGAAATCTGGACCTTTTGACCACCCTCCTCCAGTCTTCTGGCTTCTGATGGTTGCCAGCAGCGCTTGGCATTCCTTGGCTCACAGAGACATCACCCCAGTCTCTGCCTCTGTCATTATGTGGCCTTCTCCTCTGTGTGTATCTGTGTCTTCTCCCCTTATAAGGACACTACATGTGGGGTTAAGAGTCCAGCCTGTTTCAGTATAATCTCAGCTCGATTCTGTCTGCAAAGATCTGTTTCTAAATAAGGTCACATCCATAGGCACTGGCGGTTCAGACTTTAACTTATCTGTTTGGGGGACTCCATTCAGCCATAACCATGATCTTACGGCACGATCAGGCAGGTGTGAGTGACAGTCGCCTGCCTGAGACAGGCCTCCAGGATTGCACGAAGACTGTGGACTGTGCAGCCTCTCACTCTGGGCAGATTCGTGCCCGGCTCTCCCACCAGTTCTTTGTCCCCCGAGTCCCACCCACTTCTTCCTCGTTCCAGTCCTATCCAGGTCTTCACTCCGCAAGGCCCTTCCTTCCCAAAGTGACCCCAGCAATCATCTTCACAGTGATTCTAGCTCTTGCACACCCACAGTGGCAGTTTTCACATCACACATTTTGACAATAACAGCGTGTCTGATCTGGTCCTTGGTGTAGTTATGTGACTTCTGACCTTCATCTCTGCTGGATATGAACTTCCTTATGTCTTATCCCAGGGACTATGGGATCCACTGCCGCACTCTCGACACCATGCTTTGTAGGGAGGGAGGGGAGATCCAATAGTCTTGGACTAAATATGAAAATCACATCCAACAAGTGTGTCTAAGTCTTATGACCTGACAACTTCTGAACTGTCCCTGTCACAGCAAGGGGGACTCTGCCCACGACTCAGGTTGGGTGGGGCAGGGATTTCTAGACACAACCAATTCTAAGGGATTCAGTTCAGTCGCGCAGTCGTGTCCGACTCTTTGCGACCCCATGAATCGCAGCACGCCAGGCCTCCCTGTCCATCACCAACTCCCGGAGTTCACTCAGACTCACGTCCATTGAGTCTGTGATGCCATCCAGCCATCTCATCCTCGGTCGTCCCTTTCTCCTCCTGCCCCCAATCCCTCCCAGCATCAGGGTCTTTTCCAATGAGTCAACTCTTCGCATAAGGTGCCCAAAGTACTGGAGCTTCAGTTTTAGCATCATTCCTTCCAAAGAAATCCCAGGGTTGATCTCCTTCAGAATGGACTGGTTGGATCTAAGGGATTAGAAGTAGTTTACGCAAGCTCGTCCCCAACATTCAGAATTGAATCATTTAGACTCTTGCCATGTGAGACTCTCAGCACTTGCAGCTGGGAGCCCTTTTCTCCATGTCAGCAAATTGCTCACACCCTTTGTGGTCCCTCCTCTACCCCAGGTCTCTCTTCCTCTCCATCGACACCCACCCAAGTGGCCAAGCAGCACACGTTCCCTCTCGAGTCCTACAAGCACGAGCCTGAGCGACTGGAAAATCGCATCTATGCCTCATCTTCGCCTCCGGACACAGGCCAGAGGTTCAGCCCGTCCTCCTTCCAGAGTGCAGCCAGGCCTCCGTCAGCATCGCCGACACATCCTTCTCCCTCCAAATCTGTAAGTCTAGGCCTCCTCCTGGGGGCCAGGCCGCCCGGCGTGGGAGGGAGGGCAGAGTCTGGATATAGCTGAAGCTAAGGCTGGGCACTCTGACATCTTGGGTGTATTTTATCATAAATCACAGACTAAGAAAAAAAGTGCGAGAGCACAATTGTTGTTATTGTTCAGTTGCTGAGTTGTGTTTGACTCTTTGTGACCCCATGGGCTGTAGCACACCAGGCTTCCCTGTCCTTCACCATCTCCCGGAGCTTGCTCAGACTTGTCCATTCAGTCATTGATGCCATCCAACCATCTCATCCTCTGCCGTCCCCTTCTCCTTCTGCCTTCAGTCTTTCTCAGTATCAGGGTTTTTTCCAGTGAGTCGGCTCTTTGCATCAGGTAACCAAGGTGTTTGAGCTTCAGCTTCAGCATCAGTCCTTCCAATGAACATTCAGGGTTGATTTCCTTTAGGATGGACTGGCTTGATCTCCTTGCTGTCCAAGGGAATCTCATAAGAGCAAACTAGGCAAATGGAAATCAAATGGACAGTAGCTTCTGGAACATAGCCAGGAAAACTTTTTTCTCTCTTAGCTTCTTTTTAAAAATCAGTTATTACATGATTGGGATACAAGCAAAAAAATATTGTTTTTTTTTAATAGAAATTTTATTCTAGCTTTTTAAGATTTAGAGTCTGACATCATTTGACTTGAGAAATGGTCTTGGAAAGATGAGCCTTTCCAAGCAGAATGGGTTAGTGAAATGGGTGTCTTTACATCCTTCAGAGGATCAGAACTAGTGGATATGAATGGAGGCGGATGGCTTAATGCCAGCACTTAAACACTCTGCATTTTAACACCGTGGGCCTGAAGTGTGGGTACCACCATCACCTCCTCCTAGTTTATGTTGGGACCACAGACATGCACTATCATTCCTGTGCCCAGCAAGGATATAAAAACCACATCACTGAAGTCTTTGGATATGGATGTAACTAATCTAGTCAGTGTGGTATTAGTTTCCAGTAGCTGCTGTAACAAAGGGGCACAAACTGGGGGGCTCGAAACAACAGGAAGCCATCATCTCATGTTCTGGAGGCTGGGAGCCTGAGATCAAGGTTAGGGCAGGACCATGTGCCCACAGAAGTCTCGGGGCGGCAGGGCGGGGCAGAGCCTTCCTTGTCTGCCCACTTCCAGGAGCCCCAGAGTTTTCTTGGTTTGTGGAAGCTTTCTTCCAGTCTATGCTTGTATCTTCACTTGCTGTCTTTCCTCAGACTCTGTTTGTGTCCAGATTTTCCTCTTATAAGAACATCATTCATATTGGATTAGGATCCAGCTTGGTGGCTCAGATGGTGAAGAATCCACCTGCACTGCAGAAGACTTGGGTTCGATTCCTGGGTTGGGAAGGTCCCCCAGAGACAGGAATGCCAGAGACAGGAATGCCAACTCACTCCAGTATTCTTGCCTGGAGAACCCCATGGACCGAGGAGCCTGGTGGGCTACAGTCCATGGGAGTCAGATACCACTGAACGACTGATACTAACTCAGTATGACCACTTTATTCATAGACAGGTATATCCTTGGCTACACCAGGTCTTAGTTGCGGGATGTGGAATCTAGTTCCCTGGCCAGGGATTGAACCTAGGCCACCCGCGTTGGGAGCACGGAGTCTTAGCCACTGAACCAGTGAACCACCAGGGAAGTGATTTTTTTTTTTAAGATTTATTTATTTATTTGGGGGTGTGCTGGGTCTTTGCTGCTGCACGTGGGCTTTCTCTCGTTGCCGTGAGAAGGCTGCTCTTCGTTGCACTGTGCAGGCTTCTCATGGCGGCGACTTCTCTTGTTGTGGAGTGCGATCTCTAGGGCCTGGGCTCTGTAGATGAAGTTATGGGCTTTAGCTGCCCTGAGGCACGTGGGATCTTCCTGGACCAGGGACTGAACCCGTGTCCTCTGCATCAGCAGACAGGTTGTTAACTGCTGGACCACCAAAGAAGCCCGACTTTTAAAAAAATATTTATTTATTTGGCTGCCCCGAGTCTTAGTTGCAGCATATAGAATCTAGTTTCCTGACCAGAAATTGAACCCAGCCCCCCAACACTGGGAGCACAGGGTCTTAGCCACTGGACCACCAGGGAAATCCCAGGACAACCTCTTTATAACTTAATTACCCCTGCAAAGACCCGATTTCCAAACAAGGTGGCATTCATGGGTGTCGTGGTGGGGACCTCACAAAGCTTCTGGGAGGACACCAGCTAACCCTAACACTTGCTGCCTTTGGGAAGAAAGATGTGTTAGTCTGGCAGAGAACCTACCGTGAGTCTTCTCCTTGTTTGTCCAATGATTACTTTATTAGATGTAAGCTTAGCAGAGTATTGTTTTAGGCGCTGAGGGATAAAATGTAAGGTATTGTCTCTGCCCTCTGGGGCTTATGGTCTTACTGGGAACAGAATAACACTCAGATAAAGCAGTTAAATCAAGGCGGAAGGTAGGTTGGGTGGGGATCAGGCGGGAAACAAATGGTCCACACTGCAGGGGGTGGGAAGCGGAACATACTGGTGTCTGATGAGGGTAAGGAAGGAAGACGTTGGTGACTGTAGGGCTCAAATCAGCAGGAGAGGTGGAGATAGGGCCTTCTGGTGGTGTGGTGGGGTGGCGCTGTCAGGGGCTTCCTGGTGATCTGGTGGAGACTGGAGACAGGAAGACCAGGAGGCCCCTTAGCACTCAGGCCCCAGGAGGAAGGTCATCCGTGTTCCTGGGTGTGAATGAGAAGAGATCTTGAGGTTTCTGCTGTCCTGGGCATTTAGCGCAGAGACTTGGTCATAGAGATACTAGAACAAATGTGTCCCCCAAAAAAGGGATCATCAGGTAACTGAAGGTTATCAAAAGCAGGGAGCTGCTACTCCCCTCGGGCTGGAGGGATGAGAGGGGACCCCATGAGGTGGGAGGTGGGACCAGTGTGTCTGCCTGGCAGGAAGGAGCTGGGGCCGCAGAAAAGGAGCAGCCACTGGCCTGAGCTGCCGTTGGAGGCAGAGGGATAGGAAGCCTGGCATCTCTGTGGCTTCCTGCCCTCCACCTGCCCTCCACCCTGCCAAGAAGCTGGCGGGCTTAGAGATCTGAGAGGGAGCTGGCAGGGAATCGGAGGAAGGAGCCGAGAAGGGAGTGACCGGCAGAGAGGCGGGGATGGAGGAAGTCTGTTCAAAGCATCGGCTTCTTCTTCCGGACCCGGGATGACTGCAGGACAGCCCCATGGGAGAAGAGATGCTGGTTTGAATCAGACGTGGTTATTTGGGCTTTAGATCATTTGAAGTGATGGTGCAGACACAGACATGGGGTTTTTCCACAATTTCAGAAGTTCTGTGCACAGACCGAGCCCACAGCCTTTCTCACCTTAAATGAGAGAGCATTCAGAGGACATTCTAAGCCTGCTTTCAGTACCCCTTCCCCGACCCCTGATTGTGAGTAGACAGACAGTGATATTCTTTTTTTTTAACCTTTTTTATTTTTTAGATTATAAAAATACGATAACTCATTTACAGAAAACTTGGTAAATACATAACACAGTTACATGTAGTTTCACAATATATTACAACTGTTAAGTAGATAAATGAAGATGTTTAGTTGCAGTTTCAATATCAAACTCTCAGAAATTAATAGAAAGAATGTACAAAGAAGTAGTAGGGCTTCCGAGGTGGCTCAGATGGCAGAGAATCTGTCTACAGTGCAGGAGACCCGGGTTCAATGCCTGGGTTGGGTAGATCCCCTGGAGAAGGGAATGGTTACCCACCCCAGTGTTCTTGCCCGGGAAATCCCATGGACAGAGGAGCCTAGTGAAAGTCGCTCAGTCATATCTGACTCTTTTAGACCCCATGGGCTATACAGTCCATGGAATTCTCCAGGCCAGAATCCTGGAGTGGGTGGCCTTTCCCTTCTCCAGGGGATCTTCCCAACCCAGGAATCGATCTGGGGTCTCCAGCATTGCAGGCAGATTCTTTACCAGCTGAGCCACAGGGAAGCCTAAGAACACTGGAGCAGGCAGCCTGTCCCTTCTGTGGTGGATCTTCCCGACCCAGGAATCGAACCAGGGTCTCCTGCATTGCAGGCAGATTCTTTACCAACTGAGCTACGAGGGAAGCCCCATATGTATATTTTACCACATTAAAAAAAAATGATCCTATCAACAGTACAATGTTTATAAAGTTTGAGCTTCAGAAATTCAGGGTGATCACCCGAGATTCCCCACTTACATTTTGAAATGAATGTTTCAGATTGGAAGACAGTGTTCCACTGGCTATGAACATTAAACAGGAGCCTTAATCATGTTTAAGTTTTATCGCCCAAGGCCTCCAGGGGCTCCTTCAAGCATACTGGTCACAACCCCTGCAGCTGTGTTTGGCCCTGGTCTCTGCTTTCAGCAGCCTTTGGCAGGAGAGCTGGTGATGGATTCGGGTTCATCTAAGTGTTTCTTTATAATTGGATTATGTTGAATGTCCTCATGTGCTAAATTCCTTAAGAACTTGGCTGATTTCATGCATTTGGTTACCGGCAGAATCTCCGTAGAGGAATGTGAGTTGCTTTAAGGCTTCTATCTGTTTGAAAGTATTTAGATATAATTTATCTCTGCCTTTTGGGATAAAAAGACGCTTACTGTAAACATCGACCATGAAGATCACTTTTATAAAGTTTGTTCCCGTGAATTTTATTCTAAAATTAGAAAGGGGATGAGGGCAATGAATTCGTCTTTGTAGAAATACTCATTTTATTGTTTATTTACTCAACAAATATTTATTAGGCAACTGTTGGGTGCCAGACACTGGGCTCAGGAAGGTTGATGGGTTGACAAGTATGTGAGTGGCTCTCATGAGGCAGAGATGGTGTTCTCTTCATCTATTAGCAGCACTTTATGCTTGGGAGGGGTTTGATAAATAGCTTAGAACTCACTGAACAAAGGTTTTCCCTGGTAGCTCAGCTGGTAAAGCATCTGCCTGCAATACAGGAGACCTGAGTTCTATCCCTGGGTTGGGAAGATGTCCTGGAGAAGGGATAGGCCACCCACTCCAGTGTTCTTGGGCTTCCCTGGTGGCTCAGCTGGTACAGAATCCGTCTGCAATGCAGGAGACCTGGGTTCAATCCCTGGGTTGGGAAGATCCCCTGGAGAAGAGGACAGCTACCCACTCCACTATTCTGGCCTGGAGAATTCCATGGACAGAGGAGCCTGGTGGGCTGTAGACCGTGGGGTTACAAAGAGTCAGACATGATTCAGTGACTTTCACTGAGCAAAGGAAGGAGCTTTTATCTATCTGAGGTGGCGATGTTGTTTAGTCTCTCCATCATGTCCAACTTTTTGTGACCCCATGGACTGTAACCCGCCAGGCTCCTCTGTCCAAGGGATTTCCCAGGCAGGAATACTGGAGCTGGTTGCCCGTTCCTTCTTCAGGGCATATTCTAGACCCAGGGATCAAACTCGTGCCTCCTGCATTGCAGGTGAATTCTTTACCACTGAGCTACCTGGGAAGCCCAACTTGGGGAGGTGGGTATAGACAGGTAAATAGTTATAAGAGCACTTGATAGAGACTGTGCATGGGAGAAAATTCCTGGTCCAGTCTTGGGGAGTGGAAAAGCCAATCCCGGAGGGAGGAAGTGGAAACTTTTTTCAGCAGCAGAGAGCAACAGTCAGCTCTGCATGTTAAGATGATCCCCGTGGTTGGGTGTGGAAATGAGTCCGGATGTGGGTACAGCAGGAGTTCAGATGAGATGCCCTGTGATATGATCTGGGCCTGGGGGCAGCTGACTGTGGAAAGAAGGGGAAAGGGACTGGTGTTAAAATGTAAAGAACTATTTAAGAGGTCAGGTTGAAACGGATTTGGTATGCAGCGGTTGATTAGTTGAGGGGACAAAAGAGAAGAATCAAGGATGAGTGCAAAGATTTTGCCTTGGGAAACTGGATGGATGGTGGTTGCATTTTCTGAGATAGGGAACAGAGGAAGAGGCAGGCTGTGTGCAGGTGTGTACGTGTGTATAAGTGCACACACGTGTGTGTTAGCTGGTGGTGGTACAACAAGGTCTCCAGGGAATAATTAAATGGCGATGTACAAAGGGCCACTGGATATGTGACTCTGGAGCTAGAAATTAAGATTTTTGCTTATTTGTTTTTATTTATTTATTTGTTGGCTGTACCACATAGCTTGCAAGGTCTCAGTTCCCTGACCAGGGATTGAACCTGGGCCCTAGCTGTGAAAGCCCTAAGCATTAGGCAATCAGGGAACTCCCCTGGAAATTAAGATTTTTTTAGTCATCAGAATGAAATGGTAACTCTCACCATGATAGTAGATGAAACAATCCAGAGAGATGTATCGTAAGTGAGAAGAGAGCCAGAAAAACGTGGGTATTTGAAGGACAAAGGAAAGGATTCTGAATTACCTGGAAAACAGGCAGAAAACCAGGCAAACGCAGCATCACGGGAGCACAAGGACTGTGTTTTGTGGTGTATCACGCATTTGGAGGGCATGGTCAGTGACATTCCTGGCTGTGGGACATAAGGACTGAGGTCATCTGTAACCTTGGCAGGAGTACTTCCAATGGCAAGGTCAGGAGCGGAAGCCATGTGATGTGGGTGAACAATTAAGAGCTGAAGACATGGAGGCCTTAGTGTAAAAAACTCTTCCTGGGATCCTGGCTTTGAAGGGGAGGAGATGGGGCTGCAGCTGGAAGAATGAAGGTGATGGTTTGTTCTCATAAAGGGGAATAGATTTCAACACCAACAGGGAAAGAGTTGGTAGAAAATGAGCAGTTAAAGATAGAAGGAGGGACTTCCCTGGTGGTCCAGAGGTTAAGACTTACAATGCAGGAGGTATGGGTTCGATTCCTGGTCAGAGAACTAAGATGTCACACACCAAGCATGGCAAAAAAAAAAAGAAGGGGAAAAGCAAGCATGCCATCTGTGCTTGTAAAGGAAACAGGTGAATTTTCTTAGGAGGTGGGAGCATGTGATGGGGGTATTTGCCTTAAACCGAAGGAAGAATCAGTAATCCCTGGTGGCTCAGTGGTAAAGAACCCACCTGCCAGTGCAGGAAACACAGGTTCGATCCCTGGGTCTGGAAGATCCCCTGGAGGAGGGCATGGCAACCCACTTCAGTATTCTTGCCTGGAAAATCCCATAGACAGAGGGGCCTGGTGGGCCACAGTCCATGACGTTGCAAAGAGTCGAACACGACTTAGCGACTAAATCATCCAGCAAAGGAAGAAACGTCTTTTAGGGGGTTGAAAGTTTGATATGCAGGTGTTAAAGTGATCAGTACTTATCCAATTTCCTTTCCACAGGCACTCATGTACCCACTGTTTTCTTCTATGGAATTTCACCCTTGTGTCTTGTGTCTTGAATCAGAGTGCCTAGAAGCAGAGCCTGAGATGGGGCTTCAGGTGCAAGCGTGTTTATTCATTACGGAGAGCTCTCAGAAGAAAAATCTAAGGAGCCGGGAAAGGAAGGAGCAAAGGAAGGAGCAAAGCAAGGGTGTGGCTTCAGATGAGGTTGAGCCTCAGCTGTTCAACAGGGGAGCTCTGCAGTATAAACTGCCCCAGGAGGTGCTCTGCCTCGGGGCGAGGAAGCTGGGCTTTTATATATATTTTTTAAATATTTATTTTTATTTGGCTGCTCCAGGTCTTAGCTGTGGAACATGGGATCTTAGGTTGCAGCATGTGGGGTCTAGTTCCCTGAACAGGGATTGAACCCAGGCCCTTTACACTGGGAGTGTGGAGTCTTGGCCACTGGACCACCAGGGAAGTCCGTGGGCTCTTATTGTCTTTATATGGAATAGTTGCCATCAGCTCTGGGATGCCCCGGGTGCGGAGAATGCACCTACCAGCTGGGATGGCGCTTACAGGGCAGTCCTGTAAGGAGGTTGCAGGTTTGGGCCATTAGCAGCAGCCCCCTGCCACAGCCCAGAGTCCCAGCCCGCCAGTGACAAGGACCCCAGGACACCTGCTGCAGCCTAGAGTCTCTGATCCCTCCTCTTCCGCCTGCTCGATTCCCGTGGCCAGCAAGGTTAGGTCCTGCGTCAGTCTTCCCACCACTGCATAACAAACCTCCCCCACACTTAAGACAACAACCATTGATTTAGCTCACCATCCTGTGGGTCAGCAATTTGGGCCGGGTGTTCTTCTGGCCCCAGCTGTGCTTACTTACCCATCTGTGGTCACTTAGCAGGTCACTTGGGGACTGGCCGGACCAGAGTGGCCTCGGCCAGAACAGCTTGTGTCTGTTTCATGCAGTCTCCGCCTGCAGTCGGGTACACTGGGCGTGCTCTCATGACGTGATGGGGCTCCCCACGACAGGGAGGTCCATCCAAGGTTCTTGAGGCCCCTCCCATTCTGGGGTAGAACCTGTGTGCTCTCCCTCTGGGTCTGGGCCTGTGGATTCCTTTGGCCGACAGAACACATCACAAGTGACCATCGCATGGCAGGGGGCTTGGACACAGGGTGAGAGCCAGTTCTGAAATCTACCTTCTTTCTTATCCCTTGATTCCAGCAGCTGGGTCTGCAAGTGAACACGTGACATGCTTGAGTTTAGAGGCTCATGTATCTATATTTAAGGAGTCTAATTTAGATGCTGTACCTCACTGAAAGTAATTTCCTGTTAAGCAGACTGCTGCAGTTTGTCTTCCTGGAGAAACAGAGACTCTACGGTAGAGATTCCTGTGCAGGATGTTTATCGGGCTGTCCTCTTAGGATTGACACCTGTGGAGGAAGGAGGGAGGAGGGATGGGCAGAGAGAGACGCTACAGTGCGATGCCGTCTCAACAGAGTCCTCCCCAGACCTCAGGGAGCACCTTCCAGTGACCCCAAGTTGGACCGAAGGAGCCAGGCCTTTACACCCTCATCACCAGTTGTTAGATGGCAGCTGTCCTGGAAGAAGCTCGACCCCAGGCAAGGCAACCCTCTGCAGCCAAGGGCTGTCCTTGCTGAGAGTTGAGGGTCACCCGTTGGCAAGTTCCCAGCATCCAGGGAAAAATCCTTCATTGTTGCAAGGGGGCCAGAGTGGTAGAGTTGCTGCTGCTGCTGCTAAGTCGCTTCAGGCGTGTCCGACTCTGTGCAACCCCATAGACGGCAGCCCACCAGGCTCCGCCGTCCCTGGGATTCTCCAGGTAAGAACACTGAAGTGGGTTGCCATTTCCTTCTCCAATGCATGAAAGTGAAAAGTGAAAGTGAAGTGGCTCAGTTGTGCCTGACCCTTAGTGACCCCATGGACTGCAGCCTACCAGGCTCCTCCATCCATGGGCTTCTCCAGGCAAGAGTACTGGAGTGGGGTGCCATTGCCTTCTCCGGTGGTAGAGTTGACCCTTGAGTAACACAGGTTTGAACTGCATGGGTCCATTGGCTGCAGATTGTTGCTGATAGTAAATCCTGCAGTACTGCCTGACCCGAGGTTGGTTGAATCCTTGGATGCATGACCACAGATATGCAGGAACCGTGTATAGTGAGAGCTGACAGTAAGTTACACTGGGTTTCCCACCACATGAAGGCTCAGCATCCCTGAGCCTCAACTGTGCATGACAGCCTCTAGTACGTGGACTTATTCTCTATTTTTCCAATTTATTTTTATATTTCTTACATCCTTTTATTTATTTATGGTTGTGCTGGGTTTTCATTGCTGGGCACAGGCCGCCTTCCTGCAGCGAGCAGGGGCTACTCTTCACTGTGGTTCTCACTACAGTGGTCTCCCCTGTTGCAGAGCACAGGCTCACTAATTGTGGCCCACAGGCTCAGCTGCTGCATGGCGTGCAGAATCTTCCTGGACCAGAGATCGAGCCCACGTCCCTTGCCCTGGCAGGTGAATTCCTATCCATTGCACCACCAGGGAAGTCCCTATTTTTCCAGTTTATGATACCAAAATTCTGACAGATGAAAATTAGTGCTGTCATATCTCTCCTTATGATATAGTTAGTATGTAACCAAACTGAAGTAAAGGGTTCAGGATGACTGGTTGGGACTAAATGAAAGAGGTCTCCTTAGGCCCAGCAGGAACAGGACTAAAGGCTCCAGCTGATAGCCATCACCAATATCTCAGCAGCAGGAGTGAGCCACCGTGGAATTGGGTAGTCCAGCCCTGGCCAGGCCTTCAGGTGAGACCACAGCCCCAGCCCATGCCTGCACCACGACCACCACTGAGCTGCTCTGGAACTGGTGACCAGGAAACCATCAGACATCACCTATCAGCCTGCTAGGGCTGCCATAGCAAAATATCACCGACTGGGTGACTTAAACTACAGAAAGTTGTTTCTCCAGTTCTGGAGGCTGGAAGTACAAGTTCAGGGCAGGTTTGGTATCTCCTGACGGCTCACTCCTTGGATACAGATGACTGCTGTCTTGCTGGGTCCTCACCTGGCCTTTCCTGCTACACGCACATCCCTGGTGTCTCTTCCTTCTTACAGAAACCCCAGTCCTATTGGATCAGGGGCCCACCCTTACAACATCATTTGACCTTAATTACTTCTTTAAAAGTCCTATCTCCAAATAACAGCCCATTGAGGGTTAGGGATTCAACATATGAGTTTGGGGAGCAGGGGGAAACAATTCAGTCCATAACAGATATTAAAATATTATTGTTGTTTTAAGCCACTGAGTTTTGAGGTGATTTGTTACATATCAAAAGATAACTAATACTTATTTGATCATGTTTGTGGGAAGGAAACAACTCAGTAGATTCAGAAAAGATAATAAACTCAGGAACTTTGGGTTCTTTTTAAAAACTGGTCATCTCGCCACAAATTACTCACCAAGGTCCCTTGTTTTTCTAGTGTGACTATTTGGAAAGAAATTGCTAACCAGTTTTCAAGATTCCTGTTTGGAATAATTATCCCCCTTTTAAAAACAGACAGCCCTTTAAACATATTAAACTATTTCAGATCACTTGGCATCAAGGAGTAAAGATTTTCTATGTTCTACTTTGTTTTATATTTCTGTCTGCCATGTGAAATAGCAAGTTATAACCTAATAAGGTCTTGACGTTAAGACTGTCCGCCCAGGAACGGTAAACTAACAGTTTCATCATCTGTTACTCAACAACAGATTAGATGATTTAAAAATAGTTTGAAAAAATTCACATTGGGTCAAGGAGTAGGAGCTGCAGAGAGACCTGCTTCATGATGGGGCTGGTTATCATGAGAGCTGGAGCTTGGACAAGTGCTGCCTGTGTGTTGAAGAGGCAGGCAGAGAACATCTCTTCTCCCAGCTGTCAGGAAAAGGTATCATAACTGGCGTTGCTCTTGGGTTCCTGCTCTGTTGGCATCATGACTGGATGAGCAGAAAGAAGGCAGAGCCAGAATAAGAGAGATGTACTTGGCTGAGAGCTTGGCGCATTTCCTGAACTGTGGCCTGAGTCTGCGGGATCCTCATTTACTCTGTTCCCCCAGGGTAGTGCAAGGAGAAGGGGATGGCAGAGGACAAGATGGTTGGATGGCATCACTGACTCAATGGACATGAGTTTGAGCAAACTGCAGGAGATATTGAAGGACAAAGAAGCCTAGCGTGCTGCAGTCCATGGGATCGTAAAGAGTCAGACACGACTGAGCAACTGAACAGCTAGGGTAGCTGAGCTCCAAGGAGAAGATGGTGGATCTTTTTACCTCAACATTTTAAAAAAATATTTATTTATTTATCTGCCTCGGGTCTTAGTTGCAGCACATGGAAACCTCTCTGCGTCTGCGGGGTCTTTCCTTGTGGTGCACGGACATGGAAACTTCACTGCGTCATGCGGGGTCTTTCCTTGTGGTGCACAGACTCCAGTTGTGGCGAGTGGGCTCAGGAGTCATGATGCTCAGGCTTAGTGGCGGCATAGCCTATGGGATCCCAGTTCCCCAATCAGGGATCGAACCCATGTCTCCTGCATTGCAAGGCGAATTCTTAACCACTGGACCACCAGGGAAGTCCCTCAGCAGTTTTTTTTTTACAGCTTGATAAATGCCGTGCCTGTGTCACCTCCCCAGGAACCCAAGAAGGAACTCATTCCTTCACCAGTTATATCCTAAGACCTTACCATGTGCCTGGCACTGAGCACTCAAATATGGCTGAGGTAATTCCTGCTCTTGAGAATCTCCCAGCAAGAAGTAAGTCCTGCAGAATCAGGACCCTGAGCGAAAGCACCGAGGGGCACCTTCCACGTCTTCACTCTTGGGTCACAGCCTAACAGATGGTAGATCAGCTTGGAAAGACTCACAGGTCCCACGACCATGCACACAGCAGCGTTGTGGTCCCAGAGACACAAGTGTGGGGTGAAAAATGTAAATTTCCAGTGGTGGACTATCAGACTGTGTTGGCTGATGGCACCAGCCCTTCTCGTGGTTAAATCTGCCATCAAGACAGTGGCCACCTTAGATTGCACCCTGGGGGAGCAACCCTGCCTTCAGCCTGCAGAGGCAATGGTTAAAATCTTGGGATGTTACTGGAGTTTATCACGGGGATCTACAAAAAGTACCCATACCCAGGGGCAGAGTCCATCACGGTCATCTTTTTCCCTCACGTGGGCTGGTGCGAGGAACGTCACCTGAATAATAGACTAAACATATCTCTGCTGAAGAAAGGATCTCCCATCACCGATTTTGCGAAGCCGGGGGCAGGAGCCAGCTTGCAGAGGGTGGCTGAGTGGGTGTGAGACGACAGAGGATGGACAGAGAATGTGGACCTCTGTGTCAGGAAGTTTAGCATGAAGAGGAGTTGTGAATAAGGACTGTGACTGGAGGGGCCGTCTAGAAGGGCATTTCTTTTAAAAGACAGGTGTGTCTTGAGCATGGATGTACGCTGGTGAAAGGAGTTACAAGTTGCTGAATCTTCAGGGCTTCTCTCCCCATGCTTCTGTTCTAGAGGAACATAGGGCTTACTTCACAGGACTGTAATGAAGATCAACCGAGATAATCTGGGTAGAGTGACCCAAAGGCTCCTGAGCTAGCCTTGACTTGAACTGAACGGAACCAAGGCAACTGGGTTCCAAAGCCCACAGTCTTCCTGTCTTATCACTAAGAAGTCTCAGAGTTTGTCCACCACACACTGACTCAGCATCTTAGCCCACATCCCTAACTCAGGAGTTGGCACCCTCTGGCCCATGGGCCAAACCTGTTTTTGTCATGAACGTTTTATTAGTATGTGACCACAGTTATTCATTTACGCATATTCTCTAGCTGTTGTCATCAACAGCAGAGGTGAGTAATTGCAGTGGAGACTGGGTGGCCTGCAAAATATTTACTTCCTGGCCTTTTTTCAGGAAAAATAAAAGCCAGCTTCTGACTAATCTGTGCCAGAGGTTCCCTTTGCTGCCACATAGTTTGTTGCTAAGACATCCCATGCAGAGTGGCAGAATGAGGCTGGTCTCCAGAAAGGCAAGAGACGGGCCGTAGAGCTTTGCCCCCACCAGATCCGGTATGACCCTCTGGGGAGAGCGGGTGGGTTAAATCACCAGTTCCACCCACAGAGGCCTGGAAATTAGAGTGGTCAAAAAGATGGCAAACCAGCAAATAGTCCTGTAGAGCTAGGACTGAAGGGCTCACATTTTCCTGCCCCTCAGATCACTATAACATGATGCGATCTGCTTTGGGACTGAACTGGGGATATTTGGAATAATGTGAGCTAAAGATGGAAGGGCCGTTAGTCTTCCCCTTAACCTCCTTGAGTTAAGAAATGATCAAATTTGACGCAAGCAGCACAGGTTAGCATCACCGACTTTTCTTTTTTATGATTTTATTTTTTGGCGGCACGTGGGATCTTAGTTCTCTGATTAGGCATCGAACTCGCACCCCCTGCCTTGGAGGCAGAGTCTCAACCGCTGGACCACCAGAGAAGTCCCTAGCATCATAAACTTCTCATTGGCCACCCTGGCAGTGCTTTTCAGAGGAGCGTGTTGGTCAGACTTGCATTTTAATAGAAGAACGACTCCAGTGATGAGCTGGAGGTTGGATTTCATGGGAGAAAGACAAAGCAAGCTGAGCCGTCAAAAAAGTCCTACAAGAGTTTAGTGAGAGATGGCAAAGCACTGAATTAAGGCCACAGGAGTGGAGATCTGGAGGAAGGGATTAATTATAAAAGAATCTAAGAGACACATGGCATGTGGAAAGAGGGGTCTAGGGTGACTCCACGTTTTGGCATGAAAGGATGGCTATGTCATCAAATTAGGAAGGGGAAATAGATGTGGGGATGAAGGACAAGTTCCATCTGGGTCAGTCTCTCTTTGATTCTTTTGGAACATCAAACAGAGTTGTCAGGGGCCTGGATATAGAGTCTGGGGTGGAGAAGGAGAGGCTAGAAAAATGATCCTCTTTGTTCACTTTATTCACCATTTATTAAGTCAAAGAACTCAAGACTCTGAACACCTTTACCTGTGTAACTGCTGGTGCCAGGAAGAAAATACAGCTTCATCCCATAAGGAACTCTTCACCAACACAGTTATACAAAAATGCATTTTAAGGGCTGAGCATTCAATGGTGGAAAAATTACTTACCTAATCATGCATTCTCAACGGGCTTGTCTTGATTTGCATTTAGATGGGAATTCCTTTAGCTCAGAACCAAGACTATCCCTAACTCACAGTATTTAGAAAAGCATTAACTTTAGCTGGTAAAAGTACCCTTGGTACAACAGTAACACAAACCATAACACCAGTATTAATAGTGTGCCTTTAATGACTCGGTAGAAATTGGCTGCTGGAATGGTGGAAAGGTTTAGCACAAGCCTTCCTTGGCATCTCTCTGAGAACGGAGTGACTGCCCAGTTAATGAATGACACCCAAATTCTGCAGCAGGCCTGGAGTAAACCTGTTTCAAGGCGGCGGGGGGTGGGGTGGTATTGTAACATTTTTACCACTTTTTTTTGGCCGCTCCACTTGCATGGTGTGTGGGATCTTAGCTTCCTGACTAGAGATCGAACCCAAACCCCCTGCAGTGGGAGCACAGAGTGGAACCACTGGACCGCCAGGGAAGTCCCTCCACTGTTTTCCATGAGGCTTAGCATGGAACTCTAAACCAGTGTTGTTTTGAGTCTGGAGTAAGAATAATATCTGCTCATCTTGAGCATGATGAAATCAGAGGATATTTTATTCAGAAAAAGGGAAATTGAAGCAAGCAATTCAATAAAAAGCCCTCTGAGGAACCACAGAGGGTAAGTTTCAGATATGATTTCTACATCTGGTCCAATGCTTTCCTCTCCACAGGGTGTCTCAAAAGCAAGTTGAAAGCCCATTGCTTGTGATGTTTTTATTCGCAAATTGGTAAGACTATTCAGTGATCTTGGTTTGGCCTGATTAAACCGTTGCATGCACTATCTTTGCTTTTAATTTTAAAAATTAGATGCATCTGGAGAATTACTCTCTTAAAATACCATTCCTCTTAAGAAGAAGCATTCTGGAAATTGTTGTATATCAAGATAAATGTACTTGACACTACAGACTGTGAACTTAGAAATGGTTAAGGTAAATTTTATGTGTATTTTACCACAATTAGGATAATTTTGTATAAAATCATTCTCGAATGATATAAAGAGAAGCATGAAGAAGGGAACAAAAACTTCCCGTAGTCCTACCACTTCGAGACAGTTACATGGTGGCGTAGCCGTCTTTGCTTAGCATGTGCTATTTCTTTACTCCTAGATATAAAAATAGAATGTGTAGCAACTTAGCTTTTCTCTTAATATTATATTAATATTAATTAAAGTTATGGTCAGGCCCCTGTCTTCGGTTGACATAGTTTGGTTGTTAGGATAATGACATTTTTAAAAGTCTCCTGCTTGTAAAACTTGGTGGTTACACAACATTTGTTGTTGTCCAGTTGCTAAGTCACGTCTGACTCTCTGCAGCCCCATGGACTGCAGCACGCCAGGCTTCCCTGTCCTTCACTATCTCCCAGAGTTTGCTCAGATTCATGTCCATTGAGTCGGTGATGCCATCCAGCCATCTTACCCTCTGTCGTTCCTTTGTCCTCCTGCCTTCCATCTTTCCCAGCATCAGGGTCTTTTCCAGTGGGTTGGCTCTTCGCATCAGGTGGCCAAAGTATTGGAGCTTCCGCTTTAACATCAGTCCTTCCAATCAATATTCAGGGTTGATTTCCTCTGGGATGGACTGGTTTGATTTCCTTGGTGCCCAAGGGACTCTCGAGAGTCTTCTCCAGAACCACAATTTGAAAGCATCAATTCTTCAGCATTCAGCCTTCTTTATGGTGCACCTCTCACATCCGTACATGACTACTGGTACACAACATTAGCACGCTTTATAGTATTTGAATTATGAAGCACACTGCTGGGTCTGGTACAATAAACAGCAAATGTCACAGACAGCCTGGAGCATGTGTATAACACACCAAAGCCCTCAGACAGAGACTATATTGATATTTGTATACAAAATAGTGCAATTTCAATAAGTTACTAGTGATTAGATTTTTTTTAAGACACTGAATGCATGCGTGCTCAATCACTCAATCGTATCTGACTCTTTGGTGACCCCATGGACTGTAGCCCGCCAGGCTCCTCTGTCCCTGGGATTTCCCAGGCGAAATACTGGAGTGGGTTGCCATTTCCTTCTCCAGGGAATCTTCCCGACCCAGGGATCAAACCCAGGTCTCTTGCATCCCCTGTGTTGGCAGGCAGATTCTTTACCACCATGCCACCTGGGAAGCCCAAAACACTGAGAATGTATATAGAGTACTTCAGTGTCTGGAGGTCAGAAGAGTTTCGAGCTGTTTATCTGCCTGAGACTCGGTGGCTAGTTGGAGGGTCAGGCGATCAGGGGGATGAAAGGAACACGTTTCTACCTTAAGATCTGTCCTCATTCCATGTTCCTGAGTCTGGCCTTCCACGTTTGTTATGTCTAGCAGTGAAGACTGGTTTTGGGGATCCCCAAATACCAGTTCATGTGTTTGTTACCCATGCATCATGGCCCTAGAATTGGGTCATAATGTCAATGTGGTTTATCTTTTCAGGATATAAGAATGAATTGCAGAGATAATTTCTCACTGGTTATGTTTAATGTGGTGGAACATAGCTGGTGGAAAATATCTACTTAATTCATTCAGGGCTTTTCCTAGGAGGCCCCTCCATGAGGCTGTATGCAGCACACCAAGCTGAAATAATCAAGGAAATGGTCTTCAAACTAGAGACCTGGTCTTAGTGGTTCAAGACCTTGTGCTGGGGGAAGGATGGGGGGAAGGGCTGGTTAGAGAGTTTGAGATGGACAGGTACACACTGCTATATTTAAAATGGATAACCAACAAGGGCCTGCTGTGCAGCCCAGGGAACTCTGCTCAATGTTAAGTGGCGGCCTGAATGGAAAAGGAGTTTGGGGGAGAATGGATACGTGCGTTTGTATAGCTGAGCCCCTTTGCTGTGCACTGAAACTGTTACAACACTGTTAATTGGCTATACCCCAATCCAAAAGAAAAAGTATTTTAAAAAGACCCTGTACTCTTAGGCAGTCTGGACACAGTTCCACAGACGGGACTGTGTTCTCACTCTGCCTGTCCACTCGTTCATCTCACAAATGGGCGATTAAAGAAAATGTCCGTTTCCCACTTGGCCTAAGCATCGAGTACACTCAGTTGTGTGCCTTAGACCTGCAAACACGGTCAGTGACCGTGCAGGGACCCCTGTGTTAAGGTATCTGAGTGATGTGAGAGGAAAGCCTTAACGTCAGCACAAATCCTCGTCCCTTGCCTTTTTATAAGGTGGTGAGAGCAAACATAAAGGCTTTTAGAGGCAGCAGCCGCGGGACTTAGCGTGTAGTCAGCATTTAGCTTGTCGGCCTGACTTAAATGGAAGGGTGTACACACCACAGCCTCCCCTGAACAAAGCAAAGCCAGTTTAAATTTATTTTTCTGAGAAACAGAGGGAGGAGGCAGCAAGAGCAGTGGATCAAGGACTATCCTGCCTGAACAAAACAAACACAAATCATGAAAGAAGGTCTATTGGGAACAAAATTAAAGGGAAAGAGCCTGCTTTAAATAAACCACCAAGATCAGCGCAAGAAGATCAACTTGTGCTGATATTTATAAATATGTTTGGTTGAGCTCATAGAATCAGGCCAGATTTTGTTTCCATTCAAACAGCACTGGAGGGACTTCCCTGGTGGTCCAGTGGCTAAAGAATCCCCCTTCTGATGCAGCAGACACGGGTTCCATCCGCCACAACGCCTCAGCCTGGGCACCACAACGAGAGAGTCCTTGTATCACAGCAAAAGATCCTGCATGATGCAACAGAGATCTTATGTGCCATAACTAAGATCCGAGGCAGCCAAATAAATAAATATTAGAGAAAAAAAAAAAAAAAACCAGCACCGTAACAGGTTGGCTTGGACCCAGGTTGCTTGCTGGGTCACCAATCCCTTTACTACTTGAGACAAAAGTCAAGCAGAGCCTTCATGCAGTTCACTGTGGAACCAGGAATTCTTTAACCACCCATCCTATCTCATTCTCTTCCCCTCCAGTCTTATTGAATTAAATTCCAATTGACTTAGATCAGCAGCACCCATTAGGAGATTCTGTCTTATTTCCAGCTTGGTCCTTTAATATAGAAGGGCAGCAATAATATAAACCGGCTCCTTATCGTCTACACCGGAAAAGACACTGATGGAATGATCATAGCAATGTTCTAGATGTTTAGTGATGCTAGCTGTAGGTTAGTTAAAAAGCATCTTTCTCAGGGAATTCCCTGGCGGTCCAGTGGACTCTGCACTCTCACTGCCCAGGTTTGATCCTTGATTGGGAAACTAAAATCCCACAAGCTGTGTGGTATGGCCAAAAATATTTGTAAGTAAAAATAAATTTTAAAGAAGTTTTAAAAAAAATCACATGTTCCTTGTTGGTGCTCTCTAAGACATTGGCATCCCTTTACACAGATCCTTATAAATGGGTCTGGTCCTTCAAAGATTTCTGCTCAGCTAAATATATTGTTGGATACTTGCATAAGAAATAAACTGTTTTTCTCATTGACATGTATTAATAGCATATTTTGTGTTGTCCTCTGTTTTAATTTTTTAGTTTTTTTTTTTTAAAATATTGATATATTTGGCTGTACCAGGCCTTGGTTGGGGCATGCGTGCTCTTTTAACTGCAGCATGTGGGGTCTTCAGCTGCAGCATGTGGGATCTAGTTCCCTGACCAGGGGTTGAACCCGAGGCCCCCCTGCCCTGGGACCACAGAGTCTTAGCCACCGGACCACCAGAGAAGCCCCTGTCCTCTGCTGAAAACTGCTAGTTAGTTCCAGTTTTTCTTGATTCATCAGACAACACATCATTTATAGTTCTCTGTGGTCATGCTAAACAATGATGTACTTATCATTTTTTAAACTTAACCACAAAAATGAAGCACAAGATAGTACTACCAAGATTATAGGTTTAGCCTGAGCTTTCAGTCATTATTGTTTATTCACTGGAAAAAGAAAAATCCCAGGGTTTAAAAAGCACGTAATCATTGGCAGGTTGCTGTTAACCAGATTGATAAAGTTGGGTTTGTCTGTTGGACCATATCACAGAGAACCGGCAGGCTGTATTTTCATCAAATGTGGGTAATATGTTGAGATGGTCTGACGTGAAGTGTAGGTTGTATGGGGATGTGGTAGTCATTTCTAAGTTCTTGTTAAATGCTGGTGCCAGTGCCTTATATGTAGTTAACATGCGTATTCCTTGCAGCCCTCTGAGGTTCAGTTATGAGTCCCATTTTACAGATGGGGACACTGAGGCACTGATGGCTACATGGTTGTGGGACCCACGCAGTGACACAAGAAAGAGTGTTAATTGCTCAGTTGTGTCCAACTCTTTGTGACCCCATAAACAGAAGCCCACCCAGCTCCTCTGTCCATGGGATTCTCCAGGCAAGAATACTGGAGTGGGTTGACATGCCCTTCTCCAGGGCATCTCCCCCACCCAGGGATCGAACCCAGGTCTCCTGCGCTGCAGGCCGATTCTCTGCCGTCTGAGCCCCCAGGGACACAGGGCCCTTGGTCAGAAGGGCCCACGCCTGGTGCAGCGCTCTGCTGCGTCACCTTGAAATGCTCGATTCTGGTTTTGCCCTGGGCCTGGCAAACAGTGCAGGCAGTGCTGGAGTTTAAAGCATGTTCACATGCGAGAGCCAGGCTTAGGCTCCAGTGTCCACTCCGGAACTCACCCTCCTGGCTCGGGCTAGCCCGCCTCTCGGGGAACATTGTGTCCAGCAGAAGCTGTCTGGGTGTCTTCTCCACTCTGCACCCCAGCAGTTCTCCGTGGAGCATGTGAGTGCACAGCCATGGGGAGTGAGAGCTTCCAGATGGCGAACGCCTCCTGGGAGGAATCAGCGGGTTGTCTTATCCTCACAGGGCTGATTCCTTCCCGTGGCAAGTCAAGGGTGCCCCGAGATGGGGCCTCCGGCTTTGAGCCCTTGACGAGCATAAAACTACGGCTGTTCTTTTCCAAAGAAAGCCCCAGGACACAGCACATAAGGAGAAAAATAAAACATCGTGGCCTGTTCACCTATTTCCTGAGTAATGCCTACAGTTGGGTGGCTCTCCTGAGGTTAAATATGGGAACAATTTCCTTTTCAAGAGTGGACCAACAGCAGTAACACAGCCCGAGCGTCTCTGAGCTACCCCGCCCACCACCACCACTGAATTTTCTAGTTCTCTGTCTATCAGACCAAGGGCAGGGAGAGCTTGGGGGAGAAGCAGTGAGGCACAGCGCGCGGCCCCTTCAGGCTGCAGATGCCGGGAGTGGGTTCCTCTTCGTCCACCTGTGGATCGTCCTTCTGCTTAAAAACCTAAGACGCTGCGTGTGCCCTCGTGTTCTCAGTGGTGGTCATGGTGGAGCCGTCCTTTCCTCTGCCCTCTCCCGAGCCTTTGTCACTGTGTCTGCAAAGAGCCTTTCCCAGCACCCAGAAGGCACGAGCTTTGACAGATCAAGTTTAGGGAAGGAAGAAGAGAGCAAAAAGGTTCTGAGCTGCTGGGAATAATGAAGCTTTTTTTTTTTAATCGTGTAAATTATTGTTTAAAGCAATAAATAAATAAAAACTTTGAACAGTATTTAGGACCACTGAAGGAGAGCAGTGCTAATCAAAACTTAATTTTCAACTGGCATGCTTTTTTTATGTTATATAATTTTTATTGGAGTTGCCTTACAATGTTTTGTTAATTTTTGCTGAACAGTGTAGTGGATCAGTTATAGGCATACATATATCCCCTCTCTTTTAGGTTTCCTTCCCATTCAGGCCACCACAGAGCATTGAGCCGAGTTCCCTCTGCCATACAGTAGGTTCTCATTAGTCGTCTATTTTATATACAGTGTCAATAGTGTATATATGTCCACTCCAGTCTCCCAGTTCATTCCATCACTCCCTTTCCCCTCATGGTGCCCATACTTTGTTCTCTATGTCTGTGTCTCTATTTCTGCTTTGCAGAAATCTGTACCACTTTCCTAGAGTTATAAACTGAACAGTATACTAAGGCTAAGCTACTAAGCCACCCAGGCACCAAAGAGGCACTGGCAAAGCCCTGGATAAATAAGCTTGAACTCCCTGAAGCTTTTGAATGAAATTTACAGCCAAGCTGCTCCTCTTTTGTGATCCACTCCACTTTCCTTTATTGGCTTTCTTTCACTTCCATAAAGCCTTCATGGTGGTATTTAAAGTCTTCTGATGAATCCTCTAGTTTTAATTGTCACCCTTCTTGAAAAACTTACCTTCAGCTGAAACAGGGGGCTTGAGGACTCTGGCTAAAAGACTCAGGGACCTCTGAAGGCAAGGGTGTGAATTTGTTTGAAAGTTACCATACAGACATCTCAGATTGTCACCCTCATAAGATAAGACTGCTTTCTGAATGCCTGCCCAGGAGTACAAGCTCTGAAAACAGAAATTAAGTAAAAGTCTATACACAGACTAGTGAGCTCCCCCCAAGCCCCCGACCTAGCTCTTGAGAGCATCCCTATTAGATGTGAATCCAAGGAAAACCAAACTTGGAGGAAACTCTCAGCTATGAAAGACAAAGACAGAAAGCAAACAGAATAAAAGGAACTTGGACAAAGCAGTTACAGAGAGGAAAAGGTACTACAGCCATGAAACAAGATCAGGATGCTATAAAAAAAAAGGGGGGGGGTGTATTCCATGATCAAGAGTCCTAGGAAAATAAAAATATGCAAATAGATATGCATGGCTATTTATATGGGCTTCCTTGGTGGCTCAGATGGTAAAGAATCTGCCTACAGTGCCGGAGACCCAGGTTTGATACCTGCATTGGAAGATAAAGTTGAGCACATCTCCCAGAAAGTAGACAAAAGGCAGACATTAAAAATTATTTTATAAAAAAGAAAATGAGAGCATCTGTCCAGGAGGTTCAACCTCTAAACATTAGCCCAGAGAAAAAGAACCAGAGAGACAGGAGGAGAATCAGAGGAGAAAAAGATCCTCGCCCATGAGGAAAGAGCCCTACTTTCTAGACTAATGCCCAATACAAAAAGAAACAAAACAGAAAGAAAGGGGAAAAGAGGGAAAAGAAAGAAGACCTACACCAAGGTGCAGCATCGTGAAATTTCAGAAACGACAGGGACGAAGACAAGGTAAATCTTCCAGAGAGGAGGTGCAAACCAAGTTTCAGTTCAGTTCAGTTCAGCCGCTCAGTCGTGTCTGACTCTGCCACCCCATGGACTGCAGCAGGCCAAGCTTCCCTGTCCACACCAATTCCTGGAGCTTGCTCAAACTCATGTCCATCGAGTCGGTGACGCCATCCCACCATCTCATCCTCTCTCGTCCCCTTCTCCTCCCGCCTTCAGTCTTCCCCAGCATCAGGGTCTTTCCCAGTGAGTCAGTTCTTCGCATCAAGTGGCTGAAGTATTGGGAGTGTCAGCTTCAGCATCAGTCCTTCCAGTGAAAAGGCGAACAAAATTTAGTTTAAAAAAACTGGAATCGTGACTCAGAATGGTGTTAGACTTTAGAAGAGCAGAAGCTAGCAGGCAATGGGGTGGTACTTTCAAAATGGAGGTGAGATGATTGCAAATTCGGTAATGTGGCAGGGCATCCAGTCGGAAGCCATCATTAGACATCCAGGTTCCCCCAGAATCGCCTCCCACGTGCCTTTCCCAGAAAGACCCTGCAGCGTCTGGCCCTTCACATGTGCATACATGTGCAGCTGTCCAGTTACGCCTGACTCTCTGCAGCCGCGTGGACTGGAGCCCGCCAGGCCCCTCTGTCCATGGGATTAACTAGGCAAGAATACTGGAGTGGGTAGCCATTTCCTATTCCAGGGGATTTATCATCCTCATTGAGTGTAAATTAAGACCCAGACATCAGGAAAGATGCCCAGGCTGATGGGGAAGGGAAGTTGCTACGGGACCACCATATGGATATTTTAACAGGGACCTAGAGAGATGCCTCCAAGAAAAGAGCAAAACCCACAGATCCCCTAAACGTGTCTGATCACATTCGTAGCCTGAGGTTACGGAGCCTGGTCGTATCGGTGGGTGAGAGTAGCTAAATTATGCATTTTCTGTTAATTATCCAGAACTCTTTTTGTAGTGACCATTTTGAAACTGAACGTGATTCAAACTATAGCAGTCAACATTAAAATAGCTAAAAATGCTTTGCAGTATAAATATACATATATGTTGAAAAGCTGGAGAAGGAACTGGCAACCCACTCCAGTATTCTTGCCTGGAGAATCCCATGGACAGAGGAAGCTGGCTGGCTACAATCCATGGGTCTCAAAGAGTTGGACATGACTGGGCGACTCACACACACACACACACATGCATGTTGAAAAGCATTTAAGCAAAAACGTATCATTTTTTTTCTACAAGGAAATTTCGTGGTAATTTCTAACATTAAAAAATGATAGGGACTTCCTTGGTGATCAGCAGTTAAAGAATCTGCCTAGCAATGCAGGGGACATAGGTTTGATCCCTAGTCAGGGAACTAAGATCCCATATGTTTCAGAGCAGCCAAGCCGGTATACTGTGACTATGAGCCCATGTGGTCTGGAGCCTGCGTGTCACAAGCAGAGAGTCTATGCACCACGGAATAGCCCACATGATGCTGCGAAGTTCCCACATGCCCGCAGCTAAGCTCCAGCACAGCCAAGTAAATAGACAAACTAATATCTTTTGAAAAAAGAATTTTGAAAACGATGAATGACATGACTGGGATAAAGAGAACAGGACTTCTTGGTTTACAAAAGGGAATATAAATTTGGAGGATTTTTTTTTTTTGCTGTTTAAATTGAAATATAGTTAATTTACTATATTAGTTTCGGGTATACAAAGTAGTGATTCAGTATTTTTTAGTTTATACTCTATTAAATGTTATTACAAGATAATGGCTATAATTCCCTGTGCTATACAATAAAGAATCCACCTGCAGTGTTAGAAACTCGGGTTCAGCCCTGAGTCAGGCAGATCAGGAGGAGAAAATGGAAACCCACTCCAGAAATGCCTACCCCCAAAATTCAAGGTCATTAACCCCAGAGGAGAGGATGAAAGGACGTTTTAACTTGTGCAAGATGGTGAGTTGTTTCTGAGCTTTTGGGTTTTGCTCCCTTGCAGTTCAGCGGTTTTCAACCTTGTTGATCTCAGAACTCCTTTATACTCACGATTATTGAGGACCCCAAGGGTTTATTTTTCATGAGCTTCATCTACTAATTCTTACCATATTAAAAATTAAAGCTGAACAATTTTAGTTATTAATTTACCCAAAAAAGATCAATAGTAAACTCATTAAGTATTATATAAATTTTTGTTAGTTTTTAAAAATGATTTTATTTATTTATTCGTGGCTGTGGGGTCTTCATTGCTGCGCAGGCTTTTCTGCCGCTGCGCCGAGCAGGGGCTACTCGCCAGATGCAGTACGCGGGCTTGTCGTTGTGGTGGCCTCTCTTGTTGCAGAGCGCGGGCCCTGGAGTGCGCAGGCTTCAGCAGTTGCTGCACGTGGGCTCAGAAGTTGCGGCTCCCAGGCTCTAGAGCACAGGGTACTAATAGTTCTGGAGCACGGACTTAGTTGCTCTGCAGCACGTGGGATCATCCCAGATCAGCGGTCGAACCCATGTCTCCTGCATTGGCAAGTGGATTCTCTACCACTGAGCCAGCAGGGAAGCCCCTCATAAATACATTTTTAATAAAAAAAAAAACAGTGAGAAGGTGGCCTTTCTTTACATTATTGTGAATCTGTAATGTCTGGTTCAGAGACAGTGGGATTCCCATACCTGCTTCTGCATCCATGCTACTGCCATGTATTGTTTTGGTGGAAGTACATGGAAAAAAATCCAGCCTCACACAGATACAGAGTTGGAAAAGAGAGGAGCATTTTTTTCTTTATTTATTTATTTGGCTGCTCTGGGTCTTAATTGTGGCATGCGAACTCTTACTGGTGGCATGTGGGATCACTTCCTGGCCAGGGAGCGAACCCAGTCCCCCTGCATTGGGAGCACAGAGTCTTAGCCCTGGACCAGCAGGGACGTCTGAGAGGAGGAAATTGTGAGTAGTCTTCCTGACAAGTAGTCACTTCTTAAAAGTTTGTTACAATGTGAAATCAGAAACCATATTAATGAATTTTCGTCTATTTCATAGAATCTGTTCTATCACATTAAAATCTGCCCTTCTGTCTTGCACCTTGAGTGAATTTTTAACCCATGAATGATTTTGTAACGTCACCGTTGGTCATTTGGAAAATATCAGGTCAATGATTTATGCAGATCGTCCAAATGTTGGCATGTTTCATTCCACAATACCCAAAAAAGCAAAATCATGTTTATAATGACACCTCCCATCTTCCCCAGAAGACTTCCCCCTAAGTGGTGAGAAGCTGTCAAGCTCATTGTGGCAGACATGGCTTCTCCAGAATGCCCATTTTTCACTTGATAACTCAAATGTGTCATCGGCAACAAGTCCCGTCAGTTGTTTTCCTTGAAGCGACAGACTCAACTCATTCAGTTTGGACAAAACATCTTCCAGACACCCAAATCTGAGAAATCACAGTTTTTCTGGTTTTCAGTGTTTTATTTTAAAGGCATCTCAGTCCCACAAGAGCCTTTGCTCGAGAGCACTACTATGCAGCATGTGACGGAAGCGTTCTGTGTGTTCTTCTTGTTTCATCACTCAGAATACTAAGAAGACATGTACTCGAGGGTCGAGAGTTAATCAGAATACACTTTGCTGCACCATCAAGGACGTTCTTAGGAGAAAAGGCTTTTGCCTTGGAGCAGAAGTTTGGTTAACTTTGCTACTGCCTTGCTGTGGGCTTGGGGGCTAGAGTCTCCCAGTGACTGACGGGAGGGGGCACACAGCGATAGCGGAAAATCACACGATGCCCTAGGGTTACCGTGAGACGGTGTGTCCTTGTGGGCTCTCTGAAAAAGTTGCTTGACCCTCAGGAGTCCTCTGACCACACTTTAAGACGGTTGCAGGCTCTGCTGTAATCCACGGGTCCCTAGGATGGCTAAATGACAGACTGCTGAGCCTCAGAGGGTTTATGAGCATAACCTCATCCCCAGTTCTGGTCCCAATCTTAACACACAAACCATCCCCTAGAGAGAATGTTCTCTCAACCACCCACTTCCCAGCAAGAAAATAGTGAACCATTACCACTCTTAAGTTCTCGATGTCCAGGAAAAAAGTAGAAGTACCAAGTAGTCGTTATTCTTTACTAGTGTCTGTCTGTCTGTCTGCATTTCCTCCCAGATATGCAGATCTAGCTACCTGAACATACGTTTGAAAAGCACCAACCAGCATCTCAAGGCAGTTTGGTGTGCGCTAGGTTTTCTGTGGGCTTCCCTGGGTCTCAGATGGTAGAGAACCCTCCTGCAATGCAGGAGACCTGGGTTCAGTCTCTGGGTTGGAAAGATCCCCTGGAGGAGGGAATGGCAGCCCACTCCAGGATTCTTGCCTGGAGAATCTCATGGACAGAGGAGCCTGGTGGCTACAGTCCATGGGGTCATGAAGAGTTGGACACAACTGAGTGACTAACACTTTGAATTTTACTTTCTTTTTAGGGTTTCTGTATTCCTTTTACTGTATTACTTTCAACTTAAAAATGAATGAGTTGAAAGCATTTTCTCTCTAGTTCTTCCCAACACCGCCCACTTTTCTCTTAGGTGGAAGGAAATTTGACCATTGTTCAATTCAGTTCAGTTCAGTCACTCAGTCGTGTCCAACTCCTTGCGACCCCATGGACTGCAGCATGCCAGGCTTCCCTGTCCATCACCAACTCCTAGAGTTTACTCAAACTCATGTCCACTGAGTCAGTCATGCCATCCAGCCCTCTCATCCTCTGTTGTCCCCTTCTCTTCTCACCTTCAATCTTCCCCAGCATCAAGGTCTTTTCAAATGAATCAGTTCTTCACATCAGGTGGCCAAAGTATGGAGTTTCAGCTTCAACATCAGTCCTTCCAATGAACCCCCAGGACTGATCTCCCTTGGGATGGACTGGTTGGATCTCCTTGCAGTCCGAGGGACTCTCAAGAGTCTTCTCCAACACCACAGTTCAAAAGCATCAATTCTTTGGCCCTCAGCTTTCTTTATATACTCCAACTCTCACATCCATACATGACTACTGGAAAAACCATAACTTTAACTAGATGGACCTTTGTTGGCAAAGTAATGCCTCTGCTTTTTAATATGCTGTCTAGGTTGGTCATAACTTTCTTTCCAAGGAGTAAGCATCTTTTAATTTCATGGCTGCAGTCACCACCTGCAGTGATTTTGGAGCCCCCCAAAATAAAATCTGCCACTGTTTCCATTGTTTCCCCATCTATTAGCCATGAAGTGATGGGACTGGATGCCATGATCTTAGTTTCATGATGTTGAGCTTTAAACCAGCTTTTTCACTCTCCTCTTTCACTTTCATCAAGAGGCTCTTTAGTTCTTCGCTTTCTGCCATAAGGGTGGTGTCATCTGCATATCTGAGGCTATTGATATTTCTCCCGGCAATCTTGAGTCCAGCTTCTGCTTCATGCAGTGCAGCATTTCTCATGATGTACTCTGCATATAAGTTATATAAGCAGGGTGACAGTATACAGCCTTGACGTACTCCTTCCCAGATTTGGAACCAGTCTGTTGTTCTATGTCCAGTTATAACTGTTGCTTCTTGACCTCCATATAGTTTTCTCAAGAGGCAGGTCAGGTGGTCTGGTATTCCCATCTCTTTCAGAATTTTCCACAATTTATTGTGATCCATACAGTCAAAGGCTTTGGCATAGTCAATAAAGCAGAAGTAGATGTTTTTCTGGAACTCTTGCTTTTTTGATGATCTAAAAAAGCAGTGTTGGCAATTTGATCTCTGGTTCCTTTGCCTTTTCTAAATATAGCTTGAACATCTGGAAGTTCATGGTTCACGTACTGTTGAAGCCTGGCTTGGAGAATTTTGAGCATTAGTTTATTAGTGTATGAGATGAGTGCAATTGTGTGGTAGTTTGAGCATTCTTTGGCATTGCCTTTCTTTGGGATTGAAATGAAAACTGACCTTTTCCAGTCCTGTGGCCACTGCTGAGTTCTCCAAATTTGCTGGCAGATTGAGTGCAGCACTTTCACAGCATCATCTTTCAGGATTTGAAATAGCTCAACTGGAATTCCATCTGCTCCAGTAGCTTTGTTCGTAGTGATGCTTTCTAAGGCCCACTTGACTTCTCATTCCAGGATGTTTGGCTCTAGGTGAGTGATCACACCATTGTGATTATCTGGGTCATGAATATCTTTTTTGTATAGTTCTTCTGAGTATTCTTGGCACCTCTTCTTAAATATCTTCTGCTTCTGTTAGGTCCAGACCATTTCTGTCCTTTATTGTGCCCATCTATGCATGAAACGTTCCCTTGGTATCTCTAATTTCTTGAAGAGATCTCTAGTCTTTGCCATTCTATTGTTTTCCTCTATTTCTTTGCACTGATCACTGCGGAAGGCTTTCTTAATCTCTCCTTGCTATTCTTTGGAACTCTGCATTCAAATGGGTGTATCTTTCCTGTTCTCCTTTGCCTTTCACTTCTCTTCTTTTCACAGCTATTGGTAAGGCCTCCTCAGACAGCCATTTTGCCTTTTTGCATTTCTTTTTGTCGGGGGGATGGTCTTGATCCCTGCCTCCTGTACTATGTCGTGAACCTTCATCCATAGTTCTTCAGGCACTCTGTCTATCAGATCTAATCCCTTGAATCTATTTGTCACTTCCATTGTGTAATCGTAAAGGATTTGATGTAGGTCATACCTGAATGGTCTGGTGGTTTTCCTACTTTCTTCAATTTCAGTCTGAATTTGGCAATCAGGAGTTCATGATCTGAGCCAGTCAGCTCCCAGTCTTGATTTTGCTGACTGTATAGAGCTTCCCATCATTGTTAGTGACAAGCTTAACATTCCCTGTAACTACTGTCCCATCCATATGACTAAATCTTTCAAACAAGAGGTGCCAGAAGGTATAAGCATCTTTTTTCATTATCTAGTCTATGGCCTTGCATGCATACATGTCAAATCACTTCAGTCATGTCTGACTCTGTGTGACCCTATGGACCGTAGCCCTCCAGGCCCCCATGTCCATGGGATTCTCTAGGCAAGAATCCTGGAGTGGGTTGCCATGCCTTCCTCCAGGGGATCTTCCCGACCCAGGGATCGAATCCTCATCTCCTACATCTCCAGCATTGGCAGGCGGGTTCGTTATCACTAGCGCCACCTGGAAACTACGGTAGAAAATCTTGGCCCAGTGCTCACATAGATAGAGATAATTAAGACAGATTTCTTGAAATGATAACTACCCTCACCAACCTGCAATGCAAAGTGATATTTCTATATTATTTCATTTTAAACTAATGGAGTCCTGACCCCTTAAACTGCCTTCACGAGTCATGAATGGGTCACAGTTTACATTTTAAAACCTCTAGTTTAGACTTGCATCCTTATCTCACGTTCAATAATATTGAAAAAGAGGAAAAAGGAAAAAAAAAAGGCTTGCATTCCCACCACCTGCTTTGGCCTGTTCCAGGTGGAGTAGATGTACTTGTGGGGCTGTTACTTCTGATTCCTCTTAGCGCTTCAGTAAGAGGACCTCATCTCCTCCACTGGAAGTCTCCTCCTTTGCACTGTGAACACCAGCCCTGGGTCTCTGGGTCTCTGCCTCTCGGTACCAACTCCTTGTCCCCCTGGGCCAGTTTTCCCAAAGTGCAGGGGGAGCCACTGTGTTATGCCAGAAGAGTTCAGGGCAGTGTGAGAGTGAACAGTTTTCACAGCAATATATTTGTGAATTGGGGGGGAGGGGTGGGAAATACCGAAAGTATCCAAACTTACGGCTTCATGGAATTTTGGCTAGTTTTTTTTTAAGTCAGTTTAAATAATTGTCCAGGGACTTCCCTGGCAGTCCAGTGGTTAAGATGCTTCCAGGGCAGGGAGTTCAGGTTTGAACCCTGGTCCGGGTACTAAGAGGCTACATGCCACGCAGCCAAGCATGAATAAATAAAGGTATAGTTTGTATGGGGACACAACGGAAATCACAAAAATGGCACCAGAGCTGTGCTTTGGGGCACACAGCTGATGAATTAAACCACCCACTCTTCCTTTCCTGCAGAGCCACATACCCACAGCTACCCTACTCACATCCTGAAAGGCACTTCTTGGCCAGGCAATCAACATCTGAGGTTTAACAGCTTCATCCCAGCATTTCCCTGCTTCTTACCTCAAATAGGCTCATCCTGCCAATTTCCCCCGATATTCTAGTCTCTTTTCTATTTATTCCCTATCCACTGAAATACCAAGCCCAAACTATTTTTATCTCTGTGCTACTCCTCAGACTTGCTGAATTTCTTCATTGTACAGACATCTGAAATTTTCCTGCTGGTTCCCTACCCCTCCCTTATCCAACCTTCTCCACTCCACGCAGATATTAAAATCTTTCATAGCACCAAGAACAGTTTTGAGGAGATTGACATTCACTCCTTAGAACCTGCATTTGCAATCTGATTCCACCTCTTAGCTTCTCATGGTCTCTACTGATCTTTCTTTAATTTCTCTGCAAGGACACCCCACCCTCTACAAAGACCTTCTATACAGTACAGGGAACTATACACCATGTCTTGTAATAACTTATAATAGAAAAGAATCTAAAGAAGAACCTCTGTGTGTGTGTGTGTATGTGTACAACTAAATCACTTTGCTGAATACCTGAAACTGACCCAACATTGTAAATCATCTGTGACAGTGAAAGTGTTAGTTGCTCAGTTGTGTCCAACTCTTTGCAACCCTGTGGACTGTAGCCTGCCAGGCTCCTCTGTCCATCGGTTTCTCCAGGCAAGAATACTGGAGTGGGTTGCCATGTCCTTTTCCAGGGGATCTTCCCAGCCCAGGGAGCGAAACCGGGTCTCCTGCATTGCAGGCGGATTCTTTACCATCTGAGCGACAGGGAAGCCCCTGATAAAAAGTCAAAACACTCTCCTCCACTAAACACCGTTGGCCTGCTGTGTCCTGCAGGTGTCTTTTCCTTCAGGGGCTTGTGCTCTGCCGCAGCCATTCTCTGAGATGCTCTCCTTTGCCTGCTTTGGTCAACACCCACCTCAATGCATCTCTTTAGGGACTTCCCTGGTGACCCAGTAACTGAGGTTCCAAGTTTCCAGTGCAGGGTGCCTGGGTTCAACCCCTAGTTGGGGAACTAAGGTAGATGTTAGATCCCGCATGCCGCATGGTGTGCCCCCACCCAGATAGCATCTCTTTAGGAAGACTGCCTCACAAGTATTTCCTTCCTTCTTAGTATTTGCGTCCACGAAGCAATTGCTAAAGTTTTTTTTTTAAGTACTCTGTAAGGTTTTTACACTGTTACATATGCAGAAATGTACAGTGAACAATTAGACATAATCTTTACTGAATTAGAGTATCATCTCCTGAGGGCACGGAGGGCCTGTATCTAATGTAATAACCAAATTCACCTAGAATGTTTTGGCTGCAAAGGAACAGAATATTCCATCTCAGACTGAGTTGGAAGACAAAGATGTCTATTGCTTCATATTACAGATCCGGAGGAAGGACAGGCCCCAGGTAAGGTGGGACACGGGCCAGCTCAGTGATGTCGCCAAGGCCCAAAGCACTTTCTCCCAGCACTGGCTTCCTCTGAAGACTGGTCCTCAATAGCAGTCGGGGTTCCAGGCTGTCTGTGGCAGGAATAGGGGTGGATGGGGACATGAACAAGTGTGTGTGGGCGCTGGCCTCTCCAACCTTAAGTCCTTTCCTTTAGCCCAGGATTGAGTCACCGTCATGACTCGTATAAGGAAATGGTACAGACTGTGACAAAATTAGTGGGGTGTTCTGGAAAGGAAGGTGGTAGGAGACGAATGGATGCCAAGTAGGCAACCAGCAGTATCCACTACAGTTTAGTACAATCTGCCACACACTGAGGGCTACACGTTGCCAGCAGTTGAGGCTAAGCTGGGGAATACACACACATACACATATATCCACATATATCTTCATGCATGTCACTATATTTGTAATGCTTCAATCTTACATGTATAGGTTACATACATAATGTCATGCAGAATAACAGGAATGTCTTTTTTGAATAAAGAAACATAAGATGATATATCTAGGTAAGAATCAGAGTGTATGAATAATACACTTTACAAATAATAACAGTTTACAATGTTGTTCTGCTGTACGGCAAAGTCGTTCACTTATATACACATATACACTCCTTTTCTTATTCTTTTCCACTATGGTTTATCACAGGATATTGAACAGAGTTCCATGTGCTATCCATGGACCTTGTTTCTCCATGCTATATATAGTAGTTGGCATCTATTAATCCCAAGCACTCAGTCCTTCCCTCCCTCATCTCCCCTCCCCCTGGAAACCGCAGTCTGTTCTCTATGCGTATGAGTCTGTTTCTGTTTCACAGATAGGTTCATTTGCGTCATATTTTAGATTTCATATACAAGCGATTGCCGTATGTATTTATCTTTCTCTGACTTATTCACTTAGTATGATAGTCTCTAGGTCCATCCATGTTTGCTGCAAATGGCAGTGTTTCGTTCTTTCTTACGGCTGAGAAGTGCGTGCATGCATGCCCAGTCGCTTCAGTCGTGTCCAACTCTTTGTGACTCCATGAACCGTAGCCTGTCAAGCTCCTCTGTCCATGACATTCTCCAGGCAAGAATAGTGGAATGAGTTGCCATGCCCTCCTCTGGGGATCTTCCCAACCCAGGGATCAAACCCATGTCTCCAGCATCTCCTGCACTACAGCCAGATTCTTTACCCCTGAGCCACCGAGGAAGCCCATGACTGAGAAGTAGTCCATGGTGTATATATACGTGTGTGTGTGTGTGTGTGTGTGCGTGTGTGTGTGTGTATACTACATCTTCCTCGTCCTTTCGTATGTTGAGCATTTACATTGTTTCCATGTCTCGGCTACTGTGATGTGGTTAGCTGATTTTAGATAAAGGTGCTAAGGCAGTTCAGTGGGGAAAATAAAGTCTTTTTAGTAAGCATTGTGGAACAACTGGAGATCGGTATGGGAAAAAAGAATTTAACCTTACCACACACCATAATACACAATTAAACCAAAACAGATCATTGACCTAATGTCAAAGTCAAAATGTAAAGTTTCAAAAAAAAGATGTAAAGTCTCTAGGAGGAAACACTAGAGAAAATTGTCACAGTGTTGGAGGAGGCAAAGATTTCTTAAATAGGACATGAAAAGCATGAATCATAAAAGGATGGATTGGATCTCATCAAAATTTAAAATTTTGCTCTTTGAAAAATATGGTAGGAATATGAAAACACAAGCCACAGAATGGAATGAAATGTTCACAATACGTGTATCTGACGAAGAACTTGAATCCTAACTATATTTTTAAAAACGTGTTGCATCATCTGTTGGTGCATAACAAATTAGCACCGATTAATCAGTTTAAAGCATGCATTTATGCTCTCACACTTTCTGTGGGTCAGAAGTTCAGGCGCAGCTTAGTTGGTCAACTGCCTCCAGGTCTTTTATGAAACTTCAGTCAAGACATCAGCCAGGGCTGAGGTGTCATCTGAAGGCTTGCTGGGGAAGGAGCGAGTCTGCTAGTGCAAGAGAAGCCACAGTCTTATACAGCCTAATCATGGAAGTGATAGCCTGTCACCTTGCTATGTTCTATGAGAAGCAAGCCACTAGGTCCGGTTCACACTCAAGGGGAAGAAGGACCAGGGTCTTTCCAGCAGTTCCAGAAACATTAAGCACTGTGCCACGTGTTATCTTTTTATCTGTTCTTAAGAGTCTCCTGTTTTCACTCTTAGTAAATAAGCTTGTAAAATCATATAATTGAACCAGCTTTAAGCTATCATTATGCCATTATTTTTTATTATCTGAGTGAAATTATTGAGGCAAGTATTGCATGAACAGTCATAATATAATTAAACAGATGTACTATGCAAAAAAGAGTCTCTATGCCACATTCATACAACCCAACATGGACCCAAAAAATCCAATTTAAAAAAATGGGCAAAAGATTTGTATAGTCACTTCACAAAAGAAGATCTATGAATGCCCAAAAAACAAGATATAAGTAGTCCTCTGCTGCTGCTGCGGCTGCTAAGTCACTTCAGTCGTGCCCGACTCTGTGCAACCCCATAGACGGAAGCCCACTAGGCTCCTCTGTCCCTGAGATTCTCCAGGCAAGAACACTGGAGTGGGTTGCCATTTCCTTCTCCAATGCATGGAAGTGAAAAGTGAAAGTGAAGTCACTCAGTCGTGCCTGACTCTTAGCGACCCCATGGACTACAGCCTACCAGGCTCCTCCTTCCATGGAATTTTCCAGGCAAGAGTATTGTAGTGGGTTGCCATTGCCTTCTCCAAGCAGTCCTCAAGGAAATGCAAATTAAAACCACAATGTAAGAAACCATTATACACCCACTAGAATAACTAAAAATAAAATAACATTTTAAGGCTAGCCATATGCCCAGTCATTCTACTCTTTGCTATTAGTTCAAGAGACATGAAAATGTGTCCACAAAAGACTTGACCGTGTATCTTCATAGCATTTTTATTCACAATGGTCAAAATTTAGAAATTTCCCAAATGTCCATCAAACAAGTGAATGGTGATGCAAAATACGGCACATCTGTACATAAATGGAATACTACTCAGCAGTTAAAAAAAAAACTACTGATACACTGAACAGCGTGAATGAATCTCAGAATCATCATGCTAAGTGAAATAAGCCAGGCACAGAAGAGTGTATACTGTATGATTCCATGTATATAATATTCTAGAAAATACCTATCGTAGCAAAAAGTAGATCACTAGTTGCCTGAAACTGTAGACAAAAATAGGGATGAGCCACAAAGGAGCACAAGGAAACTTTGGTGGGGGGGTAATAAAAATGTGTTGTATCTTGATTGTAGTACTGGTTTCGAGTTGAAACAGTTGCAAATGGGTACAGTTTACCATAGGTAAATTATATCACAGTAAAAAAGAGATGTGCAAATCTTTCTCCAGAGGTTGACACACTGAGGTCCTACATGTGTATTTAGTTGGCTCTGTGTCCCCAGTTCATCTTCATCAGCTACATAGCACCAAAGAGAGTGAAAAAAGAGCACAGAATCCCCCGGGGTCAAGCGGAGAGGGCGCAGCAGGGCATGAACAGGTCCGCCTAACTTTCCTTTTGGTCCCTTAACACACACCAAGACGGAACAAAAATGGAAGCAGTCGCAGTCACTTCTGTAGCTCTCCACCAGTTTCTGGCCAGAGCTTCCATAAAAAGGGGATACAACGAGCTGGAAAAATGATTAACAGTAGTCTGTTCTCAGAAGGGTTAATAGTTATAGGGGAGAGAGTAGAGAACAGTAAAGAAAGACTTTATATCATTTGAGGGATTGCTTTATAAAAGGAATATAAATTTCTATTTGTTTTGAAATAGAGATTTCAAAGTTTATGGCTTGATGCAGTAAGAACTGAAAGGTTAATTGAACTGGCTGAGCAATACTTATTTTTTTAATTTGCTAATTATGGGATATTATGGGATAATAAGAGTTTCAACGTAATAGAAGGTGTTTAGTTCCCCAGTAAGTCCTGTTAAACACAAACTTGATAAGATTTCAATTAGCAAAAAAAAAAAAAAAGAAGAAGAATTGAATTTCTTTGTGAAAGAAGAAAGAAATACATATTCTAGACCCTGAGTAAAGAGTTCCACAGATCCAGAATTTGAAGAGTAAACAGATTAAACCTGTATATGTTTAGGGTTCTTACTTCATATCTTTGATGTGAATTTCTCATCACACCAGATATTTAACTGACTCACCTTTTGTGGTTCTTGGCACACGCTAAGTTGCTAAGTTGCTTTAGTCGTGTCCGACTCTGTGTGACTCCATAGATAGCAACCCACCAGGCTCCACCGTCCCTGGGATTCTCCAGGCAAGAACACTGGAGTGGGTTGCCATTTCCTTCTCCAGTGCATAAAAGTGAAAAGTGAGAGTGAAGTCGCTCAGTCCTGCCCAACTCTTCGAGACCCCATGGACCGCAGCCTACCAGGCTCCTCTGTCCATGGGATTCTCCAGGCAAGAGTACTGGAGTGGGGTGCCATTGCCTTCTTAGCACATAGCAGATGGTAAATACTTGCTGAATGACTATCTTCAAAATCTTAACATTGTCTGTTTTTTGCAAGTGAGAAGAAAATTTAACAGAAGCCAGACAAAAATGATTTTTTTTTTTTTTGGTTTAGTCCCTTTTCTTCATCTCTTATCTTTTCTGTTGTTGTTAAATATTTACTTTTATTTATTTGTTTGGCTGCACCAGGTCTTAGTTGTACCATATGGGGTCTTCACGGCAACATATGGGGTCTAGTTCCCTGACCATGGTTCCAGCCTGGGCCCTCTGTATTGAGAGTGCAGAGTATTAGCCGCTGGACCACCAGGAAGTCCCTCTTCGTCTCTTATTTAATGATACCTCCTTGGAAACAGTTTTGAGCTGACTTGTTGAACTGTAGAAATTGGTTACCATACTCTCTGAAACGATTCTGTGGAATAAATGCTCTTTAAAGGAAATCATAAGTAAATGTAGGAAGGAACTAACTTTATACTGAAAACTGTCAAAAGGAACAAAACCTTTCTCCCAAATGTAATGATTAAAATTGATCACAAAGATTAATAGTTATGGTGTTAAATATCTTATATTTTAAGATAGAAATAGTTTCAGTTTGTATTAGTTTTTATTTTATATATCAGTTTTTATTTACTGTATCAGTTTTATATTTATTTTATAAGTAAATATCTTATATTTTAAGATGTAAATAATTTGAGTTTTTACTCAGTTTTTAATAGTGAAGTAGTTTCAGTTTTTATCAAATTTATATAGCACTTAAAAAAAAACAATTGTTCTTACTCAACAGAAACTAAAATTGTAGAGCGATGGTAAGAGCTGGCAGAGCTCTCCAGCGGCATCCAAACCAGGATCTGCTGTCCACAACCTCTAGTCCTCAGACAGAGTCTATTACAATAAAAATGCTGCTCCTGTTTCTTAGCACAGTCACTTTCTTTTCCTCAAAATACCAGCTCCAATGCTCAAGGGGAAGTGGGTGTAATTGTTTCTAAACAGAAATGAGGTCCAAGAGAAGCAAGAGTGAGTGGAAGTAAATCACCTCTGAGCCCATTTATGCTGTTAAAATCATCTGCTCACCCACTGTGTTTTCAATTGATTTGCTAATAATGAACAATTCATTTCACTCAAGTATTTTTGCAATGCCTACTATGTGTCAGGCACAGGTGATATAATCAAACAGGGTCATTTTTTCCCCTTCAAAGAGTTTATGGAGTTTAGGGGAGGACAGAAAAGTGAATCCCAGTCTCACGCTACGTGCCTTATAGAAGCCTGTGGGTTCAGAGAAGAAATTTACCAGGTAAGCTGTTAGAAGAGGTCAAGAATCAAGAAAGTCTTCTTGGTGAAACCTGAGCCGCTTTCTTAAGACTCATTCTTTTTTTTTTTTTAAATAGGCAAACCTTGAATTTATTTTAGATTGCTGTTTTTCAAAGAAAAATTCCTAACGGAAATTTTCTTAAATTAAGATCCCAGAGAAAAATAGAACAAATGGTAAAACCTCTGAGGAGTATGAGGGTTGAGATATATATGTATATATATATATATATGATATAAATACATATACATATATATATGTATTTTGGCCCTGCCCTACGCCTTGCTCAGTCATGTCCGATGGCAACCCACTCCAGTGTTCTTGCCTGGAGAATCCCAGGGATGGCGGAGCCTGGTGGGCTGCCATCTATGCGGTCACACAAAGTCAGACACGGCTGAAGCAACTTAGCGGCAGCAGCAGCAGCCACACCTTGCAGGGTCTTATAAGTCCCCCGACAAGGGCTCAAACCCTGGGCCCAGGTAGTGAAAACACAGAGTCTCCTAAGCACTAGACCACTGTTTTCATTTTTTAATATTTATTTATTTGACTGCACTGGGGTCTTAGCTGCAGCATGTGGGATCTAGTTCCCTGACCAGGGATCAAACCCCAGCCCTCTGCATTGGGAGTCTGTAGTCTTAGCCACTGCACCACCAGGGAAGATCCCCAAAGTATATACTTTTAGCATCTTTTTTTTTTTTTCCTGGACTAGTTCTTAATATGACTAAAAAGTTTTTCTCATCATCAAGACTCATAAAGGAGTGAACAGGAACTAGCCCAGTGGCAAAAGTAGGAAAGTGAAGTGAAGTGAAGTGAATTCAATCAGTCGTGTCCAAGTCTTTGCGACCCCATGGACTGTAGCCTACCAGGCTCCTCCCTCCATGGGATTCTCCAGGCAAGAGTACTGGAGTGGGTTGCCATTTCCTTCTCCAGAGGATCTTCCCTGGGATTGAACTTGGGTCTCCTGCATTCCAGGCAGACGCTTTAACCTCTGAGCCACCAGGGAAGCCCACAGTGGCAAAAGTAGGAAAGAGAGGCAGAATATTCAAGCCTCGGGGCTCCAGTGTAGGGGACGCAGAGGAGCTTGGCCAGAGAAGGTGAAAAAATAAAATGACCAGGTCCTGCTCAGGGCTGGGGATTTGCGCAACATCCCTAAAGGGTCCTGAGAGTCACTGGGTGGTTCTAAAGAGAGTTAAAGAACAAGTCTTTGTTTAAAAGGAGCCCTGGCTCCAGGGTAGGAAGTGGACTAGAAAAGAATCAGATGGGAGAAACCAGAGCTGTTCCAACAACCAGGCTCGCTAAGGAGTGTGATGGAGACAGACACCTGGGATCGCCTCCAAGGATGCTGAGACAGAGTGAGAGGACCCAGGGACCGTTTGAGATGGATGAGTTTGAACTGCCTGTAGAAGATTAAAATGCAGGTGACCAGGAGGCGGCCTAGAGCTCAGGAGAACTGAGGGCTTGTGGCTGAGGCTTGAAGGCCAGCAGCACAGGAGTGGGGGAGAGGCCTGGCTAGGGAGGGCAGAGTTGGAAGTAGAAGGGGGTGCACGCGCATCTCCTGCCCGCACTGGTGGGAGCTTTCCATCCCCTCTTTGCTTCCGCACGGAGGACGTCTTTGCAGAAAAGCAGAACTCATGGAAGACAGCAGGAGAGAAACATTGAAGCTGCTAAATTATTCAAGAGCTCCTTATCCAGTATTTAAGGTTGATTGATTTCTTGCAGTAGCTATTTAGGATTTTTTTTTTTTTAAGGCAAAGTGAACTCACATCCGACCTCATTGCATACAGGAAAGCTTTTTTGGCCGTTGTTTTATGATTAAGTTTCCAGGCTGGCGTTTGCCCTTCCGACAATCATTCAAAACACTGGGCGCAGTTATGCAAGACAGTCCTTAATAACTTAGCACTTTGCAGCAACTAAAAAGTCACACTTGTGAGGGCCCCATGTTTCTCAGGCGTTCTTTCAGTAAAGTTCACCTCCTCTCCCTGCCATCGCACTGAAGTCCAGTAAGCCCAAACTGGCCGCAGACGTGGATGGTGTAACGAAGAAACACCACAAATCTACACGAGGTCTAGGGAGGGAAACCCGGCACCTCTCAAGGATGAGAGGCGCCAGGTATGGGGTCGCATCAGTCCAAGCCCCTTTTCTGTGCATGCACGACATGGCCCAAGCCCTCCCTCTCTGCTCTCCTCCGCCCCTGGCTTCCCCGCCGGCCTGAAAAGCTAAAATTAAGTCTGGCGTGTAAGTCTGTTGAGACTTTAAGAAAACATCACCGTTGAAAGGGCAGCCGACGACCACCAATTCAGATGGTCTGTCGGAACCCATCCATCACTCATTTCAGCCTGTCGACATGTCTGTGCACATCTGAAAAGTGCCTCGGGCCTTCACATCCCTGAAATGGACCTTGTATGTCATAAAACAGAGTCATCTGCCTTCTTCTGGTATCCTCTGACTGCATGCCTTTCGAAGGAAGAAAGTGTGAGATGTCTTACAAAGTGAAAAAATAACCTGTGGAAATAATTCAGCCTCACTTGCGTATTCGATAGAGACATTTTTATTTTCGTCTACTCCTGTACCCCCACTATCAAGTGCAGTAAAAGTAGGAGACTCACATTAATTTGTCTCCATTTCTAATTTGTCTCCATTCTCTACACATGTCAACAGTCATAGGCACGGGACTTTTGGGTCTGAGGACCAGTTTTGCGGAGTTCACAGCATCCAGAAATGCGTACTCCCTCTGGCTGCATAGTTTTGCCTCCCGGTAAAGAATTTGTAAGGATTACAGAGAAACTGCTGCCGCTCCTACTGAATATCAATGAGGGATTTTTTTTTTTTTTAGTATGCCAAACTGACTGCAGGAAATTGAAATGTAGACTTTTCCAAAATCAGGATGATTGACATCTCCACTAGGTACCACCAAACTTTTTAAAACTAAACTTATTTTGAAACCATTGTGGATTCACGTGCAGTTGTAACAGATAATGCAGAGATCCTGCGCGCCCTTCACCTGGTGTCCCCCAGTGTAACATCTTGCAAAAACTACAGGACAGGAGAAATCGGAACCTTTGTACATTCCTGGTAAAAATGTGAAAAGGTGCAGTCACTGTGGACAGCGGTTTGCTGGTTTCTCAAAATGTTAAACATAGAGTTGCCATGTGACCCAGAAAGTCCATTCCTGGATCTATACCTAACAGAAATGAGCACGTATGTCCACACAAACCATGGTACATGAGTGTCTATAGAGCAACATTCATAGTATCACCCAAATATCCAGCAACTGATGAATGGATAAATAAAATGTAGTCTATCCATTTGATGGAATACGATTCAGCAATAAAAAGAGATTAAGTGTTGATAAACTTTACAACATGGATGAACCTTGACTGCATTATGCTGAGTGGAAGAAGTCAGAGACAAAAGATTACATATTATACGATTCCATTTATGGGAAATGAAATAGGCTAATCTACAGAGTCAGAAAAGAGATTAGTGGACGCCTAGGACTGGGCGTGGAGGTTAATGAGGTTAAAGTCAGTGATGGGTACAGGGTTTGCCTTTAGGATAATGAAAGTGTTGTAAACAGAGATGGTTGCACAACCCTGTGCGTGTACTGAATCATATTTTATGGTACGTGAATCATAGCTCAATAAGATTTTTATAACATTTTCTTTCTTTTATACTTATTTACTCATTTAAGTTTTGGTTGCGCTGGGTTTTTGTTGCTGCGTGCGCTTTCTCTAGTTGTGGCAAGCAGGGGCCACCCTCTACTTGTGCTGCTCCGGCTTCTCATTGCAGTGGCTTCTCTTGTGGAGCACAGGCTATAAGCACTTGGGCTCAGCAGTTGTGACTTGCTGGCTCTAGGGTGCTTGGGCTTCCGTAGTTGTGCGCAGCACGTGGGCTCAGTAATTTGGGCTTGAGAACTTAGTTGCTCCCCACCATGTGGAATCTTCCTGGACCAGGGATCAAACCCATGTCCCCTGTGTTGGCAGGCAGATTCTTATCCACTGTACCACCAGGGAAGTCCTCAATAAAGATTTTTTTCTAAATGAACCCCAATTGTCATTTCCTCCATACAATTAAGTCAGCTTGGCTTGATTTGTGGGGGAAAATACAGTATGATATCACAAGCAGACCTCAGATATGCAGATAACACCACACTTATGGCAGGAAGTGAAGAACTAAAGAGCCTCTTGAAAGTGAAAGAGTGAAGTCGCTCAGTCGTGTCCGACTCTTTGCGACCCGTGGACTGTAGCCCACCAAGCTTCTCCGTCCTGTAGCCCACCAAGCTCCTCCGTCCACAGGATTCTCCAGGCAAGAATACTGGAGTGGGTTGCCATTTCCTTCTCCAGGGGATCTTCCCGACCCAGGAATCAAACCCAGGTCTCCCACATTGCAGGCAGACGCTTTAACCTCTGCACCACCAGGGAAGCCCAAAAGTGAGAGGAGAGTGAAAAAGCTGGCTTAAAGCTCAACATTCATAAAACAAAGATCATGGCATCCGGTCCCATCACTTCATGGCAAATAGATGGAGAAACAGTGGAAACAGTGGCAGACTTTATTTTGGGGGGCTCCAAAATCACTGCAGATGAAATAACAAGACTGCAGCCATGAAATAACAAGACACTTACTCCTTGGAAGAAAAGTTATGACCAACCTAGACAGCATATTAAAAAGCAGAGACATTACTTTGCCAGCAAAGGTCCATCTAGTCAAATCTATGGTTTTTCCAGTAGTCATGTATGGATGTGAGAGTTGGACTATAAAGAAAGCTGAAGATGAACCTTGACTGCATTATGCTGAGTGGAAGAAGTCAGAGACAAAAGATTACATATTATACGATTCCATTTATGGGAAATGAAATAGGCTAATCTACAGAGTCAGAAAAGAGATTAGTGGACGCCTAGGACTGGGCGTGGAGGTTAATGAGGTTAAAGTCAGTGATGGGTACAGGGTTTGCCTTTAGGATAATGAAAGTGTTGTAAACAGAGATGGTTGCACAACCCTGTGCGTGTACTGAATCATATTTTATGGTACGTGAATCATAGCTCAATAAGATTTTTATAACATTTTCTTTCTTTTATACTTATTTACTCATTTAAGTTTTGGTTGCGCTGGGTTTTTGTTGCTGCGTGCGCTTTCTCTAGTTGTGGCAAGCAGGGGCCACCCTCTACTTGTGCGCTCCGGCTTCTCATTGCAGTGGCTTCTCTTGTGGAGCACAGGCTATAAGCACTTGGGCTCAGCAGTTGTGACTTGCTGGCTCTAGGGTGCTTGGGCTTCCGTAGTTGTGCGCAGCACGTGGGCTCAGTAATTTGGGCTTGAGAACTTAGTTGCTCCCCACCATGTGGAATCTTCCTGGACCAGGGATCAAACCCATGTCCCCTGTGTTGGCAGGCAGATTCTTATCCACTGTACCACCAGGGAAGTCCTCAATAAAGATTTTTTTCTAAATGAACCCCAATTGTCATTTCCTCCATACAATTAAGTCAGCTTGGCTTGATTTGTGGGGGAAAATACAGTATGATATCACAAGCAGACCTCAGATATGCAGATAACACCACACTTATGGCAGGAAGTGAAGAACTAAAGAGCCTCTTGAAAGTGAAAGAGTGAAGTCGCTCAGTCGTGTCCGACTCTTTGCGACCCGTGGACTGTAGCCCACCAAGCTTCTCCGTCCTGTAGCCCACCAAGCTCCTCCGTCCACAGGATTCTCCAGGCAAGAATACTGGAGTGGGTTGCCATTTCCTTCTCCAGGGGATCTTCCCGACCCAGGAATCAAACCCAGGTCTCCCACATTGCAGGCAGACGCTTTAACCTCTGCACCACCAGGGAAGCCCAAAAGTGAGAGGAGAGTGAAAAAGCTGGCTTAAAGCTCAACATTCATAAAACAAAGATCATGGCATCCGGTCCCATCACTTCATGGCAAATAGATGGAGAAACAGTGGAAACAGTGGCAGACTTTATTTTGGGGGGCTCCAAAATCACTGCAGATGAAATAACAAGACTGCAGCCATGAAATAACAAGACACTTACTCCTTGGAAGAAAAGTTATGACCAACCTAGACAGCATATTAAAAAGCAGAGACATTACTTTGCCAGCAAAGGTCCATCTAGTCAAATCTATGGTTTTTCCAGTAGTCATGTATGGATGTGAGAGTTGGACTATAAAGAAAGCTGAGCACCGAAGAATTGATGCTTTTGACTGTGGTGTTGGAGAAGACTCTTGAGAGTCCCTTGGACTGCAAGGAGATCCAACCAGTCCATCCTAAGGAAATCAGTCCTGCATGTTCATTGGAAGGACTGATGTTGAAGCTAAAACTCTAATACTTTGGCCACCTGATGTGAAGAGCTGACTCATTTGAAAAGAACCCGATGCTGGGAAAGATTGGAGGCAGGAGGAGAAGGAGACAACAGAGGAGGAGATGGTTGGATTGCATCACCAACTCAATGGAGTTTGAGTAAACTCTGAGATTTGGTAATGGGCAGGGAGGCCTGGCATGCTGCAGTCGATGGGGTTGCAAAGAGTCGGTCATGACTGAGCAACTGAACTGACTGACTGATCACAAGCATGATATTGACTTTGATACAGTTAAGAATCAGAACAGTTCTATCATCACTTTTATGGCCACAGGTCCCTCTGTTTCCCCACCTCCATCCCTGACTCCTGACCCCTGACCTCTAGCATTTACTAATCTGTTCTCCATTTCTGTCATTTGGTCATTTCAAGAACATTATACAAATGGAATCATACAGTATATAACCTCTGAAAGTGAAAGTGAAGTCACTCAGTCTTGTCCGACTCTTTGTGACCCCCATGTCCTGTGGCCTGCCATGCTCTCCATCCATGGGATTTTCCAGGCAAGAGTACTGGAGTGGGTTGCCATTTCCTTCTCCAGAGGATCTTCTCGACCCAGGGATTGAACCTGGGTCTCCTGTGTTTTAGGCAGATGCTTTTACCATCTGAGCCACCAGGGAAGCCTTTAAGGACTGGCTTTTTTCACTGAGATACTTGCCTGGACATTCATGCAAGTGGTTGTATGTATCAATAGTTGATTGCTTTTTATTGCTAAGTAGGACACGACTGAGCGACTGAACTGAACTGAACTGAACTGAGCACTCCAACCAGTCCATTCTAAAGGAGATCAGTCCTGGGTGTTCTTTGGAAGGGCTGATGCTAAAGCTGAAACTCCAGTACTTTGGCCACCTCATGCGAAGAGCTGGCTCTTGGAAAAGACCCTGATGCTGGGAGGGATTGGGGGCAGGAGGAGAAGGGGACGACAGAGGATGAGACAGCTGGATGGCATCACCGACTTGATGGACATGAGTTTAAGTGAACTCCGGGAGTTGGTGATGGACAGGGAGGCCTGGCGTGCTGCAATTCATGGGGTCGCAAAGAGTTAGACACAATTGAGCGGCTGAACTGAACTGAGGACTCCACTGTATAAATATAACATTGTTGAATCATATCTGTTATTTTCAGTTTTGGCTGTGACAAATAATGCTGTTGTGAACATGCATACATAGGTTTTTGTGTAAACATGTTTTGTTTTCCCCAGGATAAATGCCAAAGAACGCCATTGATGTATCTATCATGGCAGTTGGGAGGTTATTTCCTTAAGGAACTGTGAAATTGTTTCCCAGAGTGGTATAATTTTGCATCCCCACAGCAACGCACAAGAGATTCTGTTTCTTTGAATCCTCACGGACATATGGTGTGACCACCATCCCTGGTGGCTCAGACAGTAAAGCGTCTGTCTACAAAGCGGGAGACCGGGATTCAATCCCTGGGTTGGGAAGATCCCCTAGAGAAGGAAATGGCAATCCGAGACTATTGCCTGGAAAATCCCATGGGCAGAGGAGCCTGGTAGGCTACACAGTCCATGCGGTCGCAAAGAGTCGGACATGACTGAGTGACCTCACTCACTATATATACCATACACTAACAGGTGTGAGGTGATAGCTTATTGTGGTTTTGATTAGCATTTCCCTAATGGCTAATGTGCTGGCCTTACTTTCATGTGCTTATTTGCCACCTATACATCTTTTTCAGTGAAATGTCTCTTTGTATCTTTTGCCCATGTTCTGTTTTCTTTTTCTGCTATTGAATTTTGAGAGTTCTTTACATAATCCAAATACTGGTCATTTGTTAGCTTTGTGGTCTGCAAATCTTTTTCTCCCACTCTGTAGCTTGTCTTTTTATCCTCTCAACAGGCTCTGTCACAGGGCAAACATTTTAAATTTTAATGGGTCCAATTCATTAATTTTTTATTTTACGGCTCATGCTTTTGATGTCGGATCTAACTCTTTGTTTATCAATAGGTCCCAAAGGCTTTCTCCGATTTTTTTTCTAAAAGTTTCATAGTATTACATATTTATAAGTCCTTGATCCAATTTTAGCTCATTTTTGTACAAGGTGTGAGGCTTACATTAGGGTTTTTTGCCTGTTGATGTCCAGTTGCTCCAGCATCATTGTCTTTGCACCTTTATCATACGTCGATTTGCAGTATTAATGTGGATCTATTTCTGGATTCTCTACTTGTTTCTATTGATCATTGTATCTATCTCCCTGCCAAAACCACACAGTCTTGATTACTGTAGCGCCTAGTAAGCTTTATTTTTTGTACTAATAATTATCTTTATCTGTTTGGCTGCACCGGGTCTTTGCTGCACACGTGGGCTCTCTGATCTTTGCTGTGAGATCTTCAGCTGTGGCATGCAAACTCAGTTGCAGCATGTGGGGCCTAGCTCCAGGACTGAACCTGGAACCCCCTGGATTGGAAGCTAAGAGTCTTAGCCACTGGACCACTAGGGAAGACCCTGTAGTAAGCTTTAATATCCATAGAGTGATTCTTCCCACTTCATTCTTCCTTTTCAGGCCTGTTTTAGCTTTCCCTTTCGGTGTAAATTTCAGAAGCTTGTCTTGTCTATGAAAAACCTGGTTGGGATTTTGATGGGCATTGCATTCAACCTGGAGATCAGTCTGGAGGGAGAAATGATGTCCTTACTATGCTGAGTTTTCCAATCCATGAATACGAAGTACCTCGCCACTGATTTTAGTATTCTTTCATCCACACATTGTAATTTTCAGCATACAGATCTTGTGACATGTTCTCTCAAGTGAATACATAAGTATTTAATTTTCTTTGTGGTGATCGTAAATAATGTTGGTTTTTCTTTTAATATTTATTTATTTGGCTGTGCTGAGTCCTAGCTGTGGCATGAGGGATCTTCAGTCTCCAGTGTGGCAACATGTGGGGTGTTTAGTTGTACATGTGAACTCTGAGTTGTGGCATGTGGGATCTAGTTCCCTGACCCGGGATCTAGTTCCCTGACCTGGGATCTAGTTCTACTTGCATTGGGAATGCAGAGTCTTAGCTATGGGGCCACCAGGGAAGTCCCAATAATATTATTTTTAATACCAGTTTCCCCATGTTCACTGTCAGCATACACAAATATGACTAACTTTTATGTATTGATCTTGTGTCCTGTAACCTTGCTGAACTCATTAGTTCCAGTTTTGGTGTTTTGGGGGTTTTGTGGGAGGTTTTTAAATTAGTAGATTCCTTGTGACTTTTCTATGCAAACAGTCATATCATCTGCAAGTAGGAATGGTTTTATTTCTTCCTTTCCAACCTGTATGTATTTTATTTTTTCTTGCCTTATTGTAGTGGCTGGAACTTCCGGTTCTGTGTTGAAGAAGAGCAGTGGGAAAGCAGACATCCTTGTCTTGTTCTGAACTTAGAGAGGAAGCATTCAGTCTTTTGCTGTAACACATGACACAGCGAAGGCTTTTTACCACCTCTTACAAAATTATTTTTATTTTCCTCCCCCCACATTTTTTAAGGTGAAGATTAAGACTAAGAGATTGGTAGGACATAGGGGGAGCCAGTGGTTAAGACATCAGACTTCCAATGCAGGAGGTATAGGTTCAATCCCTGGTCAGGGAACTAAAATCCCACATGCTGCAGGGTGTGGCAAAAAAAAAAACAAACAAAAGACTTAAATTGGCCCAACTGAGATGACAGAGCAAAAAGATGGCATAAAGATATGAGTACTTCCTCCTCCAGGCTAGGCTTGCAATAATGACAGAACCAAGTTCCTTGGGGGGGTGGGGGTGGAGCCTTAATCAGCGCAGGCAAGCTAACCTCTTTATCACGGTGATTGCCACTGCAGTGAGCTAAGGGCCCTGCTTCTGGAGGAGTCACTGCCTATAACACAGGAGAGGGTGCCTGTTGCCTATCTGGCTACCCTGCTCTTCCAGGAAGCTCTCGGCTGCCAGGCCTTGCCGACGCCAACCTGAGCTGGCGATCGGAGAGTCTCAGATGCCCAGATCCAGGGTAACAGAAGTGGCCAAAGCCAGATTTAGAATTGTATGTACTTTTTGGCACTGGCTCCCCAAAGAAGAGAACGAGCTATGAAGAGAGGAAGCAAGAGTTTCACGGTCGGGTAAAACTGACAGCAACACAGTGCATCTACAGTACGTGTATTTCAAGAACAAAAATTTTAATAGGGGGAAAAGGGTTGGGCTTTTTTGTTGTCTCGGACTCCTCGCGACCCCATGGACTGCATGCTGGACGCCGGGCTAAAATTTAAAAGAAAACCAAGCAAGCACGCCCTCATTCACACTGCCCTCCGCCCCGTCTGCGATGCCATCTCCCCTGGGATCTTGCAGCCTCCATCCCCCTCTCCCGGGCACGTCGCCCCGCCCACCGCACCCCTCCCTGGCTCCGCACCCCTCGGGCCCCACCCTCGGCCGGCCAAGACCACACCTGCGCAGGTTAAACCTGCGGGGACGCGCTTCCTTGGATGGCGAGGGGAAGATGAGCGGGTGTGAGCGAGGGGGTGAGAGGACGGGCAGAGGATGAGACCAGCCTCCGCGAAAGGCGGGTCGGCGGCCGGAGGGGGACGCCCCCGCCGCCCTGGCGCGGACCAGCCCCGGTTCCCCAGGGTCCTCTTCCCACGGTTCCCTCTCGCCGGTCGGTACCAAAGCGCGGGGCCCGGAGGGGGCGGGGAGCGGGAGCGGGCCGTTCCACTCGGGATGCGGGGGCGGCAGGTCAGGCCGCGGCCGGCCTGGGACAGAGAGGGGGGACTGGGCCGCGCCGCCGGTTCCCTGCCGGGCCCCGCGAGCTGGGCCGCCCCGTGCCACCACCGACCCACGACGGTCCTGCCAGCCGCGTGGGAGGCCGCCTCCTCGCGGCGATCCGGCGCCGAGCGAGGCCGCAGCGCCCGGCGAGGCAGCAGAGGCCACCCCCGGCGCCGCGACCCCGCCCCCACCCACACCCAGGCCCCGCCCGCTGCCCCCGCCGCAGTAC
>SJXQ01001196.1:0-164563 GCA_006408695.1 Aepyceros melampus
AGTAAAGCAAGAAACAGGATTCTTCTGATAAGCTTGATGGTGAAGGGAAGGGAAGAACATGGCCTGCCAGTCATGTCCACCTAGAACACTGATCCAGGGAGGGTTATGAGGGAAAAATCAAACACAACTGAGTGTCACAACAAAGTTGCCATAAAAAGGGAAATCATAACAGAATGAAGAGAGAAGATTATTAATGTACTAAGTATTAAGGAAGTGAAAGTGGATGGGATTCAGAGCAAAAAAAGGAGGATTAACCTTGAAGGGGTTATGGGGAGTCATTATCTCACAGTGAGAAGAAAGGTGGAAGGATGTATGGAAATGTTGATAAATTTAAGCTTAGGGAAAGTCGCTCAGTCGTGGCTGACTCTTTGTGACCCCATGGACTGGAGCCCATGGAATTCTCAGCCAGAATACTGGAATGGGTAGCCTTTCCCTTCTCCAGGGGATCTTCTCAACCCAGGGATCAAACCCAGGTCTCCCGTATTTCAGGCGTATTCTTTACCAGCTGAGCCACAAGGGAAGCTTAAGCTTAAGGAGAGGGCTATAAAAGAATCCACATTATACTGTTCCCTTCCCCTTTTCTCTCCTTCCTCAGTATTTGTGCTAAGCTGCTTCAGTCATGTCTGACTCTTTGCTACCCCATGGGCTATAGCCCACCAGGCTCCTCTGTCCATAGGGATTCTCCAGGCAAGAACACTGGTGGGTTGCCATGCCCTCCTCCAGGGGATCTTCCCAATCCAGGGATCAAACCCAGTTCTCCCACATTGCAGGTAGATTCCTTACCATCTGAGCTACTAGGGAAGCCCTCAATGCAGTAAGAGTCAAAACCATTTGCTGAGAGTTGAGATTCAGTCATAGCAGAGTGGTCATGGGAAAAATTAGATTAAAAGCAGCATGAACAGATAAAGGAGACAATGGATTAGAAAAAAGTTGGTTTGCCAGGAGATCAAAGGTCCCAGCTTTGGCTGAAGAGCATGAAAGCATAAACAGAGAGACACCAAAATATGAGTTTTCACGTCTTCTCTAGGAGGTTTCCTCAGTGAGGTGGAGGCATTGAGAGATCAGATTTTCGGACTGACCTCAAACCAGACATTGATGAGCAGGTGCATTGAAAGGGTGTTGAGTAGAGAGAGATGACGTAGTACCTTGTTTCATTGACTCCTCCTCACATTTTTATTTCAAAATATTAATAATACAGCAAAAGGTCTCTTTACCCTCCTTTTTACAGAGGATGGAACTATCATTCATTGAGGGTTATGCACACCCAGTGTCAACCAGCTACACAGATTGAGTGGAAGGTCAGCTGGGCCATTTGGATCAAGTCTTTGCTCTTCCACTGCACCCCACTGGCTCTCTGTGTGCTTCATGTTACTAACCTCAACAGAAAAAAAAAAAAAGAGGGACATGCTTGTTCTGTTCCCATCCTAGGGCAATTCTGCTCCCTCTGTTCTGTAACATAAAGCCAGGTTGTACATACAAGGCATTTTAGCCCCTCTAGGAAAGGCATTCTGCTAATTTAGAGGACAGATAAATGGCCTCCCCAATTGCTCAGAGCAATCTTCATATGGTCATAAGCTCGTTTACAATATAGGATGATGAAAACCCCATCTATGTTTTACTTTTTGGTTCCAACTGATTTTCAATTGCCTTAGCAGCACCTGCTCTATGCTGGGAAGAAGAAAAACGATCTGCAGAGAGAGCCTTGTAAGGTTTTACGGCAAAAGATGTAAGCCTAAGTCACACACTCATCCAAGCCTAGCCTTCACTCCTTCATCCCATCCATGGTGATTTATGACCTTGGACTGAAGCTACTCTCAAAAACACGGGATCATATTTTGTGATCAGGTATGTGATTGTAGCTGAGGAGTGTGAAATGTTTTAACAAGGCTGTTTCAATTCCCACTTTATAAATAGGGAACTCAACAAAGACAGACAGCTCCTTGCCTTTGGGTTCTGAGGTTCCGGTAAAATTCTCAGCTGCCCACAGAGTGCTCAACTAGCTGAAAAGACTGTGTGTGCTGTGTGCTCAGTCGTGTCTGACTCCTTGCAACTCCATGGACTGTAGCCCACCGGGCTACTCCATCCATGGGATTTCCCAGGAAAGAATACTGGAGTGAGGTGGCATTTCCTCCTCCAGGGGATCTTCCTGACCCAGGGATCAAACCTGGGTCTCCCACACTGCAGGCACTGACACTTTACCATTTGTACCATCAGGGAAGCCCAGAACTGATGCATTTTGCTGGCTGGACTCTTTGAGAGAGGGGACCTAAGTGAGTCCAATAAATGCATTGATTTTGTTAAGAGAATGTATGGTTATCTTTTTCAGAGCCCCCAAATATGGTGATCCCTAGAGGTTCAGGAGAAATGATGTAGCAAGCTGGTTCCTCAGTTCAGTTCAGTCGCGCAGTCGTGTTCGACTCTTTGCGACCCCATGAATTGCAGCACGCCAGGCCTCCCTGTCCATCACCAACTCCCGGAGTTCACTCAGACTCACGTCCATTGAGTCTGTGATGCCATCCAGCCATCTCATCCTCGGTCGTCCCCTTCTCCTCCTGCCCCCAATCCCTCCCAGCATCAGGGTCTTTTCCAATGAGTCAACTCTTCGCATGAGGTGCCCAAAGTACTGGAGCTTCAGTTTTAGCATCATTCCTTCCAAAGAAATCCCAGGGTTGATCTCCTTCAGAATGGACTGGTTGGATCTCCTTGCAGTCCAAGGGACTCTCAAGAGTCTTCTCCAACACCACAGTTCAAAAGCATCAATTCTTTGGCGCTCAGCCTTCTTCACAGTCCAACTCTCACATCCATACATGACCACAGGAAAAACCATAGCCTTGACTAGACGGACCTTAGTCGGCAAAGTAATGTCTCTGCTTTTGAATATACTATCTAGGTTGGTCATAACTTTTCTTCCAAGGAGTAAGCGCCTTTTAATTTCATGGCTGCAGTCACCATCTGCAGTGATTTTGGAGCCCAAAAAAACAAAGTCTGACACTGTTTCTACTGTTTCCCCATCTATTTCCCATGAAGTGATGGGGCCAGATGCCATGATCTTCGTTTTCTGAATGTTGAGCTTCAAGCCAACTTTTCCACTCTCCTCTTTCACTTTCAACAAGAGGCTTTTTAGCTCCTCCTCACTTTCTGCCATAAGGGTGGTGTCATCTGCATATCTGAGATTATTGATATTTCTCCCAGCAATCTTGATTCCAGCTTGTGTTTCTTCCAGTCCAGCATTTCTCATGATGTACTCTGCATATAAGTTAAATAAGCAGGGTGACAATATACAGCCTTGACGTACTCCTTTTCCTATTTGGAACCAGTCTGTTGTTCCATGTCCAGTTCTAACTGTTGCTTCCTGACCTGCATACAGATTTCTCAAGAGGCAGGTCAGGTGGTCTGGTATTCCCATCTCTTTCAGAATTTTCCACAGTTTACTGTGATCCACACAGTCAAAGGCTTTGGCATAGTCAATAAAGCAGAAATAGATGTTTTTCTGGAACTCTCTTGCTTTTTCCATGATCCAGCGGATGTTGGCAATTTGATCTCTGGTTCCTCTGCCTTTTCTAAAACCAGCTTGAACATCAGGGAGTTCACGGTTCACATATTGCTGAAGTCTGGCTTGGAGAATTTTGAGCATTACTTTACTAGCATGTGAGATGAGTGCAATTGTGCGGTAGTTGGAGCATTCTTTGGCATTGCCTTTCTTTGGAATTGGGATGAAAACTGACCTTTTCCAGTCCTGTGGCCACTGCTGAGTTTTCCAGATTTGCTGGCAAATTGAGTGCAGCACTTTCACAGCATCATCTTTCAGGATTTGAAACAGCTCAACGGGAATTCCATCACCTCCACTAGCTTTGTTCGTAGTGATGCTTTCTAAGGCCCACTTGACTTCACATTCCAAGATGTCTGGCTCTAGATTAGTCAACACATCATCATGATTATCTGGGTCATGAAGATCTTTTTTGTACAGTTCTTCCGTGTATTCTTGCCACCTCTTCTTAATATCTTCTGCTTCTGTTAGGTCCAGACCATTTCTGTCCTTTATCGAGCCCATCCTTGCATGAAATGTTCTCTTGGTATCTCTAATTTTCTTGAAGAGATCTCTAGTCTTTCCCATTCTGTTCTTTTCCTCTATTTCTTTACATTGATTGCTGAAGAAGGCTTTCTTATCTCTTCTTGCTATTCTGGTTCCTACCTGAGCACTAAAGTTGTGTTGAAGCACAAGTTGTTCAGTCATGTCCTACTCTTTGCGACTGCATGGACTCTACAGTTTATGGAATTCTCCAGGCCAGAATACTGGGGTGGGTACCCTATCCCTTCTCCAAGGGATCTTCCTCACCCAGGAATTGAACCAGGGTCTTCTGCATTGCAGACGGATTCTTTACCAACTGAGCAATCAGGGAAACCCAGATACCTCCTTTCCTAGTGCTTCTTCTTCACCTTCCTTCCTACCTTTGCAGAGGAATGGCCAGTCAGAGGCCCTGAAGATGTTCTGTACATCCCACCCAGGGGCATGGACACCCAGAAGAAAGGCAGCCTTGATGGAGCCCGATAAGCCAACCCAGGTCAGGACAGGCTCAAGATATGGGAAGGGCTCCATTCCATTCAGTCCCTTATCAGCTCTACTGGGAAGCAGTACTATGCAGGAACTCAGTTACCTCTGGTCTGGCCCCATGATAAATGTCAAATACAGAATTCAAAACTGCTATGAAACTGCTTCAGTTCAGTTCAGTCACTCAGTCGTGCCCGACTCGTTGCGATCCCACGAATTGCAGCACGCTAGACCTCCCTGTCCATCACCATCTCCCAGAGTTCACTCAAACTGCTTATTATACCATTAAATGAATGTATAATGGGAAAAAAAAAAAAACAGAGTCAAATGTATTTTAAAAGGCAATATGCAAGGCTCCCCTGGTGGCTCAGGGGTAAAGAATCTGCCTACCAATGCAGGACAGGTTCAATCCCTGATATAGAAACATCCCACATGCTGCAAAGCAGCTAAGTCCATGAGCCGCAACTACTGAGTCTGTGCTCTGGAGCCCATGAGACGCAACTACTTAGCCAACGTGTCACAACTATGGAAGCCCGAGTTCCCTAGAGCCCATGCTCCTCAACCTGAGAAGCCACTGCAGTAAGAGGCCTCTACTCTTACTAGAGAATAGCCCCTACAGCAGTGAAGACTCAGCACAGCCAAAAATAATTGTTTTTTAAAAAAATTTTTAATGGGTAATCTACAATTTATCCACTACTTTTATTGGAAGAACGTTTCCAGCTATTAGATTTACAAGTTTTGCGTTTTCTCTTATACAGATCATGAGGCACCTGCTACAGTCTTTACAATATAAGTCAAACAGAATTAGCATCTGTTCTGGCTGGAACTTTGTACCTTGGTAACATTGCTAGGCTAGTGATTGCTTGCTGCATAGAAGCCCATTATTCTACATTAAGTGTATACAACAGACACTTATAATGAGACAATCATGGAACATGAATGTCTGAACTCCTCTATCTCGTGTCATCATACTTTAAAGTTCCTCAAACTTACTAATGCCTGGAGAGCAATCTGCATCATCTAAGACAGTCCTCTTGGATTTCCGCTGTTTCTCCACTGGACTGTTGGAAACAATTAAAGGATTTTCCTAACTGTGTATTTCTAGTTGGCACATAGGATTCTGTCTTATCTAAAAGATTAGTTAGAAAGGAAGCAGTTCTTTCACAAGTAAAGAAAATGTTACTTTCTATTAACTTAGTGACGAAGCTGATGTTCTGCACCATCTGATGTGATGTGAGAAGTCCAGAACCAGCTCTGGATGATTGTTTCTGAAAATATTCATGCTGAAGGCAATCAGATCTTAGTCCTGCACTGCCTAGGAAGCAGCTTTCAGCTACACATATCCACTGAGCTCTCAGGTGTGGCCCATCCAAAGTGAGATGTATAAACATAAAATACATGGAATTCAGAAGAATGGTATAGAGGAACCTATTTGCAGGGCAGAAATAGAGATGCAGGTGTGGGAAGAGACATGCGGACATGGGGATGAGGGCAAAGGGGAGTGAATAGGGAGGGCAGCATTGACATATATATATGACCATGTGTAAAATATATAGCTAGTAAGAAGCTGCTGCATAGCACAGGGAGCCCCGCTCGGTGCTCGGTGGTGACCTAGAGGGGTGGGGGGGTCGGTGTGAGGAGGGAGGTCCAAGAGGGAGAGGATATATGTATACATAGAGCTGATTTACTTCACTGTACAGCAGAAACTATCACAATATTGTGAACAATTATACGTCACTTAAAAAAAATACACACTGGAGTTCAAGTACAGAATAAAAATAAAAAGTAAAATAGCTCATCAATAATTATTATACTGATTGCATGTTTAAGTGATTCTACTTGGGGTCTATTCAGTTAACTAAAATATATTATTAAAACGAACTTCGCCTTTTTTGTTTCACCTATTTAATGCAGCAACTAGGAAATTTAAAATCACAAATGTGGTTCTCCTTTGGGGCTCTCATTACATTTCTACTGCAGAATGCTGCCCTCCACTCAACTTCCAGATTATAAGAAATACTAAAGAAAGAAGTTAAAAGACACTGAAGTGAAGTGAAGTCGCTCAGTCGTGTCCGACTCTTTGCGACCCCATAGACTGTAGCCTACCAGGCTCCTCTGTCCATGGGATTTTCCAGGCAATGTACTGGAGTGGATTGCCATTTCCTTCTCCATAAAAGACACTAGGAGGAAACAATTAGCCAAAATCAGAATGAGGAGCAAGGCTTCCCGGATGGTGCTAGTGGTAAAGAGCCTGGCTGCCAATGAGGAGAAGGAGGACCACGCTACAGCAAATGAAGGGACACGCTAGAGCAGAGTTCCATAGAGTGGATCACAGGCGGCTGTGTTCCTAATGTTTGTTATCAGACCGCAAGACTGGGAGCGTGCCTAAGAATCTAAATCAACCACGTCACCTCCCACACTCGCTGCAGGTTCAGATGATATCATTTTCAGAGCAACACTAGATTACCACAGGAAACTTCTCCCTTCTCATTGAGGAGAGGAGAGGACGTGTAAAATATTTGGGGACAAATGGGGAAATATGACAAGAAGCAGCTTAAATGTGCCTTCTTCAGGTCGTTCTTTTGAATGAACTTTCTAGGCAGAGTTTGAGAGAGAAGCCAGTGAACTCTTCCTGGGCTGGACTGTAGACTCAGAGACAAAGAGCCACCTAACAAGATACTGCACCTTATTACCAGCTTGTGGAGTGCAACAGCAGAAGCAGATTAAAACATACTTAATTTTTTAATGGAAGCATACCGCCCAAGAGATCCCAAGCCTGGCCACCAATCCTATGTGTTTTCTAAATCTCTTGCAGAGGAAAAAAAACTTTTCCTTCCCCTTCTTCTGGGTTCTTTGGTGGATGTAATAATTAAATCGACATAAGACAGACACAGAGAACAAACGTATGGACAGCAAGGGGGGAAAGGGTTTTGGGATTGACACGTATACATTATTGATCTGCTGCTGCTGCTGCTAAGTCGCTTCAGTCATGTCTGACTCTGTGCGACCCCAGAGACAGCAGCCCACCAGGCTCCTCCATCCATGGGATTTTCCAGGCAAGAGTACTGGAGTGGGGTGCCATTGCCGTCTCTACTATGTATAAAATAGATAACTAATGAGAACCTATGATTTTTCCAGAAGTCACGTAGGGATGTGAGAGTTGGACCCTAAAGAAGGCTGAGTGCCAAAGAATTAATGCTTTTGAACTGTGGTGCTGGAGAAGACTCTTGGGAGTCCCTTGGACTGCAAGGAGATCAAACTAGTCAATCATAAAGGAAATAAACTCTGAATATGCATTGGAAGGACTTATGCTGAAGCTCCAATAAAACCGGCCACCTGATGAGATCTGACTCATTGGAACAGACCTGGTGCCGGGAAAGACTGAGGGCAGGAAGAGGAGGTGATAGAGGATTAGATGGTTGGATGGCATCAATGATTCAACGGACATGGGCAAACTCTAGGAGACAGTGAAGGACAGGCAAGCCTGGTGTGCTGCAGTCCATGGGGTTGCAAAGAGTCAGACACAACTTAGCAACTGAACAACAACAACTGTATAGCTCAAGGAACTCTACTCAGTGCTCTGTGGTGACAAAGAGGGAATGTGTGTATACTTGTGACTGATTCACTTTGACGTACAGCAAAAACAGTACAACTTTGTAAAGCAACTACACTCCAATAAAAATTAATTTAAAAAAATACAGATTAATAGGAGAAAAACAAATTTCATTTCATACATACTTAATTCCCAGAAACACACAAAAGTCTCCTGGAGGCCATGTAATTGACGCTTATACACCATGAGCTTCAACTGAGTAAAGGAGAAGGGGCTACAGGTCTGGGGTCTCAAATGGAAGATAAAACCCAAGAAGATAAGAGCCAATGTTTGATAGATACATGTTTGCCAGGCAGTGCAGAGAAATTCTCTGATATAAAAAGTTACTTTGGTATAAGCTCTCTGCTGGTACAGGCCCATCATCTGAATTATTTTAAAGGCAGGTAAGAAGGAGGTGAAAACCTCTTCTTGAGTCTATAGGACTTTGACTTTGCTCAGAATAACCCACAAGCCAAAGTGGCAACTTCTGGTGTCACATGTTTTGCTCCCTGTCACCCTAAAGCAATGTCTAGACTCTGAACCCACATCAGCGCAAAGAGAGTCATTTCAAAACAGTGCTCCCAAAAGGGTCATCTTCTAGCTGATTCATCTCAGATGACCATAGAGAGTAACAGACAAGACAGATTCTCCCGACTTCAGCACCGAGAAGAACCAGGCATTTGACTCCCTAGTCGAAAGATGCAGTCTCCATCCTTCTTCAAGGCCGGGAGTCCTTTCTGATTTTGTCCCATGCGTTGTCACTGTATTGTGCCCACGCCCTCCCTTGCCAGTGTGAACGATCTGTTTCCATCTTCATTGTGAAAAATTTTAAACACATACAAAAGTAGAAGAAATCATATAATGAACAGTTAATTACTCAACAATAACCAACATTTTGACGATCTTTTCCTGTCTCTGATCTCCCATTTTCTTTGCTGCAGCATTTTAAAGCCAATGCTGGTGATCATACCACATCATGCAAAAATTAAGTGGGAGTTTCTAACTTTTTCTACTGCGTCTGGGTGTTGCTCAGTCGTGCCCGACTCTTTGTGACCCCATGGACCGTAGCCTGCCAGGCTCCTCTGTCCATGGGATTCTCCAGGTGAGATTATTGGAGTGGGTTGCCATGGTCTCCTCCAGGGGATCTTCCTGCTCATCTTTCTCTACCATTATATTGAACTGCCTACAGTAAAAAGCCTTTTACTGTACACATGCAACCACATTAGAAGCTACATGCCTTCAGCATAAGACACAGAGGTCCTAAAACCTGCAGCTGAGCACAATAACTGCAGGGCATCTCTTTGGTAAAGAGGCAAGTATGCTTCCAGTTACACATGGTTAGGGATTTCTGAAGGTGTATAATCATCTGTGAAAATGATACGAAGACCACATTGCTCTCCCTGGGTTTCAAACCCCCATATTTCTTTGGTAAAAACGTCTTTCCAAGTCTAAAATTCAAGTGATTCCTAAACTAATCATGCCTTGTGCTTGCTTAGGGCTCAAAATGCACTTTCACAGGAGAAGCTTTTTTTTTTTTTTTTAAGATGCAAAGGGTTCTGAATAATTCAAAGGCTTTGAAACCTAAATCTAAATCTAGTAGTCAAGTCATCGTAGGCTCTGAACCAGATAAGATACAGGATCTTTTTCTATGTCAAACTCAGAGGAGGAAAAAAAGCTTGATTTGCATTCTCCTCGAGAAATTTAAATGAAAATGGAGGTGTTAGAGTAGGTGTGTATGAAAGACTTTGGCACTCGGTGGAGGAAGGAGGGCAGAGATCGCTGAAGGTAACAGCTAAAGTGGCGCAGCGACCTCCTCTTGCATTCTCACTCCAGTGGGCAGGCTTCTTCTGGGGATGAGCTAAAGAGGCTACATGCTGCCAGCCACAATATTGATGATGCTAAGATCTCACGCAATTTTAAAATTCCATTTACTGGCCACAGGGAAGCAGTGAATGTTCCAAAGGTTTCTTCCAGTTTGAGCCGTCTAGGTTTTCTCGCTTCTTAGTCACATAGTACAACATTTGTCAGGGCTGCAGACATCTAAAATAAGTCACCCTCCTCTCTGTGAAGAGGTAGTTCACACCTGGTAAAAACTACTTACTCATTTTAAAAGAGCCTCAAGGAGAAATGGCCATGACATTGAAGAGATGATGTCCTAGGATATTTTAGGGAGATAAAAATGGGTTTTCCTTTAAGAACTGCTTTGAGATCATTATTTTCTGGCTAAATATTTGTTTTGGTTGCTCTTCTTTCTTTCTTTTTTTACTTTTTGGAAGAGCCGTGTGGCACACAGGATCTTAGTTCCCTGACCAGGGATTGAACTCCAGGCACCATGCAGTAGAAGCACTGAGTCCTAATCACTGGACTGCCAGTGAAGTCCCTTGAGATCCTTTTATTGCATTATTTTTTCTCTTAATTAAAAAAAAATTATTGAGATAGAATTGATGTACAATGCTGTGTTAATTTAAATGTACAGCAAAGTAATTCAGTTATATGTATATATATATTCTTTTTCAGATTTCTTTCCATTATAGGCTATTATAAGATATTGAGTAATTAGTTCCCTTTGCAATATAATAAGGCCTTGTTGTTTATCTATTTTATGTAGTATGTATCTGTTAATCCCATAGTTCTAATTTATCTCTCCCTTTTTTTCCCTTTGGTAACCATAAATTTGTTTTCAGTGTCTAAGTTTGTTTTACAAATAAGCTTATTTATATAAGTTTTCAAGATTCTACACATAAGTGACATCATATGATATTTGGCTTTCTCGGATTTTCTTCAGACATTTAGAATGCTTCCATGTCTTGGTTATTGTACATAGTACTGCTATGAACATTGGGTGCATGTATCTTTTTGAGTTCGAGTTTCTGTCTTTTCTGGATATATGCCCAGAAGTAGGATCATTTGATCATATGACAACTCTATTTTTAGTTTTTTGAGGAGCCTTCACACTGTTCTCCATAGTGGCTTCAGCAATTTATAGTACCATCAACAATGTAGAGGGGTTCTTTTTTCTCCACATCCTTTCCAGCATTAATTATTAATATCTGTAGACTTAATTATGGCCATTCGGAAGAGAGTGAGGTTTTGTTTTATTAATTTTTTTTTAAATGAACAAACTTTTAGCTGAAATGTTTTACATACTTTGTTATCTATGTGAAGCAAATAAGCTTATCATTGCATTCATCATTTTATTCATGACCCTGAAAATGTACCTCAACAGCATAAGGAGAAAAGTAAAATGATATTCAGAGTTCTGTACATAACTGTAAGAGAGTGAATACACAGATGGACAGTGACTGCCTCACACGTGACAACAGAACTCAGACCCACCACCTGTAGCAACAGGCCCAGACTATCAGTACTTTATCAAAGACTGACAGCTTCCCTATGTTATGTCCCTGCTTCCAACTCAGAACCAACCAGAAAGAGGCAACTACACACTTCAAACCAATCTCAGAAGAGGCCCATTTTTATTAGTACACCCTCAGCTCACATGGGCTTCCCAGGTGGCACTAGTGGTAAAGAATCTGCCTGCCAATGAAAGAGACACGGCAGCTGTGGGTTTTGGTTCCTGGGTCAGGAAGATCCCCTGGAGAAGGAAATGGAAACCCACCCTTGTATTCTTGCCTGGAGAATTCCATGGACAGAGGAGCCTGGCAAAGTGCAGTCTATAGGACTGTAAAGAGTCAGACACAACTGAGCAAATGAGCGCACACACAGCTTTCCCAACCAAAAACCTCCCATTGTTACTGAGTCCAAGTTCACACTGCTGCTGGACAATAGGCCACTAAATTGAGAGATGAGTTATTTGGACAAAGAATAGCAACTTTATTGAGAAAGACAGTAGATTGACAAGTGGTAGGGTAGCGTCTCAAAGAACCATCTTACCTGATTTAGAAGTCAGACTTCTTTTATTCTAAAAGAGGAGGTGGTGTGTGTGGTTGTCACAAACTTCTTGGCACCAGGATCCTTTGTTTTTGCAGCTGTCCATGTAGGTCTGGTCATAATGTCCTATAAATCTCCAACAAGACAAATGCTATTCACTGTTCTGCAACTTTTTATCTCTGTATGAATGAGAAAGTATTATATGTTTAAAGGTCAGAGTCTTGAGAAAGGGAAACTATCTTGAGAAATACATTCTTTTCCCAAAGGTGCAGAACTAGCATGACTAAATTCAGGCAACAGAGCACAGAGGTTAGAGCCAACAGAAGTGATCCAACATGGAGTGAGGTTTATTGCTCTCTGTTACATGATAAGGGCACACCTGGGCCTTCCTTTTGATTGGGGGTCTTCAACGATCAGCTTGGGAAGATTTTATTTGAACAAAATGGTTCATTTAAGAGGTGCCACAGGAAAGAAATGCCGTAAGATTTCACAATCCAAATGGTATGTGAAAGCCAAACGGTATTTTGAGAGGTATGCATGTAACAGGGAAGAGTCTGTTATGACTCTTCCCTGCTAGATCTGTTTCTTTTCTATAACCCTTTTTTTGTGTGTGCCACTTTTATTATTATAATCATACATAATGGCTTGTCTCTGGGAATCTTGCCCCCTCACTCCCAACCCTTAAACTAAAGTGCCTTTGTTTAGCTCACAGGAAGATAATCTGACCCTGCCTACCTGTGAATGACTATAAGAAAGATGAAACTAATACATTCCCTGGCTTGAGGCTTGCCATTCCAGGAGATATTTGCAAAAATTAAATGGTTTTTTACTTTGTTTCCTTACCCACCCCCATCTCTGATCCATAAATGAACCTGGCATCCAGATCGACAAGATGGTTATTTTGAGGTGTTAGTCTGCCATCTTCTCAGTCAGCTGTCTTTCTGAATAGTTGCATTCCTCGCCTCAACACGTCACCTCTCAGATTCGCTGGCCCTCATGTGGCGAGTGAGTGAGCTTGATAGCAAGCAGAGGACTCCAAAGGTAATTCTGACTCAAATCCTATGTCAATAAAAGATTGTTTAGGCAAAGTCAATGAGCCAGCTGACAAACTCAAAGAATAAGCTAAGCTCATTTTCCTAGTGAATAGCCCTCCTGCTTTCTTATCTTCCAGTTGCCTTCCAAGACCTAGGTGTGTCTCCTCCCATATATCCTTCTGGTTTCTCTCCTTCTGCACCTCCTCTTTATTATTTTCCTTGTCCAGGCCCCCTATTCTTTCTCCCAAACTCTCCTAATATCCCCAAATGTCAGTTGCCTTTAAGGAGCCATATCTCTCAATAGCGAGAAATGAAAGTTACCTGCATGTTGGAGCTTGTCCTTTCTTGTCAGTGAATCCCTTATTCCACATGGAAAGAAGCCCAAGACAGATTCCTGGAGGATGGAAGACCACATGGGAAGGTTCTGGTCCTTCTTTCCCTCCCTGCCATCTCTGAATCCCTGGACACATGACTTAGGTCATACATAGACATGTGACTAGACCTTAGAGTACCTGAAAAACCTCCTATCCAACCCCAGTATCAGCAGAAATAATAAATCTGTGCTATAAGGGAAAAAAGGCTATTTCCCTTTGATTTTGGAATATATTTTTAAATGTATTTTCCTGTTTATTCATATAATATTTCAGAAACAGATGCCACTTTAAAGACAAATGAATCCAAACAATGAACCTGTAAGTGAGTAAGAATTTTTTTTTTAAATCCATTTAATTGCCAGTTCAATATTCATGCTTGGTCTTCCATCCAAAAACCCACAAATCCAGCTTTCAGACTAACACAAAGTTGTTGTTGTTCAGTTGCTAAGTCATGTCCAACTCGTTGGGACCCCATGAACTGCAGCACACCAGGCTTCCCTCTCCTTCATTATCTCCCAGAGTTTACTCAAATTCATGTCTATTGAGTTGGTGATGCCATCCAACCATCTCATCCTCTGTTGTCCCCTTCTCTTCCTCTTCCCCTCCACTTTCCCAGCACCAGGGTCTTTTCCAGTGAGCTGGCTGTTCACGTCAGGTGACCGAAGATTTAGCAAGCACCAGCAGAAATTTACCTCTGAGACTGATACACTCTTTCATGGGGAGTAATAATGAAAATCTTTTGATTTAAAAGGCTCCCCACTAGACAAAAGACTATATTATGGTATAAGCACAGATATAAAACATTAAATTTTGTCTACATTAGGTATTAGGCTCTGCTGAGCTGTAACTAATAAAAATTTGAAGGCAATATTTGTTTCATGTTATTGACAGTAGTCTGTGAATTGCATGGGAAAATGGGGAGCCTGAATTTGATTCCTGGATTTGGAAATAGCTCGGTAATTATGTATTTTGTCTCCTGGTGATTTAGCTTCCCAATCTATAAAATTTTTTGCATTTACACCTTACTGTTTTCAAAATAGGTCAGAAACTCTGAGTGCTTAGGGAAAAGTGAGCCCAGTTCTCTGCTTTAAGTTTACAACAGTGAAAATACACTTTCCCAGAAATTCTCCTTTCCTGAGATTTATTAAGAAACTGTCGTTGCCTTATAAACACTCCTGGTGGTTCTGTGGACCTGAGAAAGCCACAAGTCTATTTTCACTGAAATAACAATGCTCTTAGTGGTTTTCTCTTCTTTTATTCTTTCTAAAATAGGCTAAGCAGCCCTTGGAACATAGATATAAAAGTGATGAAACTGAAATGATTTCTCATTTCAGCCCAGATTAGTGCAAATACCTGTCCTTTTGACGAAGAGCCCAGAGCAAAACTCATTATTTCTTCAGCTGTTACTTCTCTTTTGCAACAAATAGAGGAGTTTTTGTTTTTGTTTTGAGCTAACAATGTTCTTGATCAAGGTTCTTTTGAGGAAATTAAAAAGAATTAGACATAAATTGTGACAACAAAACCCTATGACCTAAGAAGTGATCAAATAAAAGTAACAAAGTTTGCTAACCCAAGGCAGGATGTGGAAAGTGTATTAGGGAAGAACAAATCTGACTCCATATTGGATATTTTCTTTTACTTTAACCTTTGTACTCTATTGCTTTTACTAAGAGTTAAGAATGTTGCCTATAGCCTGAAACATACGAAGTATCTCATTCTTCAAGTTTCTGATCTTTAATGGTACAACACTTTTCCATTTTCACAGAGATAAGAAGTTCAGAACAGAGAATAATATTTGCCTTGTTTGAGGTCTAAAGGAATATCATGACCTGTGGACATACTGGACAACTGCAAGAACAAAGGATTCCTGCACCAAGAAGCCTGTAATAAACAGCCGCACCTCTTCCTCTCTGAGTAGAAAAGAAGCCTGGATTCTAACTCTGGTAAGATGGTTCTCTGGGACACTAGTCCCATCTTCTTGGCCTGCTGGCTTTCTGAATGAGTGAATGAATGAAGTGAAAGTCGTTCAGTCATGTCCAACTCTTTGTGACCCCATGGACTATACAGTCCATGGAATTCTCCAGGCCAGAATACTGGTGTGGGTAGCCTTTCCCTTCTCCAGGGGATCTTTCCAACCCAAAGATCGAACCCAGGTCTTCCGCACTGTGGGCGGATTCTTTACCACCTGAGCCACAAGGGAAGCCCAAGAATACTGGAGTGGGTAGCTATCCCTTCTCCAGCAGATCTTTCCAAACCAGGAATCGAACTGGAGTCTTCTGCATTGCAGGTGGATTCTTTACCAACTGAGCTAGCAGGGAAGCCTGGCTTTCTGAATAACCACTATAATAGGAAAGAACAAATCTGACTCCATGTTACATCTTTCCCTTTTTCCTTTAACCTTTGTGCTTTTTTGTCTGTGCTTAGTTATGCTGACTCTGCCCATTCCTGTGACTCCAGCCTGACCTCACCTAGCCTGGGGTCTGCACCTTTTGTAAAAGAATGTTGCCTATGGCCTGAAATATCCAGGACAGCCCATTCTCAAGGCTCTCACCTTTAAAGGTATAATACTTTTCCATTCATAAGAAGATAACAAGGTGCAGAACAGAGAATAACATTTGTTCTGTGGAGGTTTACAGGAACATTGTGACCTGCCTACATGGACAGCTGCTAGAACAAAGAATACATCACCAAAAAGTTTGCAACAACTAACCAGCTCTTCCCTCTTCGTACCTTGAAAAAATGCTTTGCTGGAAGCCTTCAGGGAGTCGGGAGTTTTTCTTGGGCATAAGTCACCTGTCTCTTCACATGGGTCTGCAATAACCTTTCTCTGCTCCAAACTCTGATGTTTTGGTAATGTTAGCCTTCACTGTGTGTCCAGCACATGGACTTACATCCAGAAACATTGGTATCGCTTGCCCCAAACCTCAGCTCTTGATGTACTGACCTGTTGTGCAGTGACCACTATGAGCTTAGACTCAACAACAAGAGGGAAATGATAAGCAAACACTTGTAGATATTTAGAGAGGGAGAGAGACCATCAAGTGTACAACAGGGAAGACTTATGCAGTGTTTGAAATGGGCCTGGATGGGTGGATAGGATTGCCAGAGGCTCACAGGATACATCCCTCTCTGAGATTGTTGTCCTCACTATTGATCATAGAGGGAGATCAGTGAGCAGTCCTGAAGACAGATTTTAAGTTCCTTGCCCAGGAATTGAACCTGGGTAACCTGAATGAAAACCAAGAATCTTAGTCACTAGACCACCAGGGGCTAGAAGATAGAAGCAAAGTGGCCCTAGTTCTCCCCCCCCCTTTTTTTTCTCTCTCCCCTTTTTGAAAGCAAGAGGGATCCAGGATGCAAAAACGGGTGCAAAGTTTATTACTATAGACACAGCACAATGTATGGGAGAATACACAGAAAAAGTTTATTTATGACAGAAGTAAGACAGAACTACACACCCCACACCCAGAGAGAAAGGGTATGGGCATCCTGAGTGAGGAGAACGGTTAGTCAGAAGCTAGGCAGAGACACACACCTGGGAGGAGTGTGGCTGTCCTAAGTGAGGAGGAGCACAGTAGAGAAGTGATCTAAGTCACCCGTATAGGATAATTCTGCTTGCCAATTATCTTCTTTCTTTCTTCACACCTGACTGGTCCATGGATTCTCCCCAAGAGCATGCGCAAATCTTTCTAAGATGGATCCCACCCCAGAGGACTATGGGCGCGTGTCCATACTTACTCTGGGGTGGGGCCCCTTTGTGACCCCCAGGGAGGCTTCCTGAGCACATGCCGATAGAGAAGTCTTCCTTGACCTCAAGAGTGGACACCTTATCTCTTTGCTCTAACAGAGCTCTGCTTTTACCACTAGCTTTGTCCTTGAGTGTCTGGGTGAGAACAAAGCTGGAATTTTATTCCGCTTGACAAATACCAGGTGTGAGCCCAGAGGCCCACTATCTCCTGCCTCACTAGCACACAGCAAAATCCCTGAAGAGGAAGGATCCCAGGGAGATATTATTCAGACCTGGGAAGTGAGCTTGGGACTGTCCGAGCAGGAAACACCAGGTTCCTGGTGCCCATAATGCGGTGCAGAAGGGAGGGAGTGAAGACTAGAGGTGGAAGCAAGACTTGACCCTGAGGACTCCTTGCCCCACGAGGAGGGTTGTACCTGATGACGAGCCAGAGCAGGGTCCACTAAAGCTAGAGTTCGAAGAAGTTGCCTCTTGTGCCAGGTCTGAGGATGACGCCAAAATGTGCAGTCATCTTGAATCTCCTTAGGACTTAAAGAAACTTTATTCCCAGACACAAACCCCTTCCTTCCTAATCACTTCCTGTCAAAAGAATGAGCACTCTTGGTTGCGTGGGTTTTCCTTTTTAACATGCAGAAAATACAAAATAAACTTGGCAACAGGCAGAACTTGCCCTTCTGTTCTTGTGATATTTCTAGCATCACTTGGGCGGAAGCTATGTGGCAGATCAGCATGTTAGTCAGATGCCTCATCCCAAGGGCAGTTCACTGTGTCTACCTTCCCAGATACTCCGAGCCTCTGACACAGTCCTGGATGCAGGAAAAGATGAAAATCCAAGAAAATCCCCAGACCCCAAGAGGACAATGTAAACCAAGGCATTCCCATCTTGGACTGAAAATCCCAGTAGGACTGATGTGTGGCCTTAAGCAAAAGTCTCCTAATTTATTCCCTAGTCCATTAGGGCATTTAGTGAGCACTGCATCTGACCCTAGCACATGGCCCAGTATCGTGTGTCAGACACCATGCAAAACCACCCCATGAGCATTCCTGTAACTATATGCTAGCATCACTTATAGGGCTTCCCTGGTAGCTCAGGTGGTGAAGAATTTGCCTGCAAGAGACCTAGGTTCGACCACTGGATCAGAAAGATCTCCTGGAGGAGGGCATGGCAAACCCGCTCCAGTTTTCTTGCCTGGACAATTCCATGGACAGGGGAGCCTTGTGGGCCACAGTCCACTTAGTCACAAAGAGTTGGACATGATTGAGCAACTAACACACACACACACACATACAGCATTATTTATCCTGTTTTAAGATCACTTTCTACTAATTACCATGATTATCACTATAAAATTATTGTAAAAGGACACTATGTTATAATTTCTTTTATGGTTTAGAGATTCACAAATGCCCATTTTGGACTCTTTTGCCATCATTTCGTTTTAAATTATATAGAGATGTCAAACAAATAAACTTCTTCCTATAGCTAATGTACCAAGGTCACATCGCTTATTATTCTCCTGGCAAAAAAGCAATAGTTAAACATAACCCATTATACTATAGATTGAATGCATTTCTTGATGACTGTTTTAGTTGTTTGGTTTTTGGCACAGTTTTAGAACAACAGTTCAGAAAGCAAAAAGAGGCAATAGCTATATTAAGTGCTTTCTAATCTATTTTGCAAAGTACTTAGAAAAAACAAGGGTGTTTTGAATGGAGACTAAACAAGATGAGTCAAATAGCAAGACCCAGTCTTTGTGCTTTGATACCAGCAACACTGATGGCTGACATAAATCTTGATTTCATCTCTTTGTTAAGTTTAAACCTAAGAAGGTGAGGCCATGACCCTGAATTCTAACATCAGTGCACTACTGAGAGCAATGTTAGTTTATAGTGGTCTATTCTCCTGTAAAGAGGAGCATACAGGGAAAAGTCAAGCATACTTTCTAATGTACCTGGCAGTACTGTTTCTATTTTAAATTCATTAGATTGAGATGCTTCTTTCTATTCCAGACTTGGTATGTTTTGATAGAGTGAGTCTGGCCAGCTGTATCAGAAACAAGCCTGAATGTTCCCATATTTGGATTCTGAACCATGATGACCAAGACACTCACATGTGAACTTGAACTCTAATGCCCCTAGCAAGAGAAGACCCAATAAAGTCTTAACAGGAGACGTGTATTGATATGCAATGCGGTGGTGGTTTAGTCGCTAAGTCCTGTCCGACTTTTGCAACCCCATGGACTGTAGCCTGCCAGGCTCCTCTGTCCATGGGATTTCCCAGGCAAGCATACTAGAGTGGGTTGTCATTTCCTCCTTCAAGGGATCTTCCCAACCCCAGGATGGAACTCACGTCTCTTGCATCTCCTGCTTTGCAGGTGGATTCTTTACCACTGAGGCACCAGGGAAGCCCTGATACTCAGTGGAGGAGTTCTAGGCCACCTCCTGACTGCTCAGTCAAATAATGTGCATAGAATGTGCCTCCTCTGACCCCATGCTGACCCCACACGGGCGCATCCCTTTGGAAGGACCTCCCTGGATATTCTGATATGTGTCTCTATATTGCCCCTGCTTCAAACTTCAGCCTTGCTACGGGATGATCAAACAGCTTATTGAACTTTGATTTTCATTTTTTTTTTTTTTAAGTGCATTTCTTTTGAGAGTAGGCTCCAGAATTTAAATTCTAATCCTGCATCTAAAATAAGCATATCACATTTCTTGGTGCTAGGGATGGATGTTTTTTGAATGACTCTGGTCCAAAAAAAAAAAAGGAAAAACAGAAGAGGAGGTTGTAAAAACTCTCTCCGAGTATCATGAATTCCAATGATGTCAGAAAAGTTGGCCACAGGAGGCTTCTCCCATGCAAAATGTCAGGAAGGCACATCACAGTATCACAAAGCAAAAAGGCAGAGATGTAACTTGTACAGTAGTAGAAAATGAATGAACATTGGCACCACTTATTCACCACTTATTAGATAAAGTCCCAAAATCCTGCTTGAGTTTATAGGGATCAGGCTCACCAGAATTTTGGAAGTAACAGATTGTTCTTACTATGATAGTGGTAGGCTGCCAATGTAAGACTGTGCAGAGAATCCAATCTTCTTTTTCCTCCTGAAAGTTGAAGTTGAAGTTGAATTAGCAGTGGTAAAAATATGAAACTAAAATCAGCACTAGTGTCTGTGAGTGTTTAAACACTCAGTGAGATTACTTTGGATTTTACTCTAAAACTCAAGAGTTCCTATTACTCATGAAAGCACACACAGATAACCATTTGAGGTTATTTGGATCTGAAGACATGGGAACATCCCACCCAGATCCCCCTCTAAGATACAAGCCTTATTCCTCCAGCTTCTGGCCATCTTGATAAACAAGCATCTGACACCTGCTCTAGGACTGACGTTGGGACATACGCAACACTCAAGATGATATCCCTCCAGGATTGGCCCATGGGAGCTACCTCCATCAAGGTCATGGGCCTTCCCATGGGCAGCTGCCAAGGACTGGCCCATTTCAGAGTGTAAAGAACCCCTCCCTCCCTCACCTCATTGACAGCTCTGCAGAGGATCAACTGACGCCTCTGGTGCAACCACATCTCAGCCTAGCCTCTTCCTCTGTCTAGTTCTGCTTCCCAGCCTCCCCTATCCATGATGATGGCAAGGACACTCCCTGATAAACCTGTGCATCCTTGAGAGCAGGCAGTTCTGCAGGTAAGGGCTCCAGGCCCAGGAGGGAACATTTGTGCTCTAGCATCTCTGCCCAGGAAGTGATCCTACTTTACTCTGCTCAGGCTGCCATAACAAAATACTGAGACTCGGCAACTGAGCAAGTTTCCAGAGGCTAGAAGTCCTCAACCAAGAGGCCAGAATGGTCAGGTTCTGGTGAGAAGCTTGCCAGGGGGCCACCTTCTTACTGTGTCCTTCCTGGCTGGAAAAGATCCCCCGGAGAAGGAAATAGCAACCCATTCCAGTATTCTTGCCTGGAGAATCCCATGGACAGAGGAGCCTGGTGGGCTGCAGCCATGGGGGCGTTGCAAAGAGTTGGACACGACTTAGCGACTAAACCCACCATGCAGACGCAGTAAGCCGTCTGATGGTTCTCCTAAAAGGATGTGACTCCATCATGACGGCCACACCTTCATGATGTCATCTCAACCTAACTGCCTCCCAAAGGTCTCATCTTCAAATACCACCCCACTGGGGGTTAGAACTTCAACACAGGAGTTTGTTGGGGACAAAAATACTCAGTCCATAGAAGATTCTGATTTCCCACACCTTCAGACAAACTTCATGTCCTCTAACAAGCTGTACATTGGGAAGAATTACAGGCAGTGGTTAAAGCCACAGTGCTAGAGTTCTAAGACATCCTCTGTGTGTGTATGTGTGCATGTGTGTGTGCGTGTGTGTGTACACACTGTGCGTGTGTATAAGGCTGAGTCCACCATGTCTGAATGTTATAATCTCTGGCAAGTTACTTAACTCTCTGAGCCCAATTTCCTCATTAGTAAAATGAGGAAGGCAATAACAGCATCACTACAAAAGATCATTGTGAACATGTGGAATGTGAGGTACAGGGTCCCAGTGTCATACAAAAAAGGAAGAGGGATAAATTAGGGGTTTGAGATTGAGATATACACCCTACTATATGCAAAACAGATAACCAACAAGGACCTATTGTATAGCACAGGCAACTATACTCAGTATCTTGTAATAATCTGTAATGGAAGAGAATGAAATAAAGTGTGTGTGTGTGTGTGTGTGTGTATATATATATATATATAACTGATTCACTTTGCTGTACACCTGAAGCTAACACAGCATTGTAAATCAACTATATTTCAATAAAAATTTTAAAAATCAATAGACATAATTATGAATGTTACAGTGTCCTATGTTCAAATTTTAAGACATGGGCTTCCCTGGTGGCTCAGAGGTAAAGAATCCGCCTGCCAATGCGGAAGACATGGGTTCCACCCCTGATCCGGGAAATCCCACATACCCCAGAACAACTAAACCCGTGCACCACAACTATTGAACCTATGTCTAGAGCCCAGGAGCTGCAACTACTGAAACCCACTCACCCCAGAGCCTGTGCTTTGCAGCAAGAGAAGCCGCCGCAGAGAGACGCCCACACACTGCAGCTAGAGAGTCACCCCCGCTTGCTGCAACTCGAGAAAAGCCTGTGCAGCGACAAAGAACCCGCACAGCCAAAAACAGGTAAATAATTATTATTTTTTTAATTTAGGGCATGCATTTAAGTTTTCCTGCCGTGTACTTCCTGCCCCACTGGGCTGCTTCTGGGGTGGAAACCAAGTGTTTCACAGTCTGCGTCCCCTCTCCCTGGGGCCACGCCTGACGTGGAGTGAGCATTCAGGCACTGTGGAATTGATTCATGAAAGCTGGGGAAACAGCAGAAATGAAGGCGATGAATGGATTTTAGGATTTTGCTGAAGGACTAACTAAACAAGCAGTAAACCGTGATAGACCATTGCTTAGGAATGACTGAAATACATTTTTTTGCTCATTGATTTCCATAAGCTAACATTTCTTTTATTCATAACTCATTTACATTAGAGGTCTGTTTTGTTGATAGGCAAACCCTTTAGAATCTGGGCATCCTGGAGAAAAATGTTGTTCCAACATTGAGTAACGTATACCGTGTTACCAACAACAGAAATCATGAAAGCTAATCGGTTTCAGTGATGTGTTCTTGGTGAGAAAATCACAAAGTTCCATGAGAGCTTATTACAGCAGTCATAGCGCAAATGGGAACACCGGGATTTTGAAATATGGTTTGTCATGAGTCCCCTTCCTACACCCACTTCCAGCCTCCACTGTCTGTTCTACCTTCTGGTCTGAAACTTTCCAAGTTTTCCTCTCACTGTCAGACATTTCTGTGACTTGAATGTCATCACCGTCAATATCTTTTCAGGCCATCTACCCTAGTCTCTGTATTTAGGCCTGGCCCATGGGTGCTCTAGGTGCCATCAGCTATGAGTGGACCTCAGGGAACTTTATGTCACACTTTGAATAAAGAGGCAGTAAAGTCAACTGAAGCATTTTTACCTCACATTTGAGTATTTGTCATTTGTAAAGGCAAAGTCATGCAAAATTCTCTCACCCACTGTTAGCATTTTGCTATGCTTCCCTCTAGACAATATCAGATAAAGGGCTTCTGTTTGTAGCAGCAGCCACAATCCTCGCTGATACAAACAAAACCCCAGACCTAGTAGATGGGTACTGGCATCACTCAGAGAATCAAAGGAAACGCCAAGTTGCCAGGCTTCAGGGAAGCGGAAATCCACACAGAGCACCCGACAGTCAGAGAATTTGGAGTCTCCAGGGGCCACTGTGGATGTGACTCAATTCCAGTGACTGCTGGGCTGTGGGCTGGCTTTCAGTTTCTGGCAGAGAGAGTTTGATCAGCCAGATGCTCTTCCCTGGGTGAATCAGCTCAGGTTGGGAAGGCAGAGTGATAAAAAGTCCTGGAGGACAAGGGCAGGGGCAGGGTCACAGACCCACCACTGGGGTGGTGGATCAAGAGTACCAGTAGGGCGTTCTGTTTGCCACGCCTCCCTACCACCCTGCTTAGAGCTGCAAGGTAAAGTGGGGGGTGGGAAGCCCAGGGCATGTTCCCTAGTGTAAAAGGGAATCTTGGGGAATAAAGGAAGAAATACTCAGAATCCTCATTTTGTTACACTTGTATGTAATTCTAAAGATGTCCACAAAGAGTTGGACACAACTGAGCGACTTCACTTCATAAATATATATATATAACAAAAGTATTACACACAGTTGGAGAACCTGCCTTTTTTCACTGGGTGTTATAATGTGAACCTATTTTCATTTATAAGAAGCATGCATGTCATGCTCAGTCATATCCAACTCTTCTGCAAACCTGTGGACTGTAGCCCACCAGGCTCCTCTGTCCATGGAATTTCCTAGGCAATAATACTGGAGTGGGTTTCCATTTCCTTCTCCAGGGGTCTTCAACCCAGGGATCAAACTTGCTTCTCTTAGGTCTACCTGCATTGGCTGCTGCTGCTGCGTCACTTCAGTCATGTCTGACTCTGTGTGACCCCATAGCAGCTTCATTCCAGGTTCCTCTGTCCTTGGGATTCTCCAGGCAAGAACCCTGGAGTGGGTTGCCATTTCCTTCTCCAATGCATGAAAGTGAAAAGTGAAAGTGAAGTAGCAGGTGGGTTCTTTACCACTGAGCCACTAGGGAAGCCAGTTTTATTTACAGTCAAATGATTCAAAGTGTGGACTCTGGAGCCAGGCTTCCTGGATTAAAATCCAGTCTCTGCCATTCAGTGTCTTGGGCAAGACACTTCATTGCTCTGTGCCTCAGTTTCCCCACCTATAAAACAGAGACCATATCTCTCTCGTAGAAAAGCAATGCTGGCAAAATGAATTCATATATGTAAGGTGCTTGGAATAATGTCTGGTATCCAGAAAGGGCTCTAAAAGATGAGCAGCTCTTAGTGAACAGTCATGTAGATACATACATCCTTAGACAGTTTTTTTCTGATAATTTTGTTAAAGCAAATGTGTGAAAGTCAAGTTTTTAGGTCAAAGACTGAATATATCTTTAATATTTTAATAGGAAACATGTGAGATCATGGCTCTTCTTTGCTTAAAAAAAAAGGTTCAGTGTCTTTTGACATCACTCAGAAAAAGTAGAATTTTCTCATCCTTGTCAATGATTCCCCACACAGCCTGGCCTCTGACACCTCTGTGACGTCACCTCCTCCTGTTCTCCCTCACTGCCTGAACTTCCTGAGGAAGGTCCTCCCTTTCCTCCCCAGAACTCCTGCCCTCTTCTCTCCTTGGAATATTCCTTCCCCAGAATCCTGCCTGGCCTGCTATTCACCTCCGCTCAAAAGCAGCTGATCCAGAACAGCCGTGCTCGCCCACCCCACCTAAAACGGCAACCTCCACACTGCATGGCTATCTCCACACTTTTCAAAAATTAATTTCATGGGAGTATAGTTGCTTTACAATGTTGTGTTAGTTTCTGCTGTACAGCAAAGTGAATCAGCTATATGCGGATTTCCTGTATATTCCCTGGTGGCTCAGAGGGTAAAGCATCTGCCTGCAATGTGGGAACCTGGGTTTGATCCCTGGGTTGGGAAGATCCCTTGGAGAAGTAAATGGCAACCCACTCCAGTACTGTTGCCTGGAAAATCCCATGGACGGAGAAGCCTGGTAGGCTATAGTCCATGGGATTGCAAAGAGTCGGACATGACTGAGCGACTTCATTTTTACTCTCTTTCTTTTAGGTCACGGCAGGGGACTGAGTAAAGATCCCTGTATTAAACAGTAGGTTCTCATTAGTTATCTATTTTATACATACTGTCAATAATGTACATATGCCAATCCTAAATCTCCTAATTCATCCCACTCCCCACTTTCCCCCTTGGTAACCACACCTTTGTTCTCTTAGTCTGTCTCTATTTCTGCTTTGAAAATTTGCTGTTGTTCAATTGCTCGGTTGTGTCCGACTCTTTGAGACCCCATAGACTGCAGCATGCAAAGCTTGCCTATTTCACGGAGTTTCCCCAAACTCATGTCCATTGAGTCAACGATGCTTTGCAAATAAGATCATCTAAACCATTTTTCTAGATTCAATATACATACATTAACATGCAGTATTTTTCTCTTTCTGCCTTTACTTCGTATGACAGTCTCTAGGTCCATCCCCACTTGTCTTTCTTATGAGTTCTTGTCACTAATATCCCTGACATACAATATATTCATATCATGTTTATTTCCTGTCCCCTTTTATAAAATAAGATGGGGATTGAACATAGTTTGCCGGATTCCCCTTCAAGAAGGCTCCACCATGGAAACCCCAGCAGTGGGTGTGTGTTAATCTCTGCACTGTGGCGATTACCAATATTTTAAGGCTTTGCCAGTCTCATAGGCAAAGCATCTCTAATTGTTTTTGCTACAGCACTTCTGACAGAAGTCATCTAGTTCCTGCTGATGCTTCCAGACACAGAGAGCTCTTTCCACCCATTAAGGGACAAGTCCCACAGTTGGAAAGTCAAGCCCCGCTTATGGTGAGCCAAAATCAGCCTGACAGACGTCCCTGTGAAATCCCACTCTAAATAACTTGTCCTTTTGCGCTCTCACAGTCAGGATTCCTGCAGGGATGTGGCTCTTTCATACAGTGTGGGGTCCATGGCAAATAGAAGGGGAGAAAATGGAAGCAGTGACAGACTTTATTTTCTCGGGCTCCAAAATCACTGTGGATGGTGACTGCACCCTTGAAATTAAAGAATGTTTGCTCCTTAGATGGGAAGATACGATAAATCTAGACAGTGTATTAAAAAGCAGAGACATGTTGCCGACAAATGTTCATATAGTCAAAGCTATAGTTTTTCCAGTAGTCATGTACGGATGTGAGGATTGGACCATGAAGAAGGCTGAGTACTACGGAATTGATGCTTTTGAATTGTGTTGTTGGAGAAGACTCTTGACAGTTCCTTCGACTTAAAAGAGGAGAAACCAGTCTATCCTATAGAAAATCAACACTGAATACTCAGTGGAAACACAAATGCTGAAGTTCCAATACTTTGGCCACCTGATGTGAAGAGCCAGCTCATTGGAAAAGACCCTGATGCTTGGAAAGGCTGAAGGCAGGAGGAAAAGGGGGTGACAGAGGATGAAATGATTGGATGGCATCATCAAGTCAATGGACATGAGTTTGAGAAAAATCCGGGAGATGGTGAAGGACAGGGAAGCCTGGTGTGGTGCAGTCCATGGGGTCAGAGAGTCAGACATGACTTAACAACTGAACAATAACTGGTTCCATGATGTTAAAGAGGGCTGGGATAACAAGCAGCAAGTAAGGTTTCATGAACCTTGGAGCCCAGGGAACAGGCTCCATGCTTACCATAGACGAGATTGTCAGAAGTTGTACCAGCACCTCTCAGGGGAATGAGTGAGGCTGTTTCTGATGATGTCAAAACCAAACAGCTGCCAGAGTCAACTGGTCCTGTTGGAGTGATGCCAAAAGGCACCAGAAAAACCAGGAGGGAAACCCATTCTCCATTCCTGCCACCTTCCAATTTCCCCTCTGTTGGCCAAGATGTGAGTCAACCAGCAAGGAAGTCTGGGAAACAGGGTACACAGAGGCCCAACCTCGCATCACAGAGAAGAGAAGATGATAACAGTGAAAAGAGATAACAGTGAAAAACAAGCACACCCATTCTACAGTAAATGTCGGAAAGGAAGTAGAAAAGAGGGAACCCTCAGATACATGGATAGGAATGTAAATTGCTTCAGCCTCCATGGAAAACAGAATGGAGGTTTCTCAAAAACTAAAAATGGAACTACCCCAGGACTCAGCAATTCCACTCCTGGGTACATATCTGACAAAAATCAAAAACAGTAATTTTAAAAGATACGTGCACCCCAAGTCCATAGTAGCATTATTTACAATTGCCAGCCATGAAAACAAGCCATGTGTCCATCAATGGATGAATGGAAAAAGAGGCTGTAGTATATATGTGCACAATGGAATACTATTTGGCCATAAAAAATAATGGAATTTTGCCATCTGTAGCAACATGGATGGACTTGGAGGGCATTATGCTAAGTGAAATAAGTCAGAGAAAGACAAACACTCTGTTATACCACTTATATGTGAAATCTAAAAATACAACAAACTAGTGAATTAAAAAAAAAAAAAGAAGCAGACTCACAGATCTACAGAACAAACCAGTGGTCGCCAGTGAGGGGGAGGGCCAACGTAAAGGTGACGGGGTAGGAGGTACAAACTATCAGGTGTAAGACGGGCTCAAGGACGCACTGTACAACACAGGGAGCATAGCCAATATTTTGCAATAACTGTAAATGGAAAGTAGCTTTTAAAAATTACATACAAAATTAAAAATAAGCACACCCACTATTCTTCCTGCCTTCCTTAAAACTGTTCCAGAATTACTGAGAATAATTTAGCCCTGCTATTTTCATTATCATTATAGAGTGATGACAGATTATGAACCGTAAGATACCAAAGCAAGCAAAATGAAAGTACATTTTGCCCTCAGTTCTCCAGTCAATAAGGCTCAAAGATCAATTTTATACACACACGACATCCCACATAGGAGGTGTACTGAGGTACAGAAAACTCAGGTGCTGTGAGCAGATATTTCACTATGGACCTCCTTCTTATAATAGCACCTGCTTCCTCTGCAACTCAGCCAGTTGAGGAGATAGCTGATTGGCTCAGATGCATTGAAATAGTTTGGCAGACTGTTAAACCTTAAAGAACAAGCCTCTCTCTCATCTGTTAGGTCTACTCTTTACCCTTCTGTATAGTTTCTCTCTTAAAAGAAAAACACAGAATTGATACCAAGTACAGAGGGAATATACCACATTATTGCAACAGCCTGCTGATGTGACTGTCTTCGAGAAAGTTTTCAAAAGGAAGGACACCAAAAGCTCAACTTCTAGAGGCCTGATCTTAGAAATGATTCAATATTTAAGCTGTATGTACATATGTGTGTGTGCCAGTCACTCAGTCATGTCTGACTCTTTGTGACCCCATGGACTGTAGCCCACCAGAATCCTCTGTCCATGGAATTCTCCAGGCAAGAATGCTGGAGTGGGTAGCCAGTTCCCTTCTCCAGGGGATCTTCCCAACTGAGGGACTGAACCCAGGTCTCCCTCATTGCAGGCAGATTCTTTACTATCTAAGCTACCAGGGAGGTCATCCTCAGTAATACTGACTTTAGACCTCCGTTTTCCATCCATCACTAGGGCAGTATTTTTCTAGAAAAGTCCTTTGAGAATGTGGGAGAAAGTCAAGTAAGTCCAAAGAGTTCATCACTGATGTGTGTTTAAAATATTCCAGCTGACAAGTGGTGGCAATACAGCCTGCTTTAGTCACCCTGGTGCCTGTCAATTGTATCTCCATTTTTGGTACATATCAAAAGAGTCTAATGCCAAGCGATGGAGAGCATTCTTCCTGCATCACCACCATCTGTTTCCTTGGCACCCACTCCAGCCAGCTGTGTTGCCAGCTTTCAAGCTGTTTATTGGTATATCACACAGAGAAGTTACGGACGCATGGACTGGATCCCCTGAAAATTGAGCATTTTTGTTTCTCTCTGAAATGTTTTCTGAATGTCTTATCATTCTTACAGAATGTCCAACAAGCATTTACTGAGTGACTCCAGCTGACCTGGCAACAAGGTAGACTTATAATCGTGAACAACTTCATTTCAGTTGCTCAGTCATGTCCAACTCTTTGTGATCCCATGGACTGCAGCACACCAGGCTTCCCTGTCCACCACCAACTCCTGGAGCTTGCTCAAGCTCATGTCCATTGAATCGTTGATGCCATCCAACCATTTCATCCTCTGTCATCCCCTTCTCCTCTTGCCTTCAGTCTTGCCTAGCATCAGGGTCTTTTCCAAGCAGTCAGTTCTTCGCATGAGGTGGCCAAATTATTGGAGTTTCAGCTTCAGCATCAGTCCTTCCAATGAATATTTGGGACTGATTTTCTTCAGGATATACTGGTTGGATCTCCTTGCAGTCCAGGGGACTCTCAAGAGTCTTCTCCAACACCACAGTTCAAAAGCATCAGTTCCTCAGTGCTCAGCTTTCTTCAGAGTCCAGCTCTCACATCCATACATGACTACCAGAAAAACCATAGCTTTGACTAGATGGACCTTTGTCAGCAAAGTAATGTCTCTGCTTTTTAATATGCTGTCTAGGTTGGTCATAGCTTTTCTTCCAAGGAGCAAGCATCTTTTAATTTCATGGCTGCAGTCACCATCTGCAGTGATTTTGAAGCCCCCAAAAATAAAGTCTCTCACTGAACAAGTTACACCGTAAAAAAAATTAAAAAATTACACCAGTGTTAACTCTCAGGCAAGCTAGAGAGGGAACTAGGAAGAAAAAAAAAAAAACAGAAAAAGCAAAAAGAAATGGTTCAGTGGGAAGAAGCCTCACCCTGTGAGCAGAATGAGAAACTCTGCATGCAAGTGTGCAGTGGTAGAGGGAATTTTCTGGTGGTCCAGTGGCTAAGACTCCATGCTGCCAATGCAAAGGGTACAAGTTTGGTCCCTGATCAGGAAACTAAGATCTCACATGTCAAATGACATGGCCAAAATTTTTTAAAAATTGAAAATAAGACTGTGCAGTGATGGCGACAAAAAGACAACTAAAATGTCCATTACAATGATCTGTGTGATAGGGCGGTCTGGGATTCTGGGCCCTGCTAATTAAGGGGGGAGAAAAGGATGGATAAATGTAGAATAAATAGTCTGTCTTTGAATAATAGTAATAAGGCTAAGATTTCTGTCATCTAAAATATCTTTTAAAAAAGCTAGAAAATGAATTTCAAATAGTATATATATATTAATATATGAAAGTGAAGTGAAAGTGTTAGTCACTCAGTCATGCGTGACTCTTCATGACCCCAAGGACTGTAGCTTCTCTCTGTCCATGGAATTCTCCAGGCAAGAATACTGGAGTGGGGAGCCATTCCCTTCTCCAGGGGATCTTCCAGACCCCAAGGATTGTAGCTTCTCTCTGTCCATGGAATTCTCCAGGCAAGAATACTGGAGTGGGGAGCCATTCCCTTCTCCAGGGGATCTTCCAGACCCAGGGATCAAAACTAAGTCTCCTACATTGCCGGCAGATTCTTCCCTGGTCTGAGCCACCCAGGAAGCCCATATTAATATATATGTACGACTGAAGCGACTTAGCAGCAGCAGCATACATATATACATGTATACAAATATGTGATTTTATTTTTTTAAGAGAAGAGAAACCCAAGCCATTTGAGAAAAATTTCTTTCACAAAAGGCCTTTCAAGTTTACTATAACAGGTAGAATATCAGACCAGAGGCAACATAGCACAGGCTGTCTAGGTTGGTCATAGCTTTCCTTCCAAGGAGCAAGTGTCTTTTAATTTCATGGCTGCAGTCACCATTTGCAGTGATTTTGGAGCCCAAGAAAATAAAGTCTGTCACTGTTTCCATTGCTTCTCCATCTATTTGCCATGGAGTGACAGGACTGGATGCCATGATCTTAGATTTTTGAATGTTGAGTTTTAAGCCAGCTTTTTCACTCTCCTCTTTCACTTTCATCAACAGTCTCTTTATATCCTCCTCACTTTCTGAAAAGATAGAGATCAGGTAGACAAGTTTCCAGTCCTTGAGTAATTTATAAACAATAGAGATGATCAGATATAAATATATACCTATGAAATATATATGGGGGCTTCCCTTGTAACTCAGTTGTTAAAGAATCTGCCTGTAATGCATGAGATCCAGGTTCAATTCCTGGGTTGGGAAGATCCCCTGGAGAAGAAAATGGCAAACCACTCCAGTATTCTCGCCTGGAGAATCCCATGGACAGAAGAACCTGCAAGGCTATAGTCCATGGGGTCACATGAGTCGGGCATGACTTAGTGACTAAACCAACATGCATTATATATAAACACACACATGTACTTACTATTGAATACGTATAGAAGGTGAATGCTACACAAAAAGGTTATGAACCAGGTCAGATGATTTGGAGAATCATTACATCTATGGTTCAGAGAAGGCAGCAATTATTTCCAGTTTGAGAGATGAGAAACTGCTTCTTGGAAAAGGTATCATTTAAACTGCATCTTTTTTTTTTTTTTTTTTTTTTGCCATGCTGCAGGGGATCTTAGTTCCCCAACTAGGAATTGCACCTGTGCCCTTGGCAATAAAAGCACAGAGTCCTAACCACTGGACCTTGCCAGGGAATTCCCTAATACCAGCAAAACTTTCATTTTAAAATCTGATAAAAAATATAAGAAGATTTTGCATACAACTGAAACTGCATGCTTGCTCAGTTGCTCAGGCATGGCTGACTCTTTGGAAGCCCTGTAGAATGTAGCCTGCCAGGCTCCTCTGTCCATGGAATTTTCCAAGCAGGAATACTGGAGCAGGTTGTCATTTCCTACTTCAGGGGACCTTCCGCACCCAGGGACTGAACCCATGTCTCTCGCATTGGCAGGAGAATTCTTTACCACTGTGTCACCCGGGAAACATACAATTAAAACTAAGTTGACATTAATCCAAACAAAATTCCTGTGAATTAAGACAACTGGGGAATCTCTAAGATAGTAGCACAAAAAATAACCTAATCTGTATCTTAATGAATTAGCTGAGCTTGATTACCATATTCAGACAAAAAATATTTCATCCCCAAAGAACTATGAGCAAAGCAGGAAAGAAGGAAGCCTGGAATCACATTTTAGACAGGGAAATGTTCAGATGGTCTAGAACCTGGAGTCCTTAGAGGTTGGTCTAGAACCTGGAGTGCTTAGAGGTGGTCTGTGATACTAAGATTCCACTAGATGTCACTTCACAAAGGATTTTGGATGGTATCCTAAAAAGTTTAAACCTTTAAGCTTTTCAGTAAGAGGGTGACGTGATCAGCTCTGTAGGATAAATTCAAAGAGATTAGAGGCAGGAAGGTCAGCTTTAGGGCAATGATGGTAGTCTCTGACTAAAGCATGTTCTTGCTGAAAAGGACTTAAGAGATCCTTATTAGTTCATCTGTTTATTTTACAAATTAAAAACCTGAGGACTAGACAGATAACAGTGATACTCTAGGGTTACTGAATGAATAATGGTAGATCCAAACTAAAACCCAATTTATGACTCTAATTGCAAAACGGGAGAAATCCAAAGGAACTTGTAAATTTTGAGCCCTTAAGAACTTGCCTGACAATGCAGGAGACATTAGAGACATGGGTTCAATCCCTGGGTCTGGAAGATCCCCTGGAGGAGGGCATGGCAATCCACTCCAGTATTCTTGCCTGGGGAATCCCATGGACAGAGGAGCCTGGCAGGCTACAATCCATGGGATTGCAAAGAGTTGGACACGACTGAAGTGATTTAGTATGCACCTACCTTCCTGGACTTACTGCCTACCTGGGGACCCTCACCTCCACCACCAGACCCACACGTCTCTCCTCCAGCCTCCCCTGCTCACCAGCTCAACCACCTGTCCTTTCCCAGTCTGCAACTCAAAGGTCCCTACGGCCCCTCCCTCTTTCATACTCTTGTATATGCTGTGTAACAAATTACCACACACTGAGTGCCTTAGAACAATACTGGCTTTTTTGGTTCACAGTTCTGTTGGTTAGAAGTCCAGCACAAGGGGACATGTGTATACGTATGGCTGGTTCATGTTGATGTATGGCAGAAACTAACACAATATTGTAAAGCAGCTACCCTCCAGTTAGAAATAAATAAATTTTAAAAATGGTAATTGTAAAGTAACTATCACCTAAAAAATACAAAGGACTGAATATATTAAACTTTGTAAATGTTGTAGCATTTCTCTATCCAACATACCTTACTACATATACATAATAAACTGAAAATAAATGCTGCCACATGTATAACTGTCACAGAAAAAAAAAAAGAAAGCTAAAGTCATTACAAGAATGCATTAAAATGGAAAATGAGTCAAGAAATCATGTTAGAAATAATTTTAAAAATAAAGAAGTCCAGCACAACATGGCTGAGTTCCCTGCTCAGGGATCATGAGGCCAAAATCAAGGTGTCAGCCTGGCTGAATGCTTGTCTGAAGGTTCTCAGGAAGACTCCACTTCCAAGCGTACCCTTATCATTGGGAGAATTCAGATCCTTGTGGTTTCAGGACTAAGGTCACCACTGCCTGGGTACCTATCATTCAGGAGCCATTCTCAGCTTCTGGAGATGAATCGCATCCTCAAGACATGGCTGCTCCACCTTCAGGCCAACAAGGATCCATCAAATCCTTCTTGGGCTTTCCATCTGTGATTTCTTCTACCTCTGACCTCTGAACCCAGATTTAAGGGACCTCTGAGACTAGGTCAGACTTCTTGAATGATCTCCTTAAAGTCCACTGTGTCGTGGAGTGGAACCTAATCCCACGAGTAAAATAAACTGTATTCATAGTCCTGGGGACTAAGCGGGGTGTGTACACCATGGGATCAGGGAATCTTGGGGACCATATCAGAATTCTACCTCCATACTCTCTTCACTTTTACAAGAGTTTCATTTCTTTCAGCCAGGTTAGAGACTACAATTTAATTCCATCCAGGACAATAGTGAGAATACTACAGCTTCTTCTGATAACCTTGTTTTTTAAGGACAACTACTCATTAAGCTAACATGATTTCCTGGTGGTATTTCAGGCAACATTGTGGAGAGATTTGCCATTTCCATCTCCAGCGGATCTTCCTGATTTTTTGGAGAGATCTGAAGTTAGGTGTGTTGATGGGTAGAGTTTATGTTCAAGCTATGAGTATCATTGACCCCACTGTTTATACTACTCTACACTTCTGGGAACGTGGGTTCTTATACTTGAGCTAAGAGAATACAGAGGGTCAGTCACCCTGAGTCAGAATTACCAAGTCAGGTTATTTTTCCTCTTTTTTTCCATCTCTAAGGGCTTAACCTGCTGCCCTGGCTTCAGCATCCTCATTTATAACCAGGAAGTTACTAGGGGGAAAAATTAAGTCAATTACAATCTAATTTTCATACAAGAAGAAAAAGAAAACAACCAATCAGTGCATTGCAACACTCAACACACTCAGCATGGCAAGAGGACCACCAAGTTGCCAGCTACTCTCTATTCAGCCTTCCTTCTTCCAGCAATCATCCTATAACTGGTACTGGCACACTGTGCCTAATTAGACATTACTGTGACATATGGGCATGAAATGTATGTGTTTCTTAGTCACCCCTCTTTACTGTTAAATTGTCTGAAGAGATTTTTCGAAAAAATGAATAATTAGGCTTATTTCTTTGTCTCTTGTTTTCCAATTCCCTTAGATTATCTTCAGGTGATATAATTATCCTGTATCCATGGTAATGCTCATTATCTACATCTATAGGTGAAATCTTTGGGGGCTGCTGGCAAAATAATTTTTTTCCCCTTAATCTGGCTTCAATCTGTGCGCCCATGAATGATGAAGCCGTTTAAAAGTCACTGGTGCTAATATGGATTCACGCTTTCGTTAGCACTGCAACCTAATGCTCACATTCAATTCCCCACTGCATTTCTTTTTACTTAAGTTTGACAGAGAAATACATAACCCCCTTATCTCCATCACAGTTTTTGTTCTACTGAACTGTTCAATTATAATACCTGAACTACATAACACTTCTGAAATAGTTGTGATATTTGCAGACAAGGTATAAGCAAGAGTTCAAAACTTAAATAATATGTTCCACAAATCGCTCCAAAACAGATTAACCTCCAAGTAGCGAAGCATTTAATAAAAGTCACCACTCTGACACCTTAAGGTACTGATCTTCCTGACACACACTCATGTCCTGCTTTTAACGACTTTGCTGGTTGTATGTGTTAGTTGCTCAGTCGTGTCCGATTCTTTGCAACCCCATGGACTACTGCTCAACAGGCTCCTCTGTTCAAGGGATTCTCCAGGCAAGAATACTGAAGTGGGTTGCCATTCCCTTCTCCACGGCTGGTTGTAACACACTGTTAATGAGTAAACACTAAAAGGATGTGGAATCAGAAGACAAGGCTTTGAATTTCAGTCCTTCCACTTTCTACCTTAAGGCCACCAGTAAGTTATTGAACTTGTTCCCAGTCTTAAGTTTCCTTATCTGAAGACTTGGAATAATAATAATAATAACTTCATGTGATTCTCATGAAAATTAGAGAGAATATGCTTAGCACCTGGTAAGTGCCCAATAGATGGTGCCGTGATTATTACTGCTGGAGTGATCCTGGTGTGGAGCTCTGTGGGAAGGCGGACTTTTAGGCCATGCCCCAGAACTTCCGAATCAGAACCTTCAGTCTCACGAGATCCTTGGGTGATCTGGGCGCGTGTTGAAGCCTGGGCAGCACTGGTGCTGAAAATGGAAAACTTGTGGAATGCGGATGTTTCATTTTGGCCATGGCAATGTTTCATGGGTTCTTTTCTAATACATCATTTGAAATGACATTCTTTCCAATTTTTTGTCTGTGTTGACAAAATGACAGAATTCCTCCTCTTTTCACTCTTAGGTTAACAGAAAAATAAAATAACACATCTACAGAGACCTTAAAGACTTAAAGACTTAAAGACCTTAAAGACTCTATAGCCTATACCTCAACTCAAGGCCAAGGAGATGATTGGGTTAGTGGCAGATCTTGCATTACATTCTCCTGACTGGTTTAACATAAATACCCTCTAGAGCACACATTGAATTCAGTAAGAGGAGGTGAAAGCTTTTATTTTCTTGGATGAACATAAGCCCAGCTACTTTAATAAGTTATTTAATAGGAACAGGGAAGAAAGAATTAGGGTACAAACATGATGTAGACAAATTAATAGAGTGCTTAGAGGTTAGACTTTGGAGTCAGGTTCAAAGCCTGCATGAGGCATCAGGCAGGTACTGAACTCCCTTCATCCTGAACTCTCTGAGCCTTGATTTGTTCATTTGTGACATAAAGTTACTAAAACATGTTTTATAAAGTTGTGGATACTAAATAAGATCACATGCAAAGATATAGCATAGAGCAAGATACATGATAATTGCTCAGTAAATGATTACAGTATTAGTATTGACTTTTTAATCAAGCATATATATTTTTATTGGACTTAATTGCTTTACAATTTTGTGCTGGTTTCTGCTGTAAAACAAAGTAAGTCAGCCGTATGTATAAATATATCCCCTCCTTTTGAGCCTTCCTCCCACTCCTCCATCCCAGCCCTCTAGGTCACCAAAGAGTGCCAAGCTGAGCTCTCTATGCTATACAGCAGCTTCCCACTCTCTGTCTGTTTTATGCATGGTAGTGTATATTTCAGAGAAGGCAATGGCACCCCACTGCAGCACTCTTGCCTGGAAAATCCCATGGACGGAGAGGAGCCTGGTAGGCTGCAGTCCATGGGGTCACGAAGAGTCGGACACGACTGAGTGACTTCACTTTCAATTTTCACTTTCATGCATTGGAGAAGGAAATGGCAACCCACTCCAGTGTTCTTTCCTGGAGAATCCCAGGGACGAGGGAGCCTGGTGGACTGCCGTCTATCTATGGGGTCGCACAGAGTCGGACACAACTGAAGTGACTTAGCAGCAGTAGAAGCAGTGTATATTTACATTATTATCTGGCATGGCTAATGAGCTCACAGATAAGCAGGGAGAAAACATGAACGTGGGTAATTCACTCAGTGTCCTAAAATAATTGATGTCATTTGTTTCCTTTTAATGGGAATAACTGTTCTATGAAGAACTAGTCACTAGGTACGTAAGAACAGAAAAGGCAAAGAGAGGACACCAGAGGATCCCAGAGTGAGCAGCTGCAGGAAGTAGGGTGAGAATTGTGGCAAAGAATGAAGAGGGTGGAATTATTAAAATTTAGGACTTGGAGGAGGAGGCCTATGAAACCAGAAGTTGGATCTCGGAGATGACAGTGCTTCTTGGCTGGTGTCTCTGATGTGGACATCATAGATCTGGTTCTGGAAATATGGAGATAACTACAAACTGGATTCTATGCTGCCACTGGACAGAATTTTCTGCGGTCTCCAGCTCACAGCTCGGGCAAACAGGAAGCAAAGCACAGAGCAGGCTCTCCTTCCCCCTCCAGGTTTCCTGTCTCCCTCTATTGTTCCCTATTTAGACAGCCTAACAGGGAGCAGCTGGCAAAGGAAGGATGTGGCTTGTAGAGCAGCAGCCCAGCCGGCAGCCCAAAGCCAGGAACTGAAGCATGGATTTGGGGCTGAGAGACAACAGCTTTCTAAGCGGCACTACAGATTGCCATAATGCAAAACCGCGTGATAAGGACCATAAGAAAGATTGCATTTCGGGGAAGAAGGGAGTCCAGAGAAACTAAAGTGACTTCCAGGTGGGTACTTGGTTGTCATGAGTTATGCCTTGAAAAGGAGATAAGAGTTTGCCCCATGGAGCTTCTGCCTCCTCCATTTTCCCTTCCCCACCTCTGTTGTAATAAACATGGAAAAATGAGGAACTGGGAGCTTGAGCATCATTACTACAGTCTTCCATGAACCTGGCACATATATGATTACTGGAGGCAGAAGGAAGAAGGAACAATGATGAACCCAGTCTTCACAAAGCCATTCTTGTTTTCCACTTTTGTCTGTGGTTTGCCTCTGACTACTTAAAGGTTTTGGAAGTTACTTATGATTGCGTTTCTGACAGAATAATGGGGATCCATGTATAAGAACAGTAACCATGAAATGCATAGAATCAAAGACATTGAGTGAGGTGTGCATTTTCCATGCTTGGCTATAGCCTCCCTCCCCCAGATGGAGGTTCTAATTAAATAAGCTCCTGAGTTGGGTCACTCATCAGCAAACCACATGCCAAATGCTTAACAAAGATAAAGCCTCTGCTTTCTCATAGATGGAACTCAGACAGCAATATGAATTAGTTTTATCATCATCAGAAAAAAAAAAAGAGATCCCTCAGAGAAAGCATCTTGGAAAAAACCCATCAGGATGTAAAAGTGACCAAGGAAACAACTGAGATGCGGCCTCAAAGATGGAGGTAGTGCAGAAATCGCACACATGTTTGCACATTCCCCATTCAAGCCTCAATGGCACCGATTTTTTGTATTATGCATCATATGTATATCAGAAATGGTCTGGACCTAACAGAAACAGAAGATATTAAGAAGAGGTGGCAAGAATACACAGAAGAACTGTACAAAAAAGATCTTCACGACCCAGATAATCATGATGATGTGATGACTAATCTAGAGCCAGATATCTTGGAATGTGAAGTCAAGTGGGCCTTAGAAAGCATCACTACGAACAAAGCTAGTGGAGGTGATGGAATTCCAGTGGAGCTGTTTCAAATCCTGAAAGATGATGCTGTGAAAGTGCAGCATTCAATATGCCAGCAAATCTGGAAAACTCAGCAGTGGCCACAGGACTGGAAAAGGGCAGTTTTCATTCCAATTCCAAAGAAAGGTAATGCTAAAGAATGCTCAAACTACTGCACAATTGCACTCATCTCACATGCTAGTAAAGTAATGCTCAAAATTCTCCAAGCCAGACTTCAGCAATATGTGAACCGTGAACTCCCTGATGTTCAAGCTGGTTTTAGAAAAGGCAGAGGAACCAGAGATCAAATTGCCAACATCCGCTGGATCATGGAAAAAGCAAGAGAGTTCCAGAAAAACATCTATTTCTNTTTTTGGGGCTCCAAAATCACTGCAGATGGTGACTGCAGCCATGAAATTAAAAGGCGCTTACTCCTTGGAAGAAAAGTTATGACCAACCTAGATAGCATATTCAAAAGCAGAGACATTACTTTGCCGACTAAGGTCCGTCTAGTCAAGGCTATGGTTTTTCCTGTGGTCATGTATGGATGTGAGAGTTGGACTGTGAAGAAGGCTGAGCACCAAAGAATTGATGCTTTTGAACTGTGGTGTTGGAGAAGACTCTTGAGAGTCCCTTGGACTGCAAGGAGATCCAACCAGTCCATTCTGAATGAGATCAGCCCTGGGATTTCTTTGGAAGGAATGATGTTAAAGCTGAAACTCCAGTATTTTGGCCACCTCATGGAAAGAGTTGACTCATTGGAAAAGACCCTGATGCTGGGAAGGATTGGGGGCAGGAGGAGAAGGGGACGACAGAGGATGAGATGGCTGGATGGCATCACAGACTCGATGAACGTGAGTCTGAGTGAACTCCGGGAGATGGTGATGGACAGGGAGGCCTGGCATGCTGCGATTCATGGGGTCGCAAAGAGTCGGACACGACTGAGCAACTGAACTGATGATGTATATCAAAAACAAGAACTGAGGGACAAGTATTTATTTTTTAAGGCAAGTATTTTTTTTCATGTATTTATTTTTTAAGGAAGAGATGTATAGATACCTAGTTCTTTGAAGTTATAGGTGATATGCATCATCTTTCTTTTTTATGCTATAACTCTATGATGTGAAAGTTGCTCAGTGGTGTCCAACTCTCAGTGACCCCATGGACTGCAGCCTGCCAGACTCCTCTGCCCATGGAATTCTCCAGGCCAGAATACTATACACAGTAGCCGATCCCTTCTCCAGGGGGTTTTCCCAACCCAGGGATCGAACCCAGGTTTCCCGCATTGCAGGAAGATGCTTTACCATCTGAGCCACCAGGGAAGTTCAAGAATACGGGAGTAGGTAGCCAATCCCTTCTCCAGGGGATCTTCCCAACCCAGAAATCGAACCAGGGTCTCCTGCATTGCAGGTGCATTCTTTACCAACTGAGCTACCAGGGAACCCATATAAAATTCTTTTGTCATTGGAGTATAACTGCTTTACATGCTGGGTTAGTTTCTGCTGCAAAAACAAAGTGAATAAGCTATATGTGTACATATATCCCCTCCCTCTTGAGCCTACCTCCCATCCTCACCCCCATCTCACCCCTCTAAGTCATCTCAGAGCACCAAGCTGAGCTTCTAGGGCTATACCAGAGCTTCCCACTCTCTATTTCACACATGGTCGTGTATATTTGTCAATGTACTCTCCCAGTTTGTCCCGCCCTCCCCTTCCCCTACCTGTGTCTACATGTCTGTTCTCTCTGTTTGTGTTTCTACTGTGTGTGTATAGTTGCTCAATCATGTCCAACTCTTTGCAACCCCATGGACTGTAGTCCACCAGGCAACTCGGTCCACAGAATTCTCCAGGCAAGAATACTGGAGCGAGTTGCCATTTCCTTCCCCAGGGGATCTTCCTGACCCAGGGATTGAACCCAGGCCTCCCGCATTGCAGGCAGATTCTTTACCAAATGAGCCACAAGGGAAGCCCTGGTATCGCTATTCCTGCCCTGCAAATATGTCCACCTGTACTCTTTTAATAGATTCCACAAATATGTGTTAACATACAATATTTGTTTCTCTCCTTCTGACTTTAGAAAAGTACAACCTTCTAACACTAAACCAGGAAGAAATGGAAAATATACACCTCTTTTAAGGAACCAAATAGATTTATTCAAAATATGTACCAGACAGATAGACTGCAGGCAGTTACCTCATTTCAGTTTGTCAAGGACAGTCTGCTCAAGGTGACTGTCAGTGTACTGACTAAGGTATAAATGACTATGAGGCAATACCGCCCCCTTCTCTGTGCCATTATTCTTTGTGTGAAAGATCATCGGTAAAGATGAGTTTTGTATGTAGTTTGTTGCTATTTAGTCACTAAATCGTGTCCAACACTTTACAACCCCATGGATAGTAGCTCACCAAGCTTGTCTGTCCATGACATTCTCCAGGCAAAAATACTGGAGTCAGTTGCTATTTCCTTCTCCAGGGGATTTTCCTGACCCAGGGATTGAACCCATATCTTTACATGTCCTGTATTGGCAGGAGGGTTCTTTACCACTGAGACACCAGAGAGCCCTTTGTATGTAGACATATAGCCAAAAAAATCGAACACAACAAAAATAGATAAGGGACCCTTCACCTTATATGTATAATTATTCAAAAACTGCATTTGAATGGAAGGTGACACTCCATATAAATCTTTTGTGCAGATTGAGACCTTCACTAATGAGGTCCATTTTGCTGCCTATCAAAAAGCATTCTTCTTTGCCAAGAGCTACCCACTGTGGATGAGGCACTGTGGTCTCCATAGTGACAGAGATGGTCAGCATTTCAAAGGTGCCAACATCTTCAACTGAACAAAACCAATTGAATACAAATATATTGGCTATAATCTCCAAGTGGAAGAGCCCTGTTGAGAATTCCTAAAACAAAGAACAACGTCTTTGTCTGAAGCAAATCCTACTCAAAGTGATACTGACTCCCATGAAACCAGGTTAGTCGATCAAAAATTATTAAAGAGCTACTTTCTGCTTAAGATTCTTTGCTTTAATGAATCTCAGTCCCAAAGGTTTTCTTCTTTTGTTTTGAGCAAAATGTGGGCTCATCCTTTGCGGAAATATAAAAGTTGACAGTGTTGTAATAAGTTACATCCCTTAATGTGTTTTGTGTAGGGAGAAGAAAACTGCAAAGCCTGGTGTTTACAACATTCTCACAGATGGTCCCAATGGATCAGTCACACAATTTTTAATCTAAGAATGAACTTTAAAAATCTTCACCTACCTTTACAGTTTCCAATGTTCTAGATATGAAATGCTTAAGGAATAACTATCCCATTGTTAGCAGTTTTTCTCCCTTTTCTTGCTCACATCTCTTGACAAGATGTAATAAAATCACTTAGATAAACTCCAACACTGATGGGTTTGCAAAGAGATTCTGCTTTGAAGTTTAGTTATGTTCCCATGACTATGCCATAGGTGATGAAAATCCTATGAATTTAAGGGACATAAGAAAAGAAAATTGTATTATGTAAGTGTTTTGGACATGGACTTTTCATAAAATTTGGGAATTTTCTGCATAGTTTGAGTTACATAATAATTCCACTGACTACAGATTTTAAAGAGTGCCCCTGATAGTTGTGTAGCTGTGGTTTCACACTGCTGTCTTGCTGCAGAGCTGGGTAGCTATGCGCAGACTCTGTTCCTCCCACCTGCTCATTTAAAAATAAACTTCTCAAGAACTTGAATGCAAAAACATTAGCTTAACATTTCATTAATAATTTCAATGCAAAAAAGCAACAGTAAGATGAAATCACCCACACGGAATATGTAATATTCTTGAGTTCCTGTTATATTTGTAAAAAATGATTCTTAATTTAGAAGGGAAAGATCTAGGTTATCAAAGGAGTAGTCATCCAAAAAAAGTTAACTTTTATTTTAAAACTTTTTGAATGTACTTGTTTTTAAAGACAATAAGACTAGAACAGATTTTCTACCAATTTGTATTCCTATGCTTGATGGGATCTAAATGTATATACTGCAATTTTGCAATTATGATAAAATTATTGTTCTTTTTACTTTATTATTACTTTAGTGAAGGACAGGGAAGCCTGGCATGTTGCAGTCCATGGGGTCACAAAGAGTCAGACACAACTTAGCAACTAAACAACAATTACTTTTAAAAACTATTATTTTATAGAACATTATAACTTGTATTATTTTATTAATGATAACATTTTTCACATGAGACATATATAATATAAAAAGTGAATAGAATGTAAATATAAAAAGTGAAGAAATGAATTCAGATCAGAGTAATTTTTCAAAAGAAGACACAAATATTAAACAATGATAATAATCTTTTACATGAAAATGCTCTCTTGATTGTTCCTCAGACTTCTTAACCTTTATTAGGCTCAATTTCAGCACTAATGGCATAAGTGAAGGATGAGGAAAAACACTGTAGTAAAAGGTATCCAAATGCACTATTCTGAATATCATAATGAACATTTTATACCATGTGGGTGTCGCTTGCAAGAATTTTCTGTGCTTCTTGTTCACATGGTTACCATCAGCATTAAAAGAAATTAAAAACATGATTTAGAGTTTTTCAAACTAACCTAGCCTTGTCATAAGAATAAAGGAACTCAGGACAGGCTGAAAACATTGCTAGGTGGAGTCTACAGTCATAAAGAGTCAGGTAGGATACTCAGCAGATTTCCATTTTAGAGAGGAAAGAAGTAGGTAGCTTCTTGTATCCCATATAAACTGGAGCTAACCAAACCTCCACTCCAGTATTCTTGCCTGGAGAATCACCATGGACAGAGGAGCCTGGCGGGCTACAGCCCATGAAGTCGCAAAGAGTCGGACACGACTGAGCGACTAAGTGCAGCGCAACCAGACCCCCAGGTAGACACACATGATCTAGCAATCAGTTCTAGCTTGGGCCTTTGGAAAGAATCTTAGGTGCAGAAAGCCAGGGTTTGGGCATCCACAGTGCACAAGCCTGGCCACTGCCTAGCTTGGGAGTAACCATGTCATAGGTTCATAGAGGGTCCAAGATACACAGGCTTATAGATGAATTAGATACGTGATGCCCTTCTTGTTTATTTCTTTAAACCATAGTCCTCTGAAGGTGAAATTCCTGACAGCTTCCTCCTATGCCTGCTGCTTATTATTAATAAACCAACCGAAGCACAGAGTGAGGATGAACTAAGCTCTAGAAATCCACAGAAAGGAAATAAACAAAAGTTTGGTAAAAATATTCAGCCTCACAGGAAACCTCAATTTTAACACAATTATATCTTTTAGAATTTTCACCTGTCGTGTTGTCAAATATTCTTAAACAATAATAAGCAATGCTAGCAAGGATCAGGCACCCACATTTTCTCATACACTCCTGGTCTCAGCAAGAGTACAGACACCTTGGAAGCCGTATGGCCGTGTGTTTCAAGGGATTTGATGGTGATCCCATCACGGTGCCAGCACGTCCACCGTGAGGATTGGATACTTAGGGGGGAAACTAATAAAACAGTGAAGAACTATGTGCATAGATGATCCTCACAGAATCATTCATCGAGGCAAAGAAACGAAATTCGCAGGTACTCCAGACAGTTCATCTCTAACAAATGTTGAGGGGCTCTGCTGCTGCTTAGAATATAGAAGGTGGAAGACAATGTCTGTTTTTGTTGTTCAGTTACTACATCATGTCCAAATCTTTCGCACCCACATGGACTGTAGCCTGGATCCTCTGTCCATAGAATCTCCCGGGCAAGAATACTGGTTGTCGTTCAGTTGCTAAATTGCGTCCAACTCTTTGTGACCTCATGGGCTGCAGTACACCAGGTTTCTCTGCCCAGTATCTCCCAGAGCTTGCTCAAACTCATGTTCACTGAGTTGGTGATGCCATCCAACCATCTCATCCTCTGTTGTCCCCTTCTCCTCCTGCCCTCAATCTTACCCAACATCAGGGTCTTTTCCAATGAGTCAGCTTTTCGCATCAAGTGGCCAAAGTATTGGAGCTTCAGCATCAGTCCTTCCAATGAATATTCAGGATTGATTTCCTTTAGGATGGTCTCCTTTAGGTTTGATCTCCTTGTTGTCCAAGGGACTCTCAAGAGTCATCTTCAGCACCACAGTTTGAAAGCATCAGTGCTTTCAATGCTCAGTCTTCTTTTTCTCTGCTATTTTAGATACCGCATGTGTATTAGTCTGTGTCTCTATTCTTTAGAGGCACAGAACAAACAGGAAATATATAAAGAAATGAGAGATAGATAGATAGAGAGATAGAGAGAGAGATGGATGGATAGGTGAAGGGATAGATAGACTGATAGAAAAAAATAGATTTATTATAGAAATTGACTCACACAGTTATGAAGTTTGAGAAGTACCACTATTTGCAATATGTAAAACCAGGAAAGCCAGTAGTATAAATCAATCCAATATCAAAGGCCTCAGTACAGGAGTGCTGATGTCCAAAAGCATGAAAAGATGGATGTCTCAGCTCAGGAAGAAAGTGAATTCACACTTCCTTTGCCTTTTTGTTCTATTCAGGCCCTCAAAGGACTGGAGGATGCCCATCCACTTTGGTGAAGGTGGATCTCTTTACTCAGCTAATAAATCAAATGCTAATCTCAGCCATGAAATTAAAAGATGCTTGCTCTTTGAAAGAAAAGGTATGACAAACCTAGACAATGCATTAAAAAGCAGAGACATTACTTTGCTGACAAAAGCCTGTCTAGTCAAAGCTGTCATTTCTTTCAGTGGTCATGTATGGATGTGCGAGTTGGACCATAAAGAGAGCTAAGTGCTGAAGAATTGGTGCTTTTGAACTGTGATGTTGGAGAACACTCTTGAGAGTCCCTGGGACTGCAAGGAGATCCAACCAGTCCATCCTGAAGGAAATCAGTCCTGAACATTCACTGGAAGGACTGATGCTGAAGCTGAGGCTCCAATACTTTGACCACCTGATGTGAAGAGCCAACTCATTGGAAAAGACCCTGATGCTAGGAAAGACTGAAGGCAAGAGGAGATGGGGATGGCAGGAGGAGAGACAGGGCCGACAGGATGAGATGGCTGGATGGCCTTACTGACTCAATAGGCGTGACTCCAGGAGATGGTACAGGACAGGGAAGCCTGGTATGCTGCAGTTTATGGGGTTGCAAAGAGTCAGACACAACTGAGCAACTGAACAACAATCTCTTCCCAAAAGAGCCCTCACTGACACACTCAAATTGTATTTTACCAACTATGTGGGCATTCCTTAGCCCAGTCAAGTTGACATAAATTAATCAAAGCATCATGTCAGTAGAATCATGCAGGATTTGTCTTTCTGACTGGCTTATGTAACTTCTCATGATGTCCTCCAGGTTCATTCATGCTATAACATACTGCAGAATGTATATAGACACATCTTCTTTAGCCATTCACCCATTAATGGGCATTTTGGTTATTCTACATCTTGGTTATTGTAAATAACGATGCAGGAAGTATGGGACTGCTGGTATATTTTCAAGATTCTACTTTCAATTCTTTTGGGTAAATACTCAGAAACACAATTGTTGGATCATATGGTAGTTGTATTTATTTTTTTTAAGGAACCATCATGTTTTTCATAGCAACTGCACCATTTTGCATCTACCAACAGAATGCAAGGGTTTCAGTTTCTCCACAATCTATCCAACACTTATCTTTTGTTTTTATAATGGCCATCCTAACAAATATAAGTTGATATTTCATATTTCTTTGCTTTCCATCATAATTAGTTATGTTGAGAATCTTTTTATATATCCATTTGTGTTTTCTCTGAAAAAATGTGTGCTCAACCCGTTTGCACATTTTTAATCAGGTTATTTATTTTTTCTATTGAGCTGTAGAAGGTCCTCAGATATCTTAGGTATTAACTCCTTACCAGCTATGTAGTTTGAAAGCATTTTATCCCATTTTGTAGGCTGCCTTTTCACTCAGTTCATTGTTTGTTGCTATGCAGAAGCTTTTTAATTTGATGTAGTCCCACTTGTTTATTTTTGCTTTTGTTGCCTGAGCTTTTGGTGTCATATCCAAGAAACCATTGCCAACACCAATGTCATGAAACTATTTCCTTCACTTCTCCATCTGCTTCTTAGTTTCCAAAATAATGCCTCTCTTTTTCCTGTTGCTATCCCTTTACTATAAAGGAGAGAGTGGCAATACATGTGTGCATTCAATCTGCCTTGCTCTGATGAAAGTTGTTTTTTATTTCACATGTATCTGGATTTACAGAGAAGTCAAAATAGTCTACATGAGTTGCATTGCATGAGGTTAGTGATAAGAATGAGTAGTGTGTGCTCAGTGGTATCTTGACTCTTTGTAACCCCATGGACTGTAGTCTGCCAGGTTCCTCTGTCCATGGAATTTTCCAGGTAAGAATACTGGAGTGGGTTACCATTTCCTTCTCCAGGAGATCTTCCCAACCCAGGGATAGAACCAGCATTTCTTGTGTCTCCTGCATTGGCACAAGAAGATTCTTAACCTCTAGTGCCACCTGGGAGGCACTCAGTGATTAGAATAAAGAGCTATTATCATTGAACACTACCAGGTACATGATTTTATTTAGGTTCCAAACAATCCTGAGAGATTGGGACAGTTACTATCCTCATTTTACTGATAAGGAAACCAGATTAGAGGTTAAACATTTATCCAGTATTATAAATCTTTTAACTGCATAAATTTCCACAAGGAGCAGAGAGAGGACTGAGATCCAGGTACTTTGATTTCAGTGCCTAAGCTTTAACCACAACAATGTAATGCTTTTATCTTAGCTTAAAGGGATATGCATACATCACCGATAAGGCTAGCAGCAATTGGTTTCTCTGGCAACCTAGACTGCATATTTCTCACCAGAGGGGATCTAGAACAAAAAATGGAAGGCTGTAAATTATTTCTTAGGTAACAATAGTTTCCCCATTAATTATTCTGACATTTCAACTTATGTAAAGGAAGCAGTAAATATCCCTTCTCAACAAGAGTTCTCATACTTTCCAGAAAGGACTAGAAAAATGATTCATTCTAAGGGAAAATGACTTTTAACCTTTTCAAGGTATTACACATTAACCTGAATTACAAAATATTAAACTAAATGAGAGTGGTAGATAGGTAACAATATCCGACTCCTCTCAGTATCCAGATCTTTCTAACATGACCTTGTGGCTCCTCCAGCTGAGAAGTGGGTCTGTCTTCCTACACGTTAAGCCTCGACTGGTCTTAACGACTCTCTCCTGCTGATAGAATGTTCCAGAAAGTACAGAGTGTCGGTTTCAGCCCCTTGCATGCACCTCTCCTCTTGCTCAGTCCCTTGACGTGGCCTGGAGAGTCTGCTGGAGGGTGAAGGCCCTTGGGAGCAGACCCAGTCACCCAGTTCTCCCAGCCAAGGCCCAAGTCTGGGGGCAAATTTTAGCCAAGAACCTACCTGACTGACCCACAGGGAACTGCTGAGGCCTGAGAGAGCCCAGCTGATCCCAGCCGACACTTGTGAACCACAGAACTGTGAGATGAGTAAGTGGTTGTTGTTTTGATCCATCAAGTTGTTAAGTGGCTCATAAAACATCATCACTGTGGTTATAGTTAATTGATGCAAAGGCCAGAGTGGCTTCTCTACCATTTCAAGTACTGCTGTCTGCACAGGCTGGAATTGGAGAACCTAGTCTCTAGATTAGAAATAAAGTTTGGGACTAATCCATTGTCCTTCCTAGAGCAGCTGTGAGCCTCCCCTATCAGCCAAAACAAGAGTAGCTGAACATTCCATCTGGGAAGAAAGGCATTCCCATCACTTGCACAAAGAGGACTCTTCCTCCCTTCCTCATATCTGGAATCTAATGTTGACATCCTTTACTATTAACAAGCAATATAAGATATTCACATTAACCATATATTTCTAGATTTGTTATTAGTTACATGTGGAATCTAAAAGATGAAACAAATGAATATAACAGAAGAAAAACAGACTTACAGAGAACAAACAAGTGGTTACTAATGGTGGGGAGGGAGGTGATAGGGGTAGGAGATTGAGAGGTACAAATCACTATGTATAAAATAAATAACTTACAAGGATATATTGTATGACACAGGGGGTATAGCCAATATTTTATAATTATTTTAAATGAAATATCTATAAAAATATTGAGTCATTATGTTGCACACCTGAAACCAATGAAATACTATAAATCAACTATATTTCAATACAAAATAAGACTTCGATTTAAAATAAAGGTAGTGTTTGTCCAGAGCACATCTAGGACATTTCAAAAACTCCTTTCATGTACACATTTACTTCCTCCTTGTTAATTTAGATGCAAGGAGGGAACGCTGGAAACTAGCTATGGCAGAGATTACTAACTTTCCTCCAATATTCATTGTCCCTTCTTTTATCAGAGTCTTAATTTTGCTAGGCATATGACCACCCAGGATAAAAAGCACATCTCTCCATCTCTATTGCAGCCAGGTCTGGCCATGCAAGGATGTTCAGGGCACTGGGATGTGAGAAGTAAGGATCTATTTCTTCATGCTTGTCTCCTCCTCCCACTCACTGGACTGAGGGCACACGACTGAGCCTTCAGTCATGACCACAGTGACAAGGGCAACAGCTCCAACAAGTAAAGCAGCAAGATAGAGAGCACCCCAGTCCACGGACAGCCTCAAAGAGAAGAGATCTGGGGACCAGGACCGTCCCAGCAAGGACACAAAAGGGTATAAAATACAGACAAGACATAGGAAAACATTCTAATATACATGCATATGGAGTTTCAGAAGTGATACAGACAATAAACAGAATAGAAGCAATGCTTGAAGAGGTAATTGCCCGGAATCTTTCAAAACTGACTGAAGAAACCAAGCTATCACATAACATTAAGAATCCCAACAGAACCCAAGTAAAGGAACCCACCCCTAGAGGAAAACTTTTGAGAAAATTATTTAAATGCCAATGAAGGACACCCCCAAAATCCCCAGAGAAACAGTAAGATACACTATTTTCATGGACAAGAAGATTCACTATTACAATAACATAGGCTTTCTAAAATAACCCGTAAATTTAAAGCAAGTGAAAACAAAACCCCAATGGTATATTTCATGCAATTTAACAAGCTATCTCTAAGAAGTACATGAAAACATAAAGGGTCATGAAATTTAAAAAAAGGATGAAAGCACTCCTGAGAATGAAGGGAGATGCTTGCCCTACAACAGATTGAGGCTTTTTTTTTATAACAGTGTGGTGTAAGCACAGAAATAGACAAAGGACCACACTGTACAGAGAAGAGTCTAAAATTATCCAGGCATAAATTAAAACCTATTCCATCTTAGTGCTATCATGGTGGATCATGGGAAAAGGAGGAAAATTTTAAATGCTAATGGGCAATAGTGGAAAAAAGAAAAGGAAATTTGTATACTAAATTGTACATGGAAACAAATTTTGGGTGGATTGCATTCTGTGAAAAGCGGGGTTTAAAGTACATAAGAAAAAACCTAAGAGAATTTTATATACATTGGGTTTAGTAAAGGATTTCTTCATCAAAATATAAAAAGCACAAACTGTGAAGAAACAATCTAATTCAGCTGAATAATCATTTTAAAACTTTTAGGTATTAAAATTCAGGATTTAAAAGGCTCAAGAACAAGATGAAAAAAACTGGGAGAAGTATTGGACTCCCATTAACCAGAAAAAGGGTAGTTATTCATAATGCCTCGTTTTAGACAATGATAGAATGGACAAAAGGAATAAATAGGCATTTTATAGACCCATGCTGCTGCTGCTAAGTCACATCAGTCCTGTCTGGCTCTGTGTGACCCCATAGACAGCATCCCACCAGGCTTCCCTGTCCCTGGGATCCTCCAGGCAAGAACACTGGAGTGGGTTGCCATTTTCTTCTCCAATGTATAAAAGTGAAAAGTGAAAGAGAAGTCGTTCAGTCGTGTCCGACTCTTTGCGACCCCATGGACTGCAGCCCACTAGGCTCCTCCATCCATGGGATTTCCCAGGCAAGAGTATTGGAGTAGGGTGCCATTGCTTTCTCCATTTATAGATCCATAAATAAATGCCCCCCAAACAACAAAGTGCTTATTCTTATGTATAATTACAAAAAATTCAGTATGAAATACCATTTTAAATGTACGTGAATAAAACTGGAGAAAGTTTCAGAGTATCATTGTTACATGAATATATAACAAAGGGGACACATACACTATTGTCAACTAGTAGACCCACTTGGAAGAAAATTTAGTAATGATCAATGAAGATGATGATGTACATTCCACAGTTTACAGCAATTCAGTGTTTGGATCTATACATTCTAGAATAGGTCTTGTGCAAGTATACCAGAAAAAAAGTGCATACAAGGTTTATGGAAGCTTTGTGTAAAAAAGAAGGAAATCAGGAGAATAAAACAAATGTCCCTTATCAGAACAATGACACACACACACACAAAAGTATGGTGTCATCATACAAGGAAATACTATATATCAGTGAATAGGAACGAAAGGGGCTACATGTATCAACATTGATGAATATAACTAGCAGAATATAAAGAAGGAAAAATCAATGCAAAATGATGCATACAGTGTATATATATATATATAAAGATTTTTTAAATCTCTACATTGTTTATAATGAGTTAAATATAGAGAAAAATTATAAATACAACCAAAGGAATAATAAAAATTCAAGACTGTGATTACCTGTGAAGGGAGGCAGGGATATTCAAATAGCAGAGGGACCATAGCAGCCTTCAAAGGCGTAAGTAATGTTCTACTGCTTCTACATGTGCATTTGCACTGAGAAATGTGAATTATATTTATCTTCACATTTTCTGTGTTTATCATACACCTTCTAGTGTATGGGCTTCCCTGGTGGCTCAGTGGTAAAGAATCTGCCTGCAATGCAGGAGACACAGGTTCAATCCCTGGGTCAGAGAGATCCCCTGGAGAAGGGAACCAGCTACCCACTCCAGTATTCTCACCTGGAGAATCCCATGGACAGAGGAGCCTGGCAGGCTATAATCCATGGGGTTGCCAAGAGGTGGACAGGACTGAGCAACTAACACTTTCTAGCGTATACACAAAGATTTCATAATACATTAGAAAACAAAGAAAACAAAACAATGTTAACACATCATTGTATAAAATAGGAAAAACTCAAAAATGCTTAAGTGGATATATGCAATTATTATTGTATGCAAGTAATTCTTCCAGGGCCAAACTAGTACATAAGTCAAAGATGGATTATTGATATAAATACTACATGTCATCTATAAAACATCACTTCTTTCCTGCCTCATTTCTAATAGAACCCTGATTTTTTTTCCTGTGTCATTGTCCAGATGCAGAAAGGGATTTTGAATAAACTCCAGTAATAGTTACTTGAACAGGAGGATATAAGCAACACAAACTGGTCCAATTAATTTTACCCAATCAAACTGAAGGGAAGGAATTATATTCCATTGTTGGGGAGAAGTTCCCTTCCCTCTCCTAATGCACACAAACAAGGAATCACATAGCCATAAATAGCCATCTAGTGACCAAAGAGGAACCACACATAGGTTAAAGAAAGCTTGTCATTTAGTCACTCCGTTGTGTCCGACTCTTTTGGACTGTAGCCACCAGGCTCCTCTGTCCATGGTATTTCCAAGGCAAGAATACTGCAGTGGGTTTCCATTTCTTAACTTCAGAGGATCTTCCCAACCCAAGGATCAAACCCATGTCTCCTGCATTGACAGTCAAGTTCTTTACCACTGAACCACAGGGAAGTCCCAGTAATAGTTTAGAAAGCCTCAGTGAAGAGGAAGGACCTATAACCTTGAAGACTACATTGGAGTAGCCCTAACTCTAGATTTCCATATAGATGAGATAACATAGTTTAAAAGCAACTTGAGTCAACGTCTCTGTATTTACAACTGAAATCAGTCTGACTGATAAAAGAACTTCATGGAGAAGGTGAGGATTAAGTAAGGAATTGAAAATAAGTAAGTTGGATCAGTTCAGTTCAGTCACTTAGTCGTGTCCAACTCTTTGTGACCCCATGAATCCCAGCACGCCAGGCCTCCCTGTCCATCACCAATTCCCGGAGTCTACTCAAACTCATGTCCATTGAGTTGGTGATGCCATCCAGCCATCTCATCCTCGGTCGTCCCCTTCTCCTCCTGCCCCCAATCCCTCCCAGCATCAGAGTCTTTTCCAGTGAGACAACTCTTCCCTTGATGTGGCCAAAGTATTGGAGTTTCAGCTTTAGCATCAGTCCTTCCAATGAACATGCAGGGACTAATTGGTTGGGCATTTGTTGGGTAGAAAATATTTTTTTAGTTGAACTAACTTTTGTTTCATCGATTCTGGATGCCAGCTTCCCTTAGTTCCACTTTAGTTACCCAGCTCCAGTGTAGGACCCCATCTGGTCACTCAAATGTTAATATGGTTGATATGAACATCCTTTCTCACCCTCTGAGGGTAGCAACTTTGTAGGAGTAGAAAGAAGCAAACAGTCAAGATGCTGTCTTCCTTTTCCCTTCCCATTTATCCTTATAAGTTTTCTCAGATGCCCATCCTTGAAAATTATTCCAAAACCTCAGATATCTTAATATGCAAATAGAAAAGATGTCAGCTTTCATTTCATATTTTAGGAAGTAGCCCTAGGACTCATACTTTGAGAGGCAGTCTTGTATAGCAGTCACAGAGGCAAATAGTAGACATATGATATGAATTGTGCTTAATCTCTCCAAGTCTCCATTTATCTGTCTTATTGATGGATATGTTGTAACGAGATTTAAGATTCAGTTACTCAGCATATATAAAGTACCTACAAACAAAAAGCTCCAATACTTTGGCCACCAAATGCGAAGAGCTGACTCATTGAAAAAGACCCTGATGCTGGGAAAGATTGAAGGCAAAAGAGGGGACAGCGGAGGATGAGATGGTTAGATAGCATCACCAACTCAAGACATGAATTTGAGCAAACTCCAGGAGGTAGTAAAGGATAGGGAAGCCTGGTGTGTTACAGTCCATGGTGTTGCAAAGAGTTGGACATGACTTAGTGGCTGTAGGTTCAGTTCAGTTCAGTCGCTCAGTTGTGTCCAACTCTGCGACCCCATGAATCGTAGCACGCCAGGCCTCCCTGTCCATCACCATCTCCCAGTGTTCACTCAGACTCACATCCATCAAGTCCGTGATGCCATCCAGCCATCTCATCCTCGGTTGTCCCCTTCTCCTCCTGCCCCTAATCCCTCCCAGCATCAGAGTCTTTTCCAATGAGTCAACTCTTCGCATGAGGTAGCCAAAGTAAAGGTGGCTGTAAAACAACAACTATATATATAGTTGCTTCTATAGCTTCTGTTTAGCTAGAGAATTTTAATACATCTACTGATTCACAACAAGAAAAATGTCTTGAAAGTTAAATGTCAACTTGACTGAATAACTTCGAACCAGATTCTAATTCTTTTGTGATTATACAGAAAATTGTATGGATAATATAACAATTGTCATAAATTGACACCACAGGATACTGATTATTTTATATACTCATCATTTTGAAAATTCACTACCAAAGAAAAGCCATCCACTACATTTCCAACACTACATTTATATCTCTCCTATATATCTTTCATTGCTTATGATTTCAGTGGTGATAATGTACCATGGGTTTTCTGTGGCTAATAATCTTCCATTAGCATATAATTATACTAGCGGTAGAACAGTGTTAGCACCTTTCAGATGAGCAGTGGTCCTCAAATGATTATAATTTTGCCTACTGCTTTTAATAAAATCACAGCTAATCTATAAATCCATAACATTGGACTCTATCAAGAAAAAATAAATTCTAATTTTATGGAGCATACATATAAATGAGATTCATATTACAGGGTGTTTGTTGGATGAATATTCTAAATAATCATCCCCAAACGCACAAAAAAGAACAATTTGCAAAGTCATCATAAGAATTTAAAACTGCTCATGGATTGATGGTGAGACACATAGTTTCTTCCCTAAAATGAGCTGAATACTGTCAGAGGCAATGATGAAATAATTAACCTTTTACATTTGTAAATGCTAGGGTAATAATTTAAAAGGTGTTAGAAATTATAAACCATTTGTGAATAATGAAACTTCCAAAGATATCAACTTCCATATGTGACCTCAACAACATTTATATCATTCTAACAGGTTTCATCTATTTTAAAATACCAAAAGAGTCTAACTTCAATTAACTTTATATCTGAGTCATGCTAATGGTCTATATGGTAGTTAGTGGCAGGTATAATAATTCTTTTACTGCTAGTTTTAAATTAAAAGTTTTGGCTCTTTGAATAATTCAAAGGAGAATAGCTATTGCTAGCTGCCATACCAGTGACAAAATTCCAGTATAATGTCTGCGGGTGTTTTTGAGTTTCTAAGCCTAGTTAGTGAACATATCTCTCTGTATTCCTCTCCTCTCCTCCACTGCTCATGTCTTTTTAATCAGCCATTTTAATTAATTACTGATTTTCTAACAGCTCTATTGAGGTATCTTTGACAAAGCTCTCATATCTTGGCTGAATGATTCAAATACATCCTGTCCAAATGACTTGCCTCCAGATTTTCCCTTGCCAACCAACATTCTACTCTCTAGCAGAGTTCTTTGTTTTTCCCGTCTCAGAATGGAAACATTTGCTTCTGAATCAACTTCCCTCAGTCTCCTTTGCCTATGGGATGAATCCCTAATTCAGTGTGACATACCAGGCTCTTCATAATCTTTCCCCTGCTAACTTTGTAAATATTCTGCTGTTGCACCCAAGAAACTTCACCCTCTGCACCCAAGAAACTTCACCATCTGCAACCAAAAATGTATCCTTCCCTCAATATGGCAGGCTTTCTCCCCCAACATGGCACACTTCCTCATCCCTCTGCGCCTTCTCATATGCCAGTCCCTCCCTCCTCCCACCCAACCCTTCCTTATCTTCTCAGCTGACAAAATCAAGCTTCCCTTGACACACTTCTCCTCAGCATTTTATGCTTAGTGTGCTCTTATCTATGGCACTTACCAAGTCAGACTATAACTGAAGTATACACACCTCTCTGCCATGAGACCATGCCCTCCTGATGAACAGGAACCAGACATTCTTCGTTGTGTCTCACCCACCCACAAGCACTACAGGAGTGCCCCCGCTTAGTAGGTGCTCAACACCTACTGTGCATAAAGTAATAAAACACAACTTTCTCTGGGCTGAGTCACAGGTTGCCTCTGGCAAAGGACTTTTAAAAAGAGAATACACAGCACCATGGATGTACCTAGAGATTGTCATAGTGAAGTAAGTCAGAGAGACAAACACACGCACACACATATATATCACTCATGTGTGGGATTTTTTTTAAAAAAAATGGTACAAATGAATCTATTTATAAAATGGAAATAGAGTCACACATGTAGAAATCTTATGGTTACCAAGGAAGAAATTGGGGGTGGAGAGGGGGTGGGGAGAGTTAATTGGAAGATTGGGATTGACATATACATGCTATTATATATAAAATGGGCTTCCCTGATACCTGAGTTATCAGGGAAGGTAAAGAATCCACTTGCAATGCAGGAGACACCCTGGTTTGATTCCTAGGCTGGGAAGATTCGCTGGAGAAGGGATAGGCTACCTACTCCAGTATTCTTGCGCTTCCTTGGATAGACTACCTACTCCAATATTCTTGCACTTCCCTGGCTTAGATAGTAAAGAATCTTCCTCAGGGCAAGAGACCTGGGTTTGGTCCCTGGGTTGGGAAGATCCCCTAGAGAAGGGAAAGGCTACCCACTCCAGTATTCTGGCTTGGAGAATTCCATGGACAGAGGAGCCTGGCAGGCTACAGTCCATGGGGTACAAAGAGTCAGACATGACTAAGCGACTTTCACTTCATACACAAAATATATAAATAATAAGGACCTATTGTATAGCACAGGGAACTCTACTCAATACTCTGTAATGACCTATATGGAAATAGAATCTAAGAAAACAATGGGTATATGTATAACTGACTCATTTTGTTGTATATCTGAAGCTTACATAACACTGTAAAGCAACAACTCTCCAATAAAAATCAATAAAAACTTTTAAAACAATGATAGAATGTAGATTCTAAATTTTGTCAAATGTTTTCACATTTCAAAGCTAAATCCAGTTTAAGACCCGAGTCATTCTTTCAGTTCATCTCACCAAGCCATCCTCTCACCGCATCAGAGATGACCTGGCCTCTCCTTGTGGTTAACCTGAACTAATTCACGGCCACTCCACTAATCTCATTGTGATCCACTGTGTGCCTTTTACAGAATGGTCCCTTCTTTGACTTCAGCATCAGAAGCTGCCCATCTTAGAGGGCTATCTCCAGACCTGTTGTTTGAAAAGCACATCTCTCTTAACTCATTATTTATAACAGTGGCTGAACATGTGATGTAACTTACCATTTTCTAATTACTGCATGTAAACTTGCCTTTTTTTCCTAAACAAACTCAGATGATTCTTCAGGAATGGTTTATACTCAGTACTTGTTTTAGCAGCCTTGGACCTCAATAGACTGGGTACTAAGTCTATTTAGTACTTAAAAGGAAAAACAGAAAAAAACAGGGCTCCCCTGGTGGCTCAATGGTAAAGAATTGCCTGCTAATGCAGCAGACGTGGGTTTGACCCTTAATCTGGGAAGATCCCACATGCCATGGAGCGACTGAGCCCAAGCACCACCACTGCAGAGTCTGCGCTCTAGAGGCCTCGAACCGCAGCTACTGAGCCTGCATGCTGCAGTGACTGAAGCCTGACGCCCTGGAGCCCGTGGTCTGCAACAAGAAAAGCCACCGCCTCGAGAAGCCCTTGCTCACCACAGATAGGGAAAAGCCCATGCAGCGACAAAACCGAGAACAGCCAAAAATAAAAAATTATATTTAAGAAACTGTTGCTAAGTTATGTAACAAAACATTTTAACAAAACAGCATTTTCAGAAACACTGTACAATGGCACAGTGATTTCTTTTTGCCCTGAATCATTGTCATAGTTCTGCTTGAATAGGTCCATAAAGTTAAAATAGAGGAAAATATTTAGTTTCAATAAATATCTGAATTCTGATTCTATGCTTCCTGAACTAGCTCATATTCTACTTGATGAAGCCAGCTTGTAGGAAGCAAATACAATTTACAGAATGGAATTTTCGGTTGCATTACCTGATAAGCTATGGTCGCAATAGAAAAGTCTCATAGAGACCTCAAATACAATTTGAAACAAATATAAAGGCTTCAACAAGGATTGAGAATCTTGGATGTTTTTCTATGAATGTAAAACACTCTTGCCTGATACCATACACGATACGTTTTTGTGAAATCATCATTTATTTCTCTTTTCCATTGTAATTAGATACCATCCATAAGCCAACTCGAAAAAATAAGTTCACATTGTCTTAGATAATTATTATGTGTTTTTATTTTAATGAAGGCATTCCTTAACTCATTAGAGAGAAACCACATAAACAATATACCAACTTGCTTTCACTAATATAAATATTTTCTATTAATAAGAGAGCTTTCTGGTTGCCTAATGTAATAATTGTGGATCCTTAACTTGATGGACACGATAAACTTGAGATCTAAGACAAAAAAAAAAAGAAAAATCTAGCTGATTGTCTCAGCTACGCCTCATACTTATTTGTATGACCTTGAGCAGATCATATGATCAAGAAATAAAGAGACCCCCAGTACACCACTTACAGAATTACTGTAAGAGCACAATGTTAGAATACAAGGAGGCAAGATGTACACATTTTTATAAAATGTGAAACCAACGAATGCAAATGAATGTAAATTATTATTACCGAGGAATCTCAACATCCTAACTTAATTTATGTAACATTTAGCAGTATTAAAGAAACGACTTTTGATGAATTTTCTTGCAGATGAGTGTTTCAAATTTGATTAATGTGCTGAGGATTGGTGTACTTTTGAAAAGCTTGCGAGGGCAAAAGTGATGAGTCAATTAGAGATAATTTGGTCTCCTCCTACCAGACTTGTCCACTGCTTACAAAATCAAGTCTAAACACTACTTCCCAGGGGAGCAGTTCTTCGTTTAATCAACATCAGTGAATATTTATGGGGCCTACCTATGGCAGCAGTACCACAGCTGGCAACCTTAGGTTGGTTCATTAATCCATGACACATTTGGTGCAGGCAGGCAGTTGTTTCTGATGTCTTTACTGGAAAAGAAATCTGGTTTGTGAATATGGGTTAAGTTCATGTCTTCATAATCACCAAACGCATTTTCACAGGCATCATTCAAGGTTCCCGAGAGCAGAGGTGTCCCTGTTGACTGCAGACTCAATGGGAGATGACCGACTGGCGAAGGGGGTTGATTGTATTCAAAATTTTGCATGTATGTGTGTCTGGATTCACTTCTAGGCTAAGGGCTGCTCCCTGCCATCAAGGTCTCTAGGGAAAATGTAACTCCTGTGATAACAGATTTCTATGATGATACATCCTTACTTTAGAGAAGGCTGCTTGCAGAGACCCCACTGTGTGTAATGTGGAGACTGCTCCCCAGAGTAGATGTTCTGAACATCAAGTCAACATGAGAAGCTCTTTTTAAGACTTCTACCCCTTTTCTTGGAAGAAATTCCATTTTTAGCACTTTTAATTTCTTCATGTATCATTTTCCTTATTAAAATTTTCTGACATTTTTGAAAGTCTAAACTGTGTTATGTTTCGCAATCTGTAAAATAGTTAGCTTGGTGATTCACATCTACCATGCAACCATTTCCACAGATTTATTCTTGTTTATTAAAAAATAATTCAGAATTCCATTTCCTATTAGATCATCAACTATCTACTCAGGGTCTTCATCTAATCTTTTAATCAAATCTTCAGGATGTTTTTCTAAAAATCTCAAGGTGACAATACATTTAATAGTAGTTTGCAATAAATAATCTACAATTTTTACCAATCACACCACTATCCTAGATAGTTACCATCACAGCTTTAAAAAATGACACGCAACTCTCTTTTGTTGTGCTGTCTTTATCTCAAAGTCATAGCAAATAAATCCATAACTCTTAAAAAAACCAGATGGTCATTGCTCCAGAAACAGCGTTATGGTAAAATATTTTTTCAACTTATTTATCCAGATTGAGTCATTCATCTTCTCTCTTTCTGTTGGGACAAAACTGATGATTATTGGCTAATTGTCTTGGGCTATGAGACCAAAGCTGCTTTTTTAAAATGCCACATTAATGATAATTTTTAGATTATAGACTCTGCCTATTTCAGTATGGTTACTCTCTTAGCAGTCATTAGTAATATCTGTCATTTACGTATGTGAAAATCTGAGTACATAGCCCATTTGGTTTTTGAGATGTTAGAGAATATTTTAATGACTACTAAGAAGAAAGCAGTTATGAGAGGCTAGAAGATTAAGAGCTGGGACATTATCTCTAGTCTACATTATTTAACTTAAGCAATTATTTCAACTCATGATCACATGAGTGGTGATTTGAAATATTCTGAAGAATTCTGAATGCAGAATTTCTTTAGTTAAGACAGGGGTTGAGTTCATAACCTATAACTGTCATGGGCTACATGAGATTTTGATATCACGATCCACAAAATTCTATTCTAGGTTTTGAAGATCATAATGAAGATTCAACAACAGCATTTCCCAAAAGAGCTAATATTATACATGATAAAGTGATTAACATATTTGGGGAGCAATTTAATGTTTAAGAAGAAGACTGCTAATTTAGAATTTAGGTAAGTTATGTGGGATATGCAAGTGAAGGGCAGAGATTTTAAATCAGTGCATATTCTCAGTATCCTCTTTGATGATCCAGACAAAGAATTCTAATAAATTTATTTGCTTATTAGGAAGAAACAATTTGGTGGTCTTTGAAACTGTATAATAGTAAAGCTGGAATCCTTCACATTTCCATTATTTATTATAATGACTAGTATAATGTGAACATCTATTTAACCATGTATGTTAGATGCAAGAGAGGTTATGCATGGAAATAAAGCAACATATTGACTTCCCTGGTGGCTCAGATGGTAAAGCGTCTGCCTACAATGTGGGAGACCTGGGTTCAATCCCTGGGTTGGGAAGATCTCCTGGAGAAGGAAATGGCAACCCACTTCAGTATTTTTGCCAGGAAAATCCCATGGATGGAAGAGCCTGGTAGGCTACAGTCCATGGGGTCACAAAGAGTCAGACACAACTGAGTGACTTCACTTTCAAAGCAACATTTTGGGGGCTACAATATTGAGAAGTATCTTAGAGAATTCTGGATCCTTTTCCAAATCATAAAGTAGGTGATACATTTATTTGTACAACATTAAAGAAAGCTGAGCGCAGAAGAATTGATGCTTTTGAACTGTGGTGTTGGAGAAGACTCTTGAGAGTCCCTTGGACTGCAAGGAGATCCAACCAGTCCATCCGAAAGGAGATCAGTCCTGGGTGTTCTTTGGAAGGACTGATGTTGAAGCTGAAACTCCAATACTTTGGGCACCTAATGCGAAGAGCTGACTCATTTGAAAAGACCCTGATGCTGGGAAAGATTGAAGGAAGGAGGAGAAGGGGATGACAGAGGATGAGATGGTTGGATGGCATCACCGACTTAATGGACATGGGTTTGGATGGACTCCAGGAGTTGGTGATGGACAGGCCTGGTGTGCTGCGGTTCATGGGGTCGCAAAGAGTTGGACACGACTGAGTGACTGAACTGAACTGAAAACAAATAAAAAACAAACAAACAAAGCCAGTGTGTGTGTATACTTGGGTCCTCTAAAGAAAATGCTTTTTAATTGGAGACATTTGCCAATCCATGTTACAGCTTCTTGCCCCTTCTCAAGGAATGTTTATTGCTATGGTGATAGGGGAGACAGGATAAGATTGTGAAAAATATTTCAATGAATTGATGGTGTTTAACCTTTTTGTTGTTGCTATTTAGTCTCTAAATCATGTCTGACCTTTGCAATCCCATGGACTACAACGCACCAGGCTCCTCTGTCCCTGGAATTCTTCAGGCAATAATACTGGAGTGGGTTGCCATGCCCTTCTTCAAGGAATCTTCCCTACCCAGGGACTGAACCCGCATCTCCTGCATTGGCAGGTGGATTTTTTATAATTGAGCCACCAGGGAAGCCCATTTAATCTCTCATCCAGATTCTTATCCAGGCTCTACTGGCTCTTCAAAACTGACTACCCTCTCAATGGTTATCTCCTCACACTGCCATGATTCAAATTTGGTTGTTTGAAAAAAATGATACCTTAAGGAAAAGAAGAAAGTCATTGAGACAACTGATTTAGAATAGGGAAGATTAGTGTCATTTGAAGTATGGGAAGTTCAAAGTGTAAAGTGGATATTTACCTAGAGGAAGATGTCCAGTGGGAATTGTGAATGGAGGACAGAAGTTTATGAGCTAAAGGGTTAACAATATATTCATAAATCACACTTGGCATTTATGAGAGTGAACATGATCAGCCCAAGGGAAGAATTATTAACCTGAGGTCAATGAATCCCCTAAGGGTATTCATGAATTTCTGAATTTATATCAAATATGTTATAAGAATCTATTTCTTTAAAAAGAGCCTATAACTTTAAATAGATTCTCAAAAGAGGCTATGATCCAAAAATTGTTTTTAAAAGTTGGACCAAGGAAAGGACAAATGAGCATATAAAGAAAGGACTTTAATGTGGATAGTGAGGAGATATTTGATTAAAACTATTAAACCCGCATTTCTTGAAAACCAATGATATGCCAGGCAATGTCGTAGGGAATTTTGTATAGAAAGTCTCACTTAATCCTCTCAACAGTCCTGTGAGGCTGAGATCACTAACTTGGTTTTACACATGAGATAAATGAAGCTCAGAGATTAAAAGGATTTTTCAAAATCCAACAGTAACTAGGCAACAGGGCAATTCCTGTTCAGAGGGCATGATTCCAAGTTTGGTGCTTATTATCATAGCTACAGTAAGAACTAGAGAGATGATGGCAGGGGGAAAAAATGTGCAAATACTAAGAGACACACTCTTAAGTAGAAAACAGTAACAAACACAATGTTATGCAGCCTAAAGTAAATTTGACAGAATGGACGTCCATGGAATATTACAGTAACAAAATTTAGCTGCAAGTGTCTTTAACAATTAAGTTGGGGAAACCTCAAACATATTTAAAATTTCTAATGATAAGTTAAAATATAATTTCCTTGGCTATTAAAAATCATTTAGAGATTATTCAAAAACTTTTACTAATAATTTCATTCATTCTTTCACCTTCTTTGTTACCAGGTACTGCACTACAAAGCAGTTTAAACAACTTCAATAAAGTTTTTCATTATGATTGTGTCATTTTTGAGTATTGAACATTTATTGCTATGGTGATAGGGGAGACAGGATAAGATTGTGAAAAATATTTCAATGAATTGATGGTGTTTAACCTTTTTGTTGTTGCTATTTAGTCTCTAAATCATGTCTGACCCTTTGCAATCCCATGGACTACAACGCACCAGGCTCCTCTGTCCCTGGAATTCTTCAGGCAATAATACTGGAGTGGGTTGCCATGCCCTTCTTCAAGGAATCTTCCCTACCCAGGGACTGAACCCGCATCTCCTGCATTGGCAGGTGGATTTTTTATAATTGAGCCACCAGGGAAGCCCATTTAATCTCTCATCCAGATTCTTATCCAGGCTCTACTGGCTCTTCAAAACTGACTACCCTCTCAATGGTTATCTCCTCACACTGCCATGATTCAAATTTGGTTGTTTGAAAAAAATGATACCTTAAGGAAAAGAAGAAAGTCATTGAGACAACTGATTTAGAATAGGGAAGATTAGTGTCATTTGAAGTATGGGAAGTTCAAAGTGTAAAGTGGATATTTACCTAGAGGAAGATGTCCAGTGGGAATTGTGAATGGAGGACAGAAGTTTATGAGCTAAAGGGTTAACAATATATTCATAAATCACACTTGGCATTTATGAGAGTGAACATGATCAGCCCAAGGGAAGAATTATTAACCTGAGGTCAATGAATCCCCTAAGGGTATTCATGAATTTCTGAATTTATATCAAATATGTTATAAGAATCTATTTCTTTAAAAAGAGCCTATAACTTTAAATAGATTCTCAAAAGAGGCTATGATCCAAAAATTGTTTTTAAAAGTTGGACCAAGGAAAGGACAAATGAGCATATAAAGAAAGGACTTTAATGTGGATAGTGAGGAGATATTTGATTAAAACTATTAAACCCGCATTTCTTGAAAACCAATGATATGCCAGGCAATGTCGTAGGGAATTTTGTATAGAAAGTCTCACTTAATCCTCTCAACAGTCCTGTGAGGCTGAGATCACTAACTTGGTTTTACACATGAGATAAATGAAGCTCAGAGATTAAAGGATTTTTCAAAATCCAACAGTAACTAGGCAACAGGGCAATTCCTGTTCAGAGGGCATGATTCCAAGTTTGGTGCTTATTATCATAGCTACAGTAAGAACTAGAGAGATGAATGGCAGGGGGAAAAAATGTGCAAATACTAAGAGACACACTCTTAAGTAGAAAACAGTAACAAACACAATGTTATGCAGCCTAAAGTAAATTTGACAGAATGGACGTCCATGGAATATTACAGTAACAAAATTTAGCTGCAAGTGTCTTTAACAATTAAGTTGGGGAAACCTCAAACATATTTAAAATTTCTAATGATAAGTTAAAATATAATTTCCTTGGCTATTAAAAATCATTTAGAGATTATTCAAAAACTTTTACTAATAATTTCATTCATTCTTTCACCTTCTTTGTTACCAGGTACTGCACTACAAAGCAGTTTAAACAACTTCAATAAAGTTTTTCATTATGATTGTGTCATTTTTGAGTATTGAACACTTCTCAGAAAATTGTTACATAACATATACAATGAATAATATTGAAATGTATGAAATATGTTACTATATCTTCAATTCACGGAGTTGATATGATCCAGAGAATGAGTTTGGAAATTATCTGGTAGTTAAAGAGTAACAGTAACATTTGATAAAAGCATTTTTATTGTGTTAAATGCCAGTTAACGGATAGTTTTATGGATTAACTGGCATTTAACACAATATGAAAAAGAGAAAATATTATGAACGAAAATGTATTTTCTATAATATGAGACACAAAAACTATATATTACTGTTTTCTTTAATGTTTTTTAAAACTAAAATTATTCTTTCAGAAAGATCAGGCTGCTGCTGCTGCTAAGTCGTTTCAGTCGTGTCCGACTCTGTGTGACCCCATAGACAGCAGCCCACCAGGCTCCCCCGTCCCTGGGATTCTCCAGGCAAGAACACTGGAGTGGGTTGCCATTTCTTTCTACCACTTAAATCTCTTGACCAGTATTAATATCAATAAAAATCAAGAAAACCAACATCGTGTGTTTATAACATAATGCAATAGAAAGTATCTAACACCATCTATGAGATATTTTAGCCTAAAAAAATTAAACCTGTATCTCATAGAATCACTAGTCTAACTATTAATAGTTAGGAATGTAACAATGGATTTGGACAGGATTATGAGAAGATTAGGATATTTCTAAGAGCATGAAGTGAAGTTGGAGGGGTAGCTGGCTGGAGCTGAGAAGGTCAAGGATGGGTTGTTGACTACAATACTGAAACTGAGAAAGAATACATAGTAGGAATGGAATTGAACGATATCATGGAAAGAAGGAGGGAGGGATATGAATGTGGGGAAGAGGAAGACATGGTGATTATTAAGTACTTTTGTTCACATCCTCCCAACGTGGTAAGCTAAATAAGGTATCAAAGTATTATTTATAATTTTGCAAATAAAAAGTCATACTCAGAAATGTTAAGTAAATTCACAAAGATCAAATATTTATTTAGTGACAAATCTGTGTGTGTGTGTGTGTGTGTGTCTGTGGGCACCCTGTCATGTCCAACTCTCTGTGACCCCATGAACTGTAGCCTGCCAGGCTTTTCTGTCCATGGAATTTTCCAGGCAAGAATACTGGAGTGGGCTGCCATTTCCTATCCCATGGGATCTTCTCAACCCAAGGATTGAAACCCCGTCTCTTGTGTCTCCTGCACTGGCAGACGGATTCATCACCCCTGTGTCCAGGGCTGCACAAAACCTTCTGACTATAAATCTAGTAGAAAATCAGCACTCATTTTACTTAGATTCTCTTTTATCCTGGATTAGAACACAGGCAGAGGCATGAAAGCTAAGAGTCCTTCCTGAAAACGTGAGCAAAACAGACTCTTCTAAAAATAGTGAATTTTTTTTTCCTATACGTGCACTTTGTCCTCTAATTGAAAACTGCCTCAATTCATGCTTGTCTAATGAGGTGCAATACAGCCATGCCTGAAATAACTTTGGGTAATGAGACGACTTTCATTAATCTACTTATGAAAGAGTCTGTTCATTAATTAGCCTGGAAGCACAAAAGCCAAAACAGTGACACTCCTGTTTCAGAGTGACAACCAGAATCTAATTAGAAATTAGTGGCTGAAAGGACTCAGACACCCCCACTTGCACTGATACTGGCCTACAGGTGCTCAGCCATGATGCTAACACGTTTCACATGTGAGACAGCTTGGGCAGAGGAGCAGGGCGTGAGGGGGTGGGTGGCAGAGAGCACTGTCAAGGTCAGGGCCAGCTTTCAGGCAAGCTCCTTCATCTCCCAAGATAAGAGGGTTATTAGGAAAGTAGGGGGCTTCCCAGATGGTACGCAAGTGGCAAAGAATCCACCTGCCAATGCAGGAGATGTGGGTTCGATCCCTGGGTTGAGAAGATCCCCTGAAGAAGGGCATAGCAACCCACTCCAGTATTCTTGCTGGGAGAATTCCATGGACAGAGGAACTGGCAGGCTACAGTCCATGGAGTTGCAAAGAGTCAGACACAACTGAGCACGCACACACGGGAAAGTAGAATGAAAAAGACACACACACACACCACTACCACACATGATCACGTAGCTGTTTACAAAACTACATGTCACTATAGAAAACAGACTTGTGGTCACCAAGGGAAGGGGAGTGTGATGGAGGAGGACTGGGGTGAGAGTTCAGGGTTAATAGATGCAAACTTACATATAGGATGGAAAAACAACAAGGTCCTGCTGTATAGCACAGGGAACTATATTCAATATCCTATGATAAACCATGATGGAAAAGATTATGAAAAATAGTGTGTGTATATATATACATATAACTGAATCACTCTGCTATACAGCAGAAATTAATGTGTTTTAAATCAACTATACTTGAATAAGAATACACAGAAGAACTGTACAAAAAAAGATCTTCACGACCCAGATGATCATGATGATGTGATCACTAATCTAGAGCCAGACATCTTGGAATGTGAAGTCAACTGGGCCTTAGAAAGCATTACTACAAACAAGCGAGTGGAGGTGATGGAATTCCAGTGGAGCTATTTCAAATCCTGAAAGATGATGCGTGAAAGTGCTGCACTCAATATGCCAGCAAATTTGGAAAACTCAGCAGTGGCCACAGGACTGGAAAAGGGCAGTTTTCATTCCAATTCCAAAGAAAGGCAATGCCAAAGAATACTCAAACTACCGCACAATTGCACTCATCTCACACGCTAGTAAAGTACTGCTCAAAACTCTCCAAGCCAGACTTCATCAATACGTGAACCGTGAACTCCCTGATGTTCAAGCTGGTTTTAGAAAAGGCAGAGGAACCAGAGATCAAATTGCCAACATACACTGGATCATGGAAAAAGCAAGAGAGTTCCAGAAAAACATCTATTTCTGCTTTGTTGACTATGCCAAAGCCTTTGACTGTGTGGATCACGATAAACTGGAAAATTCTTCAAGAGATGGGAATACCAGACCACCTGACCTGCCTTTTGAGAAATCTGTATGCAGGTCAGGAAGCAACAGTTAAAACTGGACATGGAACAACAGACTGGTTCCAAATAGGAAAAGGAGTACGTCAAGGCTGTATATTGTCACCCTGCTTATTTAACTTATATGCAGAGTACATCATGAGAAATGCTGGACTGGAAGAAACACAAGCTGGAATCAAGATTGCTGGGAGAAATATCAATAATCTCAGATATGCAGATGACACCACCCTTATGGCAGAAAGTGAGGAGGAGCTAAAAAGCCTCTTGTTGAAAGTGAAAGAGGAGAGTGAAAAAGTTGGCTTAAAGCTCAACATTCAGAAAACGAAGATCATGGCATCTGGCCCCATCACTTCATGGGAAATAGATGGGGAAACAGTAGAAACAGTGTCAGACTTTGTTTTTTGGGGCTCCAAAATCACTGCAGATGGTGACTGCAGCCATGAAATTAAAAGACGCTTACTCCTTGGAAGAAAAGTTATGACCAACCTAGATAGTATATTCAAAAGCAGAGACATTACTTTGCCAACTAAGGTCCGTCTAGTCAAGGCTATGGTTATTCCTGTGGTCATGTATGGATGTGAGAGTTGGACTGTGAAGAAGGCTGAGCCTGAAGAATTGATGCTTTTGAACTGTAGTGTTGGAGAAGACTCTTGAGAGTCCCTTGGACTGCAAGGAGATCCAACCAGTTCATTCTGAGGGAGATCAGCCCTGGGATTTCTTTGGAAGGAATGATGCTAAAACTGAAGCTCCAGTACTTTGGCCACCTCATGCGAAGAGTTGACTCATTGGAGAAGACTCTGATGCTGGGAGGGATTGGGGGCAGGAGGAGAAGGGGATGACAGAGGAGGAGATGGCTGGATGGCATCATGGACTCAATGGACTTGAGTCTGAGTGAACTCCGGGAGTTGGTGATGGACAGGGAGGCCTGGCGTGCTGCAATTCATGGGGTCGCAAAGAGTTGGACACGACTGAGTGACTGAACTGAACTGATACTTGAATAAAATAAGAAATTTTAAATCATGTAAGTAATAGTGTGAGTGTTGTTGTTCAGGCACTAAGTCGTGTCTGACTCTGACCCCAGGAACTGCAGCACGCCGGACTTCCCTGTCCTCCACTATCACCTGGAGTTTGCTCAAACTCATGTCCATTGAGTTGGTGATGCCATCCAACCATCTCATTCTCTATTGCCCTCTTCTCCTCCTGTCTTCATTCTTTCCCAGCATCAGGGTCTCTTCCAATGAATAGGTTCTTCGCATCAAATGGTATTGGAGCTTCAGCTTCAGCGTCAGTCCTTCCAATGAATATTCAGAGTTGATTTTCTTTAGGCCTGACTGGTTTGATTTCCTTGCTGTCCAAGGGACTCTCAAGAGTCTTCTGCTTATATTCTTACTTAACTGATCTTTTATTTCCCACAAATTCTAGGTTAACAAAATAATCAACTTCAATGCCTATCTCCCTCCCTCCCTCTCTCTTTCTCTCCTCCTTCCACTATAAAACAAAAACAAAAACTGCCCAAATTAACCTTTCAATGACTCCTAAACACTCATTCTTTCAGAAAAGGAAGAAAAAGTCCATTCTGAGGCAAGAGATGATTATTGAGTGATTTTAAAGATTAAGGGAGTTCATTCAGTTCAAGAGTAATATTCTGAGGAAAAGGCACTTCAGTATTATCAACTCCTTTTAAACCATCTTACCTAAGTTGAATTGCCTCTTTTATGTAAGTATGTTGTATAATATTTCTTTGCCTTTCAGCTCTATGTGGGCTTGTGTTTTTCTCATAATATTTTCTTAAGCAACTTAACTGGGTTTAATTCCCAGGTTTTCATCTTGAAATTGTGAGACAACCCATTACCCCTTAACCCATGTCCCATTAGAGAGTCTCTGAAAGCTGAATCAGGCAGTAGGTCTTAGGCAAGAAAATGAATTATTCTGTAACAATTTACTGCTTTCTAAAGAAATGCGGAACACAGAATACCTAACTTTGCTCAAGATAAATATATACTGAGTGAATGGAATAAGGACTCAATTGGGAGTTTTGTTATTGTCACAAAACAGAGATTTAAATACTCAAAGGAATACCCAGTCTGAGCTTTCCAAAAGCAGGGAATGTCTTTAGACTCTTCATTTCCAAGATACACACCTGGCATGAGAAGGTATACAACCATCATTCATTCATTCATACTCATCTCATGGAAGGTGTAAGCATTTGGACTTCCCTGGTGGCTCAATAGGAAAGAATCCACCAAGGCAGGGGACACAGAACTGATCCCTGATCTGGGAGGTTCCCACATTCTGTGGAACAACCGAGCCGGTGCTCTAGAGCCCGAAAACTACTGAACCCACATGCCACAATTACTGAGGCTCTCCTACCCTACAGCCTGTGCTCTGAAGGCACCACAATGAGAAGCCTGCATCTAGAGAGTAGCCCTCACATGCTACAACTAGACAAAAGCCCACACAGCAACGAAGACCCAGAGCAACCTAAATTAAATTAATTTTAAAAAAAGAAAAGAAACATAAGCATTCAGTTTGTGATTCACGATACTTGGGAATTCAGGCCTGCCTATATTTCAATTCATAGTCATCCTCCTCACACTGAGGATGGATCCTTCCCACCTCTTGAATCCCAGCTCTGATCTAATCATCTCTTGATGCTATGCGACAGTCACAACACTCTCCTTGAGTCAGCCCCGCTCTGCTGGTTATCACATTCCCTTCTTTTGTTCACTGCAGCTCCTAATATACAATCACCAAAGCCTCTTCCTACTTCCTCTTGGGCATATGGCTAGTCCACCATCTTTCCCAGCCCTCCTTACAAACACTAAGGCTACATGATTGACTTCTGGCCAATGGAGGGTGGGTGAAAGTTACACATGTTTCTTCCAGGCCCGGCCCTTAACAACAACCAGCCTGATGTTTCAGAATGCCTGCAGAGGGTTCTGGAGAACACAGAGGATGGAACCGAGTTATGGAAGGAACCTGGCTCTCTGAATCATTGGCCCTGGAGGAGATTGAACCAACAGAGTCATTCGACCAGGAGCACTGTGTAGAACTGATGTATAAATGAAAAATAACTTCCATTGCCTTTACCCACTGAAATGCAGGGGTTGTCTGTTACAGTGGTTAATCTACATGACTCATATTCTCATGTTGCCCCTTCTTCCTGGCAGGTCCATTCCAACCTTTTCTATCTGACAAAGGCCTTTTGAGCTTTCATACTTACTTTAAGGAACAACTTCTACCTGAAAGTCCTCTCTCTCCCTGCCTTTGGTAAACTTACCGTTTCCTCATTTTCTGCTTCTATCTCCCTCTGAAGTCAGTATTTGTGGACCCCATGAGCAAAACAGAGTGCCTACACCATAGTAAGGTGAATCGATGGATTAAAGACTGAATTCTTCCCCAAATTTCTTCCCCTCGATGCTCCTGAACTGGACTCACGGAAACTCCTTGCCTTTCTCATCATCCTGCTCTGTACCCACTGCTGTTACACTGAGGATGCCCTTTCCTCCTTGCTTGCCAGGTTGAACACACTCCCTCTTGGACTGTGGGAGGAATGACACAACCACAGTCTTACAGATGGAAATAATTTATGCTTACAGGATGTATACATTTACATTAAGAGTTTGACAAAACTAGTTTTTTCCAAATCAAATAAAAATCTAGATCCATGTTTCACTCATAAAAGATGGCAATGTATCCAACATCCATGATGCCTGGAGAGAGTTTCTCCTCCCTTTGGTTATAAGAGCGTTCAAGGGTCCTAAAATGAAAGTGAAAGTGTTAGTTGCTCAGTCATGTCCACCTCTTTGCAACCCCATGGACTGTAGCTCGCCAGGGTCCTCTGTCCATGGGATTCTCCAGGCAAGCAGACTGGAGAGGGGAGACAGTCCCTTCTCCAGGGGATCTTCCTGACCCAGGGATTGAATCCACCTCTTCTGCAAGCAGATTGCAAGCAGATTCTTTACCATCTGAGCCATCAGGGAAGCCCCCAAATTGAGAAGTCCTGTGTGCTTTACAATTTGGTCATCACTAAGTCACTTATTGCCTGGTCTTTTGGGGGTAATAGAGGGCAGGACTCTGTCCCTCTTGACCCCACACCCAGTAAACTTGAGGCCAGTGATACCAAGCCTGGTTCCTAATGGAACATAAGGAAGAGAAAAGTATCTCATCTACTGTCTGAATTCTTTTCATCTAAATTACTCAATAGGAAAACAAGGCACAATTCATTTTACTAACTGGTTTTTCTGCCAAAAAAATTATAAAATGTTGGTTAAAACAGCAGACATACTAACACTGCTGCTTAGGAAAATCATTTTACTTCTACATGTTATGATTTATTAAAAGGGATAAAAATAAAGAAAGAATGGGAATGGAGGGCTTATAATCACCTTTAAGCTTTCTAAAAGCAAATTTAAACTATTTAACCGAGAAAAAGTGGAAGTGAATTTACCTTCTGTCAGAAACAAGTAAAAAGTAATTGAAAAACTAAACCATGGCCCAGAGATTCTACTATTAGATCATAAATATTCAGAAAAACCTCTAAATAAAACAAAGCAATATTTATTCTACCTTGAGAGAGAGCCTCCTCCCCAAGGCAAAATAGGCACAATCAAATAAGCAAACAAAAGGCAACCCTGACAATCGCCTTTCTGTATAAAATTCACCATCTTCCATTGCCCTCATCACCCATCAGGCCTATTCTAAGTGTCAGGACACAAAGATAAATAATAGATCATTTCAGCTCACAATGAGTTCCAAGCTTGGAAGGTGAGAGATGCAGGCAAATACCTACACAATGCAAAAAGTGAGACAACCACAGGAGAGCAAGAGCACAAGCAAATTATAAAGGTGATGGAGAAAAGACTCAGCATCCTTGGATGATGCTTCTTCCACTGCTGCTGCCTGCAGAGTATGTTCCTTTGCATTTACTGTGAGCCCATCAGACTCACATTGCCTTACATCATTCACTTCCTCCGGAATTAGAGCTTATGACATTTTTATATCTAGAATGAACACATGGCATGTGAGCAAAAACCCAGTTTCTGAATTTAGTAACAAACACTCCTTGCCATCTGATATTTTCAAAAGTACATTCAACATCATTCATAATAAAATTAATTCTTACATACCAGCTTGAGTACCTTTCTACTAAAAAGATTCAACGTTTGCAACCCATTTGTTGCAGTTTCTTTTTTAACTGTTTAACGACCAATGAAACACACCTGTCACAGCATCAGAACAATACAGAAGGGTTTGAAATAAAAAGTAATATTTTACTCCAACAGAAATTAGTGGCTGAGAGGTATTACGCCTGAAATGCTCATGTGAGAAGAGAAGTACTGTCAAAGTTTTAAAAATCAACAAAGTATGAGATAAGATTGTCCTGCCTGAGGAACAGATGAAAAGGAAGGAAAAAATGACTAGAGCCTGGGAGAACTGAGACGTTGTCAAGCGTGTCAGTATCTATGAGTGTTCCAGTTGGCAAGCAGACAGATAAAGGGGCAGAAATAATATTTGAAGAGATAATGACCCAAAACTTCCCAAATTTGTTTTAAAAAATTCATTGACATATCTAAGAAGTTCAATCAACAAGTAGGATGATCCCAAAATGATATATATTGTAAGTAAGCTGTTGAAAGATACAGACAAAGAGAATGCTGAAGGCAGTGAAAGGAATGACTTGGCAAGGGGTGTAAAAGAGACCCCCAGTATGATTACAGCTGATTTCACATCACAAACCATGGTGGTCAGAAGGCATTGAGATGATACATTCACAGTGCTGAAGGAAAAAGACCGTAAACCAAGAGTTCTACATCAGCAAAATTATTCCTAAAACATACAAGAGATAGTAAGACATTCCCAGGTTTAACAACAACAACAAAAAAAAGAAAGCATAATTTGTCACTAGCAAGCCTACCCTGTAAGAAATACTAAAGAAAATCCTTTAGGCTGAAATAAAAGGATATTAGACAGTAACTCCAATTCACATGGGGGAGAAAAAAAAGAGCCCTGGTAAAGATAATATTGATAAAGATAAAAGGCCACATTTTTATTTGTACCTCTTTCTCCTCTTCTATCTGATCTAAAAGACAACTGAATGAAACAATAATTCTAAAACTATGCTGATGGGCTTATGATATATAAAGATGAAATGTGAATGACAATGGCACAGAAGAGGGGGTGGAACAAAGCTATATAGGAAAAGGGCTTTGTATACTGTTGTACTATGTCGTTTGAATATAAGTAATAATCTGAACACAAGGTAATGTGTTGACTGCAATGCCCAAGGCAGCCACTGAGGAAATAACTGTTTAAAATTTAGTAAGAGAAACAAGGGAATTAAAATGATACAATATGAAGTACTTCTTTTAGAGAAGGCAATTGCGAAGACAGGAATGAAAAATAAGATGTAAGATGCAAATATCAGACAAAAATCCTATCTTATAATAGTAATTAAATGTAAAGGGACTAATCACTTCTCAACAATCAAAGGACTGTCAGACTGAATTTTTTAAAAATACAGGCTACCTACAAGAGACACACTTTAGATCCAAAGGCACAAGTTCTGTTCCGTTCAGTCGCTCAGTTGTGTCTGACTCTGCGACCCCATGAATCGCAACATGCCAGGCCTCCCTGTCCATCACCAACTCCCGGAGTTCACTCAGACTCAAGACCATTGAGTCAGTGATGCCATCCAGCCATCTCATCCTCAGTCGTCCCCTTCTCCTCCTGCCCCCAATCCCTCCCAGCATCAGGGTCTTTTCCAATGAGTCAACTCTTCACATGAGGTGGCCAAAGTACTGGAGCTTCAGCNGTGAACTGATTATTCAAATATATGCAAAGCAATTACTAACTTACTCCCTCTCTTCTTTTTTCCCTTGTTCCTTCTTTTTTTTTTCTTTCATACAAGATTTAGGGCTGAAAACTGACCACTGCATCTTGTGTGCATAATATCCTTGATTTTTATATAGTCTGAGTGCTTGTGTTTAATTCTGAAGCACATTTATTTTAATGTTATGTGTTTAGAATGTTATGCAAAGGTATCATGCTGATGAAATCTTTGGGAATATATTCTTCTCCACTTAAAGTGAAAATGTTAGTCACTCAGTCATATCCAGCTCTTTGCAAATCCATGGACTGTAGCCTGCCAGACTCCTCTGTCCATGGAATTCTCCAGGCAAGCATACTGGGTGGGTTGCCATTCCCTACTCCAGGGAATAATATTGTGGGCTAAGTTCAAGCTTTTTTGTGTGTATTGCTGTAATTCACTTGTTTTGACTGTTGTGTGATAGTCCATTGTGTAAATGTTTATTCACTCTCTCATTAGGAGGATGTGAGTTATTCCTACTTTTTCACTTATGATCATTGGTGCTGCTATTAACATACATGTATTTATTAGATGATTAAGACTTTTCATGGACATATATGTAGATATAGAGTTTCTGGATCGTAAGGTATAAAATGTTCAACTTTTTAAGGGATAACACCAGTTTTTAAACTTGGTTGCTCTAATTTATACCACAAATGCAATATAGAAACTATGTACTCATATTACCTCTAATCCTTGGCATATGAAACATTTGAGTTTTCACCAATTGAATATACTAAAATGGGATCTCATTGCAGTCTTCATTTGCACTTAATTGATCACTAAATTGTTGAGTATCCCTTCTTTTGATTATTGGTGATGTATGTTTGTCTGTGAAACATCAGTTTATGTATTTTCCTATTAGTTTGTGCTTTGATATATTTATATATATATACATATATATTTAGTATGTTCTTGTTCTCAATTCTTTCCTGGTATATATAGTGAATATATTTTGCTACTTTGTATCTTATCTTTAAGATGTCTTATAATTGTTAATTTTTAAATATTCATATTGATCATTTTTTAAATAATCAGTGCTTTTTTGGTATATCACCTCAGATATCTGGTATCTCACCCCAGGTTCTAAAAGATATTGCATCTGTATTTTCTATTAAAAGTTAAACTTTTATTTTTAAAATTTGTGTCTTAGTGTGAGGTAGGAATCCAGTGTTTTTAATCTGTAAAGATGACTTTATTTTCAGCTCTATTTATTAAATAATTCATGGTTTCCTCTGATTTATTGCATCATTATATACCAAAAGCTATACACGTGGATCTGTTTCTGGTTTTTCTGATTAATTGGTCATTTTATCTGTCTCTTCATTATTTTCCTATTTGCTCATTGGGAGATCCAAGGTAATAAATATTGGAGGTGGGAAGAACAGGGAATGAGGAATAGTTTTAATTCTATCTAGTTTTGATCCTAGCTTTTTTGTGTGTGTAAAAATAAATTAATAAGAGCAAGCCATTCATGGATCGTGGACAATGATGAGTATATGCCATAAATTAAAGGTTATGATAATTCCAATTCTGGTCTTTGCACCTGAGGTCCAAGGAAGGAAGAAAAAAAGAAAGCACACAGACAAATGTTCTCAGAAAACGGTTTCCCACTCATGATTTGAGGGTCTCTTTCTATTTCCTTCATCAACGTTATTTAAGATTTTAACTAAAGTCTTACTAGAATGAAGTAAGAGAATGTCCGTTTCAATCATCACAGTATAATTAGCATCTAGTATATAATGTGTGCCAAATAATGAGTACTTATAATTATTTGTTGAGTGCATGAAGAAATTCATTAAGATGGCTTATCTTCATTTGTAGATAAACATATATTTGATTTTCATAAGTCTTGAATTTCAAATAGAACGCTGAGTTCTTACAAATCCCAGGTAAAACAAGTGTTTCTTACCTTTAGGAAGTTATAAACTTCTTTGTGATTCTGATGATTGTGAATCTGGTAAAATTATGTGTGTTTTTTTTCCCAGAATACGTAAATATGCAAATTTATTTATTTTTTTAGTTCAGAGGCTGATAAATCCTGTGTAACTGATCCATTTGGCGTCTTGATTTTTTTTAATCTCTTAATTTTACAGATGAGAAAATAAGATCTGTAAGTTTACATTGTCTTTCAAGCTAGTTAGAGCCTGAATTAGTATAGAATCAAATTTCATGATTCCTAGTCTGATCTGGTTTCACTTGTTGTGAACAGTGGCAAAAACAGAATATTCTGAAATGTGGAAACAGTGAAACATTTGTTTCACTACTTATTGGTAATGAGCTAAAATAATTGGAAAATTGCATCATGATTCCATTTCCATAATTATTCTTCATATCATGTTCCATGTATGCCAACAGCATTATTTAAAATTTTTGCTTCCAGTTATTTTCTTTGCTTCATTTAGCATGAGACAATGCATGGTGTGGTCTTTGCACCTGAGGTCCAAGGAAGGAAGAAAAAAAGAAAGCACACAGACAAATGTTCTCAGAAAACGGTTTCCCACTCATGATTTGAGGGTCTCTTTCTATTTCCTTCATCAACGTTATTTAAGATTTTAACTAAAGTCTTACTAGAATGAAGTAAGAGAATGTCCGTTTCAATCATCACAGTATAATTAGCATCTAGTATATAATGTGTGCCAAATAATGAGTACTTATAATTATTTGTTGAGTGCATGAAGAAATTCATTAAGATGGCTTATCTTCATTTGTAGATAAACATATATTTGATTTTCATAAGTCTTGAATTTCAAATAGAACGCTGAGTTCTTACAAATCCCAGGTAAAACAAGTGTTTCTTACCTTTAGGAAGTTATAAACTTCTTTGTGATTCTGATGATTGTGAATCTGGTAAAATTATGTGTGTTTTTTTTCCCAGAATACGTAAATATGCAAATTTATTTATTTTTTTAGTTCAGAGGCTGATAAATCCTGTGTAACTGATCCATTTGGCGTCTTGATTTTTTTTAATCTCTTAATTTTACAGATGAGAAAATAAGATCTGTAAGTTTACATTGTCTTTCAAGCTAGTTAGAGCCTGAATTAGTATAGAATCAAATTTCATGATTCCTAGTCTGATCTGGTTTCACTTGTTGTGAACAGTGGCAAAAACAGAATATTCTGAAATGTGGAAACAGTGAAACATTTGTTTCACTACTTATTGGTAATGAGCTAAAATAATTGGAAAATTGCATCATGATTCCATTTCCATAATTATTCTTCATATCATGTTCCATGTATGCCAACAGCATTATTTAAAATTTTTGCTTCCAGTTATTTTCTTTGCTTCATTTAGCATGAGACAATGCATGGTGTTTTCATAATGTATTATATCATATATTTATTATACAAATTTCCTGAAGGCAGGGTAAAAATTTAGTTACTAATCATGGCATGCTGCTGCTGCTGCTGCTGCTGCTGCTGCTAAGTCGCTTCAGTCGTGTCCGACTCTGTGCAACCCCATAGACGGCAGCCCACCAGGCTTCCCCGTCCCTGAGATTCCCCAGGCAAGAACACTGGAGTGGGTTGCCATTTCCTTCTCCAAGGCATGAAAGTGAAAAGTGAAAGTGAAGTCGCTCAGTCGTGTCCGACTCTCAGCCACCCTATGGACTGCAGCCTACCAGGCTCCTCCATGCATGGGATTTTCCAGGCAAGAGTACTGGAGTGGGGTGTCATTGCCTTCTCCGATTGTGTCCATAGTCCTTTTCTAAGTTAGCGTGCGTGTGTGTGCTAAGTTGCTTCAGTCGTGTCCACTCTTTGTAACCTTATGGACTGTAGCCCACCAGGCTCCTCCATGCGTGGGATTCTCCAGGCAAGAGTACTGGAGTGGGTTGCCATGCCTCCTATAGGGGATTTCCCTGACCCAGGGAATGAACCTGTGTCTCCTGCGGCTCCTACTTTGCAGGCAGATTCTTTACTTCTGAACCACGGGGAAGCCTCAGCTCTACATACAGGGAAGCCATTTTAACCAACAGTCACAACTTTAGAGAGAAGGCTTGCTTTCCTAGATAAAGAGAAAAGAAACCTGTTACTACATTGTATCCTCTTGTGCGCCTGTTAGTCATAAGAGACCCCTAATATTTATTAAGCCTGATACTTGAAGACTTTTGAATTGTGTTTTCTCTCTGCTGCTGTTTCCCATAAATCAGCAGTAGCACATCCCAGACTTGGCCGACTGGCTAAAGTCCAGCCAAAAATTCCTTTGCTCTCCATTCCCAAATTGCCAGCAACTGGAGGTGAAATCACAACATCTAGTCCTACCAGTTAATAAGAAACAACAGTAATATTAATTAATTAATCAATTATTTTTATTGAAGCATAGTTGCTTTGAATGTTGATGTTAGTTTCAGCTGTGCAGCAAAATGATTCCGCTATATGTACATAGACATCTATTTCTTTTCCTATTTGTTTCCCTTGTAGATTATTATAAAACACTGAGTATAGTTCCCTGTGCTATAGAGTAGATGCTTGTTTGGTATCTATTTTACATCAAGTAGTGTATATAATTTAACCCCAAACCCCTAATTCATCCCTCCCCTGGCCCCTTCCCCTTTGGTAGCCATAAGTTTGTTTTCTCTGTCTCTGGGTCTGTTTCTGATGGCGGTCTTTTTTTTTTTTGACAACAGTCATTTTTAAAGCCATCTTTCCAAGTTTCTCAGGGGCTATGCAAAGACATACGCACATATAAAAATCAAATAAACAAAGAACTAACTAGACAACAACAAAAGCAACTCTGTAAACCATTAAGGCTGGCTGTCACACACTTTCTTCCTCTCCTCTGTATTGCTCCTGGAAAGATGGGACTTGCCAGAAATACCAGTAATGGAAAACCATGGACTTCTGGATAGCTCACAGAACCATCACCTTGATGATAGTGGATAGATGTGTACCTTCTGCATTAAATATAATAATGTTCCTCTTTCTCTAAGGTCAAGAAAAGAAAGGGAAATTGCCTCTCTGGAACACCCAGTAGAATGGATTCTTTCTCTTTCACTGATTTCTTGATGTCATTTTCTCCACACACCTTGATATACAATTTTTAGATCCTGTCCACTGGGAAATATCAGTAGGCATGCAATTACACAAAGATGGTGGGGCTGTACCACGTATTTCTTAAAGAATATGCAGGGCTAACTATTCTGCGAACTACAAACTCATATGGAGTCAACCTGGGAAAGGTTACTGGCTGTGTAGTGAAATTAAAGAATACTACCTCCTGAAGTTTCTGACTGAAAGAGTATTCTGTTAAAATTAGTCTGTGACTACTTATTTAACTGCCAGGTACTTTTGACTCCTTATTTCAGAAAGTGAATTACAACAGGATTCTATTAAAAATTTCTTTGAAAATCATGCAGTTTCCTCACAGCTGGGACAGCAGTTACTTTTGTGTGTAGGACAGAGATTAAATAACTAGCACTGCACACTGAGAGAATTGGTATTGCCAGACACTAGCTGAGTAAATTAGACTTGTGTCAACAAGCTATAAAATATGTCCTTCCTCCAGATATGACAAAGACTCATGTCACTTATATTTCAATAAATAATATCCAAATAATTAAGTTGGAAGAAATTAAAGGACTTAGAAAATTGTGGAGGCCCTGTAATAGTTCGGTAGAACTTATCAATAATAAATACTTTGAATGTTTGAAGATAGTCCCATGAGAGGTCAGTAATGTAGTAATTACTGTGGTTGAAGAGTTTGTAATCATGAGTATGATTTAAATCACACTGTTGATACTTCATGCAAAATACCTTGTCAAGCATAGGCAATTATTCAAACAATAGTTAAAGAAGAAATCCATTTAGAATGTTCTTTTGCCTTGATTAATTATATCACAGAACTACAGCTGAGGGGGAATTATCAAGATCTCCATGACTTAAGGATTTAAAAGTAATAGAATTGCTACACATATAAATTTCCCCAATTTGAATTTCTGTATAATTAAATTTCTGTATAATAGAATCATGCCTATGCCAAAATCTTGGCTCTCTGTGGGCCAATGCCAAACAGAAATATAGAGACAGAGTTACGGAGGAGAAGGAAAGAGTGGCTTTATTACTTTGCCAGGCAAAGAGGAAACACAGTAGGCTAGTGCCTCAAGAACTGTTCCATTCCTCCCCCCACCTTGTGAGAGGTTATACAGTCTGGGGAGGAGCATGTGAAAAGGATCAAGGCAGTAAGAGTCTCGTATTTTTTCTTCTGCAAAGTTTCCAAATGGTGAGGTTGCTGACAAGAATAGGATGTGTGCAGGGTCTTAGGTGATCAGTCTCCTAATCTTGATGAGATTATCTGGTCCTAGCCGGTTTCCAGGCTGCTCCTCCTTTGATTAGGAACTGTTCTGCCCTTTGGAACTCGGGTCCTGAAGTCTGGAGTCTTGCCTGTAGGAAATGGGGGACAAAAAGACTTTCATGCCCAGGAGCCCCACAGGGCCCTGCTCTGCATCATACCTGATGTTCACATTTTTGTCTGAGAATGAATAAACTTGGGTAATAAAGAATCCATATAAAATATGATTTAGTCATCATGGTATAAAAATAAAAGCAAATGAAATTGACTGTTATTATAATTACAACTTTAATAGTATTTGCATTGCCAAATGCAAAGACAGGTTGAAGTGTCCAAATATTTGAACATGTGACTACACATATGAATTTCTCCAATTTGAATTTCTGTATAATTAAAATTAGACCTTGTGATGTTAATAGCTTTAAAAAAATTCCCATAACATTTATTCTATCTTTAGTTAGCTAGTTATAATGATCTAATAGTGAGAAAAATAAATATTGACTGTGATTATATTTCTTAAAACATTTGCATTCTCTAGAAGATAAAATGTTTTTCAGTCATTGAATTTCTAGTGATTTAAATGTTTACATTTGTTCATTTATTATAAGATTCCAGAAAGTTTTTGACCATCAAATACTTATATTTATAATTTTGAGAGATGTTTTACAATGGATGCTTAATTAGATATGAGTTTACAGGCAAAAGACTAAAAGTTAATCATTTATCTGGCTATTTATTTATTTAATGTTAAATGTTCGGATGTTTACAAATATTGGTTTCCTTTGAGGAAAGCAGTATTTTCAATTACTAGAAAAACATATGCTTATTGAACTATATTTCAATGTGTTAGGTATCAATGTACATTGTTTTGGTTTTCAGTTGCTAAGTTGTGTCTGACCCTTTGCGACCCCATGGACTGTGTAGCCCACCAGGCCCCTCTGTCCGTGAGATTTCCCAGGCAAGAATACTGGAGTGGGTTGCCATTTCCTTCTTCAGGGAATCTTCCTGACCCAGGGGTCGAGCACACATATCCTTTGTCTGCTGAATTCCAGGCAGGTTCTTTATCACTGCTTTGGAGAAGGAAATGGCAACCCACTCCAGTACTCTTGCCTGGGAAATCCCATGGACAGAGGAGCCTGGCGGGCTACAGTCCGTGGGGTTGCGAAGGGTTGGACATGACTGAAAGACTGATGCACACACACCAGGCTTTATCACTGAGTCACCTGGGAAGTGTGTCAATGACTTATTAGCAAAGAAGCAAAAAGAGAATTTTCCTTAATTCAGTGGCTAATTTGAATATATAAAACTAATTGGATTCAGAAGTAGTTGCCTTGTAATTAAGCTTGTTGATTTACTTAATAATTCCTCTATTATTCCTACTAGAGGAATAACCTTTTAGAGATATCATTTCAGATGCTGCAATTCAACATACGTAATTTTATATTAATGGAGCCAGTTACTTAGGAAATAAATAACATAAACTGTATGCTGTGTTAACTCTGATGGACATTTCCTGTTTCCCACTCTTCTCCACTTCTCCATTTACTTGGCTTCTGAAAGCCTAGTAACCACTGATATATTCTCTTTACCTTCCGTCCTCCCAAAGCCTTTACCTGTGAGTGTCTGGAAGAGGGAAAGAAACAGAATGAGATGGATGCACTCCCCTCCAGCCCACCTCCACTCTGTCTTTACCTAAGGTTCTTTAATTCTGTGTATGATAGTGGCTCCTCTCTTCTTTCTTAATGTAGCAGTCCTGCGTTTCTGACCTTGGGGCTTAGATCATTTTTTATATGAATGCTTTCTCCATTTATAGCAGAATTTTCCATTGACCTTTCCTAAAGTATACACATAATTCCTTAGAATCCTTATTTGCTGCCTAAAATGATGCAGACATATTACATTTACACTTTTCAGGTACAACAGTAATTTAGGCTCGAAATTAGTGAATCTGAATGAACCTATGATAGTGCAACAAGAATATTATACCCTATGCAAAGAAGTACTAACTTTCAGTATGCAGCTAGTAGCTGGAGGAGCTCTTGGTGAAGTTCATAACGCATCTCTACACAGCCTGACCATAATGGCTCAGCTGAAACTTGGAGAGTTGCCTCCTGCTCACAGTGTCTAGTTACAGAGGGCTTTGTCTTCCTTTGTGGCCTCCCAGTAGGCCATCGATGATGGTGCCAAGCGTGGTAGGTGTTGTGATGATGGTTATAATTTAGTGTACCTTTAGACCCTTTCTCGAGTCCTCTATGTTTGCTGTTCTCCCCACTTCTGCTTATTTTGCAGCAACTGCTTGTCCTTCGCCCTCTGCCCAGTACTTCTGGGCACTTTTTGTATGTAATGTCAGTTGTTATAGGGATAGCAGGATTCACCTTTCTTTTTATTGAAAAGCACAGTATATTTACATTAGTAAGTCTCCTGAACTTCTCAAGAGTACCATGTAAAAATGTGCACTGAACTTTTTAGGTGCATCATTCAATTTTGTGGTTGTCCTGAATTTAAATATTACTACAATTTCCTGGCAGATGGCTGTGTCTTGAGGAAGGGCCAGCTTTTTCTAATAGGCATGGAAGCACCAATTGTGCTAAGAATAGGACTGGATTTCTCATAACATTTTCTCTGTCATGTGCATTTATCATAGAGAGGCAATACTACGTACATTGACATTCTAAGAGAGACCACAAATTAGGATTTAGCAGAAGTTCTTGGAGCCTTGAAACAGGCAAGTTTCCTCTTCCTGATTTAAACACATTTCTTTTAACTTTCCCCTTACAGCATGGTGTCCCTTCCTTTAAATCATCTAGTTATTTCTTCTCCATGAAGAACTCCAAAGTTTATGAGAAATGCTTACTGGAAACATTTGATTCTATAATTTTCTATTTTGTATGATTGTTTTATGTACAACACAGTTATATAATTCATGTCCACTTACTCGCAGTACCCATGGGCCAGATTTAAGAGTATTCAAATGTGGCCTTCTCTTAGACTGAAGAAAAGAAAATTTATTTTAAAAAAATTGCATAAGGAATAATTCAATTGAGTTAGGCTCTTAGTAGCTGTATAGTTGTTTAAATTTATAGCAATGCATATACTGTTTTGGGCTTCTCAGGTGGTGCATTGGTAAAGAATCCACATGCTAGGGCAGGATATGTGAGTTCCATCCCTGGGTTGGGAAGATCCCCTGGAGAAGGAAATGGTAGCCCTCTCCAGTATTCTTGCCTGAGAAGTCCCATAGACAGAGTCTGGTGGGCTATAGTCCATGGAGTCACAAAAGAGTCAGACACAACTTAGCAACTAAACAACAACAAAATACTATTGTATGGCTATCAACTTCTTAGAATCTTCCAAAGTGTGTTTTCAGTGAAATGATCCCCAGCAGTTTAAAAATTAAGGATATGGCTGTTTGAGGATACTTGAAAAGTGAATTTTAAAAAATCAAAAGGTGCCAGCAGATTTGGTTTTTGACCTAAACTTCTGAGACTCTTTACCAAGCACATGCCATGGTGCTCTTATGGAGTACAGTGCCCTCTGCCTGGGGATGACTCTATACACAGCACACTAAACACTCTGACCATTCTGACGGAATTGGGTCTAGAGGATGGACAATCCAGGTCCACAGAACGGCCCCCACTGAGGAATCCTCTAATCAGATTCAATGCTCTGTTTATGTGGGGCCAGAAACCATATGCATTGCTGAATGCCAGCATCCTTTCTCTGCCTAAGCCACAATGTAGGCCACCTCAAGTTCTCCTTATGCTTCACCTTGCAGCTTTTGCTGGGAATTGTGTCATTGTTTAGATTGGGTATCACATCTGTATCAGTCTTCTAAGTGGTCACGTGCAGAGCAGTTGAGATACAGTGAGTAAGTTTTTGACCCTGGAGACAGGGCCTTCTCTAGGGTTTCCTGAAGGGTGCGCCTGTCCTGCGACTTGATAGCCCTTGTCGGGGATCGGAGCCCCTCGTGAAGCCAGCCCAGGGGCAGGTGCTGCCTCCAGGCATCTCATCTGGTAGGTTGCATATGCTCACTTCGTGAACTAAGGCTCAGCAGAGGGTCTGCTGAGCGCTGTGGCAGGTAGCATTTCTGACCTGTCTTGTCAGAGGACAGTTCAGTGAGATACTACTGGCCACTTTTTTAGTTTCTGAATCACTTAGATCCTGGCAACTTTGACCCCACATGATACCAAAAGACAAATAACACACAGTTGTGTAACACCATCAGTTTCTTTCATTATCAGCAGGCTAGTGTATCTTTATCTTTGAGTAGACAAAACACTGATATGTTGGAATAACTTTGTGAATGATTACCTTGCTCCTAGGTGAATGGCCTCCCATAATTATTGTTACAATCTTGTGGGAGGTGACTTCAGCATTATCAGAGGGAAGAAAAGTTACCAAGGTGCAGTCAAGTTGCTAACCATCCATAATTTCACCACAGGGGGCTTAAAATAGCTGTTTCCAGCTTTCCCTTGCTCTGCTCTCACTGTAGTAACACTTCAGAGATAAGTATTTTCATGTGGACTGTAAATCTGAAGTATGCTTAAATGAAAGTTAAAATAACTACTAATATGTTAAGTTGGCAATATAAGATGCATGCAGCGAAAGTTTTTTACACATTTCTGGGTGTGAAGAGGGTAGGTTGCAAGTACTAGAAAAGTGTAAACTGAAAAGAATGAAAAATTACTATAATAAGCCTTCTATCCCGGAAGCATTTTTTGAGAATGAGACATTCTAGGTGGTATTCCTCTGAGCCCTGACGTCTTCCTGATTTCTCATGTTTATGGAGCATACTGTTCTAGAAAGAAAGGAGTGTAAGGGAAAAATGCACAGAAGTCTTACATAAGAGGAAACCAGTCAAGGTAGATGGCATGCTGTGAAGTAGAAAATGGAAAAAAGGAGCTCGGCAGATCCTCGAGGCTTCCTACCAAACAACTTCCCTCACTTCTCTCTAACTGGCAGAAATACAGTTTCCTTCTGGTGCTGTACCCTACCTGTTTACTCCTGGCCCAAGCAGGACTCAAGAAAGAGGGATCCAAGCCCCAGCTAGAAGGATCAATACAAGGCAGATGCCACAGGGGTATTCCCCTTGTGAGTGATTAGTTTAGCAAGGTGGTCAAGTGAAGTCACTCAATCATGTCCAGCTCTTTGCAATCCCATGGACTGTAGCCTGCTAGGATCTTCCGTCCACAGGATTTTCCAGGTGAGAATCCTGGAGTGGGTTGCCATTTCCTTCTCCAGGGGATCTTACCAACCCAGGGATCAAACCCAGGTCTCCCGCATTGTAGGCAGTTGCTTTACTGTCTGAGCCACCAGGAAGTCCAGCAAGATGGGAAAGTGACCCTAATCTAGCTGAAGTGGCATGAGTCAAAGTCCAGCAACAAGTTTCTGAGAAAGATATCAATGCTATTTAAAAAAGCCATCTGAGCAAGTAATCCTCTCTCTTCTACTGGATACTATCCTGTCTGGAACTGTAACAGTCATTTGAGAATTACAAAGAGAACAGGCCTCCAAAAGACAAAGCTGACATGCTGAGCATGCCAGAGGAGGAAAAACCTGGGTCTCTGATGACAAGATGAGGACTCTGTACTGTCCAGATTCACCTTTCCTTGAAATTTCTTCTTACTAGCTGTTCTCAGTGCTTGAGCCCATGGTTGCCAGATTTCACGGCACAATGAAAATTACCTGGAGCACTTAAAAAAATCCTAATGCCCGTCTCTTACCTCACTGAAGTTTGATCAGAGTGTTGGGTAGGAAGCCAGACAGAAGTATATTTTAAGGATTCCCCGGTGATTCCATCATGCAGCACCATTTGGGAACCTCTGGTTTGAGCCATTTGAATTACTTCTTTTGTTATTTCCACCTGAGTGCTCCCTAACTGAAACAACAGAATTTAAACTAAAAAAAGTTTAAAAATGTAATTTGTATGAATAACTATACTGGATTACAAAAAAAGAAATAACAGTAAGAAAGCTATAATAAAAAGTCAGAAAAATGCTTTAATAGTTTTCAAAAGGAGCTTAGCGAAAAGAATTGCGAAGTCACTTAGCAATCTAATTGAACCATATTCAAGTGTAATTAAGTACCTACAACTCTTGATAGAGTAGTCTAACTGATTATTTCCATTTTTATAAAGCTTTGTATCTATTTAATACCCTGAAGTTTAATTTATGTAAAAATAATTAAAAGTGAGAGAATCCTTTCATCTTTATTACATTTAGTCTTTGAAGAATGTGTCTACATTATAGAAACAAATACGGGCTTTTATTATATGTAATTTCAGGAAAGGAAGATTTATTTTTCTTGTCAGCTGTTACCAGTCTCCTCAACCACAGACACACACACACACACACACACACACACACTTTTATTTAACACTGGTGAATTGGTGAATTAGATTAAGACCGTCTGATACCTTCTTACCTAGCCCAGGATTATCATAATATTGAATTTAGAAAGCATCTAAGAAATGGTCCACTGTGACTCATGCCCCACGTGGGGAGACACAGGCAACACTCCTAACAGCTCAAGGTGAATCGTGGCCACAGTTTTGTGACTCAGCCTCTTTATAGAAGAAACATTTTCCACTGTCTGGATGGCTGTGCTTCCTCTTACCTTGAGGAGGGTAGTTTCTTGTCATCTGCTGTTACAGGGTGGAGATCACAGAGGAATAGCTCTTTCAGTTCATCTCCTCCTCTAAGAGCCAGGGAACAGCAGCCTGTTTCTCTTCTCACACTTCCATGAAACACTCTGCTTTGAACTCCGGACCTCTGAGAGTTTCAGTGTCGCCTTGCTATGCAGGAGCGGATATCTTGGGCGCTCTCCATCCTGACCGTGTGTGATACACTACATCAGAATCTACCGTGACAGCTGCCAGGGAAAACTTCTGGTTTCTCCCAAGATGTTCTTGATATTCCACAGCTATCATTGACCCCACCCCTCTCTTCCACTGCTCAGTCACTGTACTGGGGTTTTGATTTGTCTTCATGTAAGATAATAAAAACTATGCAGATATTATATAATAAGTAAGCATCTCTAGTCTCATTAGGCAGCAGAACAGACCACTCAATTAAAAAAAAATAAGCCTGATAAATTGACAGGTATATGGGCTTTTCATTTTATTGGTCATATTAATGTAAAATTTCTTTAATTTTATAGTGCACAGTGATAATTTGCTTAACAGAGGACAGAAGTGACTACACAAGCTTATTCTTTAAATACTTTTTTAAATATATGTTTATATAGGCAGTAAGAAAATAAAGAAGACATTATAGAGTTTGAACCAGGCGTGGAATCAGGTTGTTTTCCTTTGATGCTGAGTTATGCTGATAATTATCTCTGATAAAAATAAACAAGCAATGTGATGGGAATAATCAGTGGCTGAGAAAGTTTCTTCACATCAATCTAGATTGATAGCATTTACCTGATTAAGGGTAGATAGCAATGAAGCACTTCAGCCTGAATAAAACTTTCTGAGCATTTCCACTCCGCCCTCCTTTCGAAAGTTAGATTCTTATAGGATTTAACTTGAAGGATATGGAAATACAAAGGCAGGTTTTTGTCATGCCTAAGGACAGGTTAATTATGCATTCAGATTCAACTCATCTTCCACATTGATAAAATTGACCTACTTTTTCTTTCAGAGAGAAAATGTCTTATGAAATATTTTCACTTAAAAAATATTGCATTTTGGTGTCTTTCTTCTTACATTCTATAATTAAACCTGGCATATCACTCCCAAAAGTTAAATGAATTTCAGTTCATTTTCAAGTCTGGGCTTTTTAATGAGTTAGCATCTCTGCTGCCTGAGACAAGTGGCATTCACTGCTTTGCATGCCCTAGAATGTTTCTGACAGTAATGGTAAGATGCAGATGTTTGTCTTTGTGGGAATCTTCCAACAATATCCCTAATGAAAATGCATGCCTACTTCCTGGCAAATAAAAACATAACATTTTTTCAAAACAGAAAAATTCAAATGCCTTTATCCTAAGATGGCAAATGTAAACAGTCCATTACTTTCTCCACATCATTTTTGCTATATTCTGTTGTAGACATAAAGTCATTTTCTGAAACTTCTCTTTCTGGTCTTGATATGGAACCAATTTCTCCAAAATCTTACGTAGTTTCCAAGTGGAGTGGGAATATTTATAGAGCCGTAAGGTTATAATGTGGATGTGACTGGTGACAGAAGCAAGGTCCAATGCTGTAAGAGCAATATTGCACAGGAACCTGGAATGTCAGGTCCATGAATCAAGATAAATTGGAAGTGATCAAACAGGAGATGGCAAGAGTGAACGTCAACATTCTAGGAATCAGCGAACTAAAATGGACTGGAATGGGTGAATTTAACTCAGATGACCATTATATTTACCACTGTGGGCAGGAATCCCTTAGAAGAAATGGAGTAGCCATCATGGTCAACAAAAGAGTCCAAAATGCAGTACTTGGATGCAATCTTAAAAACAACAGAGTGGTCTCTATTCATTTCCAAGGCAAACCATTCAATAGCACAGTAATCCAAGTCTATGCCCCAAACAGTAATGGTGAAGAAGCTGAAGTTGAATGGTTCTATGAAGACCTACAAGACCTTTTAGAACTAACGCCCAAAAAAGATGGCCTTTTCGTTTTAGGGGACTGGAATGCAAAAGTAGGAAGTCAAGAAACACCTGGAGTAACAGGCAAATTTCCTCATGGAGTACGGAATGAAGCAGGGAAAAGGCTAATAGAGTTTTACCAAGAGAACACACTGGTCATAGCAAACACCCTCTTCCAAAAACACAAGAGAAGACTCTACAATGGATATCACCAGATGGTCAACAACGAAATTAGATTGATTATTTTCTTTGCAGGCAAAGATGGAAAGGCTCTATACAGTAAGCAAAACAAATTGGGAGCTGACTGTGGCTCAGATCATGAACTCCTTATTGCCAAATTCAAATTTAAATTGAAGAAAGTAGGGAAAACCACTAGACCATTCAAGTATGACCGAAATAAAGTCCCTTATGATTATATAGTAGAAGTGACAAATAGATTTAAGGGACTAGATCTGATAGAGTGCCTGATGAACTATGGATGGAGATTCATGACATTGTACAGGAGAGAGGGATCAAGACCATCCCCATGGAAAAGAAATGCAAAAAAGCAAAATGGCTGTCTGAGGAGGCCTTACAAATAGCTGTGAAAAGAAGAGAAGCAAAAAGCAAAGGAGAAAAGGAAAGATATAAGCATCTGAATGCAGAGTTCCAAAGAATAGCAAGGAGAGATAAGAAAGCCTTCTTCAGCAATCAATGCAAAGAAATAGAGGAAAACAACAGAATGGGAAAGACTAGAGAGCTCTTCAAGAAAACTAGAGATCCCAAGAGAACATTTCATGTAAAGATGGGCTCGATAAAGGACAGAAATGATATGGACCTAACAGAAGCAGAAGATATTAAGAAGAGGTGGCAAGAATACATAGAAGAACTGTACAAAAAAGATCTTCACAACCCAGATAATCATGATGGTGTGATCACTCACCTAGAGCCAGACATCCTGAATGTGAAGTCAAGTGGGCCTTAGAAAGCATCACTACGAACAAAGCTCTTGGAGGTGATGGAATTCCAGTGGAGCTGTTTCAAATCCTGAAAGATGATGCTGTGAAAAGTGCTGCACGCAATATGCCAGCAAATCTGGAAAACTCAGCAGTGGCCACAGGACTGGAAAAGGTCAGTTTTCATTCCAATTCCAAAGAAAGACAATGCCAAAGAATGCTCAAACCACCACACAATTGCACTCATCTCACATGCTAGTAGGAGAAGGTAATGGCCACCCACTTCAGTATCCTTGCCTGGAGAATCTCAGGGACAGAGGAACCTGGTGGGTTACCATCTGTGGGATCGCACAGAGTTGGACACTACTGAAGTGACATAGCAACAGCAGTAGCACACACTAGTAAAGTAATGCTCGAAATTCTCCAAGCCAGGCTTCAGCAATAGGTGAACCGTGAACTTCCAGATGTTCAAGCTGGTTTTAGAAAAGGCAGAGGAACCAGAAATCAAATTACCAACACCCACTGGATCATGGAAAAAGCAAGAGTTCCAGAAAAACATCTATTTCTGCTTTATTGACTATGCCAAAGCCTTTGACTGTGTGGATCACAATAAACTGTGGAAAATTCTGAAAGAGATGGGAATACCAGACCACCTGACCTGCCTCTTGAGAAACCTGTATGCAGGTCAGGAAGCAACCGTTAAAATGGACATGGAACAAGAGACTGGTTCCAAATAGGAAAAGGAGTATGTCAAGGCTGTATATTGTCACCCTGCTTATTTAACTTCTATGCAGAGTACATCATGAGAAATGCTGGATTGGAAGAAACACAAGCTGGAATCAAGATTGCTGGAAGAAATATCAATAACCTCAGATATGCAGATGACACCACCCTTCTGGCAGAAAGTGAAGAGGAACTAAAGAGCCTCTTGATGAAAGTGAAAGAGGAGAGTGAAAAAGTTGGCTTAACGCTCAACATTCAGAAAACGAAGATCATGGCATATGGCCCCATCACTTCATGGGAAATAGATGGGGAAACAGTGGAAACAGTGTCAGACTTTATTTTGGGGGGCTCCAGAATCACTGTAGATGGTGACTGCAGCCATGAAATTAAAAGACGCTTACTCCTTGGAAGGAAAATTATGACCAACCTAAATAGCTTTAAAAAAAAAGCAGAGACATTACTTTGCCATCGAGGTCCATCTAGTCAAGGCTATGGTTTTTCCAGTGGTCGTGTATGGATATGAGAGTTGGACTGTGAAGCAAGCTGAGCACTGAAGAATTGATGCTTTTGAAGTGTGGTGTTGAAGAAGACTCTTGAGAGTCCCTTGGACTGCAAGGAGATCCAGCCAGTCCATTCTAAAGGAGATCAGTCCTGGTGTTCATTGAAAGGACTATGCTGAAGCTGAAACTCCAGTACTTTGGCCACCTGATGCAACGAGTTGACTCATTGGAAAAGACCTTGATGCTGGGAGGGATTGAGGGCAGGAGGAGAAGGGGATGACTGAGGATGAGATAGCTGCATGGCGTCACCGACTCAATGGACATGAGTTTGGGTGAACTCCGGGAGTTGGTGATGGACAGGGAGGCCTGGTGTGCTGTGATTCATGGGGTCGTGAAGAGGCAGACAGGACTAAGCAACTGAACTGAACTGAAGGTTATAATTAGAGCATGGCATCAATCTTTGGAAATTGACTCTTGAAATTGATTTGCCATGCCATCTTGAGCCTTATGTATAGGTAAGCTCATTGATTTCAATAAAGAAATAAATATAGTTGCTCTTAGTATTATATCCTTAAACTTAAGAGTGTCACTTTGTCTTTAGAGATTTACAGTAATGGAGATAATGAAAGATCTATGTAAATAATCTTAAATAAATTTTTAAAAATTAAAATACAAGTGATATATAATTTAACAAATCTTTTTTATTTTTTAAAAATCTGAAATTTTGCAAAAATGCAGGCAAGATTTTTTCCAAGCGAAACTCTAGATGTATTTTGGTATTTAAGTGAATGTTTGCTGTTGCCCTATCCTCAGAGGAGCATTTTGAAGTGTTCTCCCAAAAGTTAAGTGAAGTTCAGTTCATTTTCGGGTCTCGGCTTTTTAATGAGAAGTTGGAATTCGTATACACTGTTGCTGTGTCAGTGAGAATGCAAAATTGTGCACCTGCTATGAAAAACAATATGGAGCTTCCTCAAAAAATTAGAAATAGAACTACCATATGACCCAGCAGCCCATCTTATGTGTAGTTATCCAAAAGAATTGAAATCAGGATCTTGAAGCGGTATTGCTAAGCTGCTTCAGTCGTGTTGAGTCTGTGCAACCCTGTGGACTGCAGCCTACCAGGCTCCTCCGTCCATGGGATTTTCCAGGCAGGAGTACTGGAGTGGGGTGCCATTGCCTTCTCCTTGAAGCAGTTTAGCACTTGTGCATGCCTGAAAGTCATTATAGCTTTATTCCTGAGCATCACCATAAGCCTGACCAGACCCCCAGATGGGGTACATGGTGGATGAGGACCAGAGATGTACATTATACCCACTGTTTTGTCATTTAAAAAAAAATAGTGTTTTATATTTACTTGTCTATATTAGAAGACTGTGTCAAAATGGACATCAGATGGGCTGCATCCAAATATTCTCACTTTCAAGACTTATTTTAGTGCCAGGGGGTTATTCTGAGCCTTCTTTTTCCTTTGTTGTTGACAGTGCAGTCATGATCATTAGGACATGTTACATAAAGAACTCATCAGAATAGAACGGGTAGGGATCTGAGCAGTCTGGATAACTCAAGTTAAATGAAATCTGCCATTGGTAGCTGCTTGGTGAAGTTCATGTCCATCTATGGGTAGGTGCTATCCAGTGTTCTTAAGGACAAAAGCTATGAGGTAGCTTTCACAGAGGATGTTCTTGCTTGATTAACTTTGTTTAGGCATGAGTTGTAGTGCTGAGTTATAGTGCTTGAGTTATAACTCAAGGCTATGAGTTATAGCCTTGAGTTCGATATTAATGATCAACAGTATGTACTGAATAAGGTGTCTTTAAACAAAAACACATAAAAAGACTAATAATTGCTTGATAGAAATGTAACCAGAGGCTTATAGGATCCCAATTCTGAATTTTCCATAGGAGCAGTGGTAGAGCAGTGGTTCAGCCTTTAAATTAAAAGACACTTGCTCCTTGGAAGAAAAGCTATGACCAACCTAGACTGCATATTAAAAAGCAGAGACATTACTTTGCCAACAAAGGTCCATCTAGTCAAAGCTATGGTTTTCAGTGGTCATGTGTGGATGTGAGAGTTGGACTATAAAGAAAGCTGAGCACCAAAGAATTGATGTTTTAGAACTGTGGTGTTGGAGAAGACTCTTGGAGTCCCTTGGACTGCAAGGAGATCCAACCAGTCCATCCTAAAGGAAATTAGTCCTCAGTGTTCATTGGAAGGAGGATGCTGAAGCTGAAGCTGAACCTCCCAATACTCTGGCAACCTGATGCGACTCATTGGAAAAGACCCTGATGCTAAAAAAGATTGATGGTGGGATGAGAAGGGGATGACAGAGGATGAGATGGTTGGATGGCATCACAGACTCTAAGGACATAAGTTTGAACAAGCTCTGGAAGTTGGTGGTAGACAGGGAGGCCTGGAATGCTGCAGTCCATGGGTTCAGAAAAATTCGGACACGACTGAGCAACTGAACTGAAATGAGTGGTTCAGTATTTGCTAATTCAGTGTTTGCAGAGACTTTATAGACTAGAAATATTGCAACTAAAGGAATCAGTGGTGGTGCTCATTTTCAATATAATCAATCCAAGAAAAGAGATCAAGCCTAGGAAAGCAGTTGTATAATATAAAGAATCACAATTCATAATTCTCCAGATATCTGGACATTGTGGAACATGATTAAGCTATTTTTGTAGGGTCCACAGAGATTACCAAAATGTGCCTCACTGTAGGGTTAGTGTCCGCTGAAGGATTTGGTCATAACCAGGACAGTTATAGCTTCTGCCTGATAACTTATTTGGAAAAGGACTAAATCTTCTGCTTCTCTGTTTTAAAGATCTACTTTGAAGGCTACACAGCTACTGTCTAAAAAGTCCTTAAGTGGTGAGTTAGCACATGTTTTAAAAACACTTTCTAAATAGTAGGAGAATCCATAGAACCTTTGGAAAGTTTAAGTGATGATGAAATCATTTAGTATTAAAATCCAGACCAGAAGTCAGTATTCTTTTTTACTCATTTTCAACATAACCTCTTCCACTCTGAAGCTTTATTTATTAAAAAGTCTTTCTTTGTACTGACCTCATTTCAGAAATAATCTGTTTTAGTAATTTTCACCATTTAATTGTTACAAAAAAATTTATCTATCACGAGCATTGCTTCCTATGTAAGTATATAAGAACTTTGTTCCTATGTACACATAATTTGGCAGAAAATCAGATAGGGAATTACTAGAACTATAATTTGTTAAATCTTCTCTTCTTATTGACCTGTCCATAACGCAGTTTTAACTTCATTTAACTTTCAAGTAGTCAAAATAGAAAAAAAAAGCAAAACAAAAATAATTAGTAGTTTATAAAATAAGTCACACAAGCTGATTCTAATAATTGGGGATGGGTGGCTTAGGCATAAAATTCTGTAGTTTAAAAATCTGTGTCTGTCTTCAGTAAGATTTTTCCTAATTCACATTTTCTTATGACTATCAGAACCAACTATTTAGCATGTCTGTGCCATTAGGATTCTGATGAGTAATGCTTATAGATAGAATTTGGTTTTGCATTTTAATGATCTGGCTCTGATCTAATTGGTGAAATAGTTAAATTGTGCAGTGTATACTTTTATGCTCAGGAGTTAATATAAATTTGGCAGTGAATATGCTAAAGTAAATCAAAAAATAATGATGTATACTGTTTCTCTTTTTTATCAATCCCATCCCATTCTTTCATTTTTTTATCAGGCCTTTAGTTACCACTAGTATATGGACCTGTATTTTCTTTAGTCTGTCGGAACACAAGACAGAGGTAGGAATAACTGAGTACAAAGTATATAAACTATGGTAAAATGGCAATTGATGAATGAACAGCTCTCTCACATGGACAGATGATAAGATCTACACATAGGCCATCTTTCGATTTTCAGTCACTTTCATAAATACACGTGGCACATATATAAGATTAAATATGATGGCACCTTAAAATAATATAGAAGAATATTTAATACATGGGGAAAATGTTTCCAGTAATTTAAGTGAGAAATCAGATTATAAAAGATACGCAATGACTGACTTGATACTGATTTCTTAAAATCAATAAATAGAACAGACTAGAAATAAATCCCCCAGAATGTTAATAGTGGTTAAACCCTGACACAGAATTATGAATAATTTTAGTTCCTTGTACAGTTGTATTGTACAAATTTTCTATAGTGTATATTGATTACTTTTACTGTCACATCACTTTGTAAAAGTTTATCTCTTGATATTCCCTCTTTCCTAATATATTTTGAAAAAGGTAAATATATGATTTATTTAAAGTCAAAAAAGAAGCCTTGACTCTATAGGCTAAATAGAAGACTAAGGCTTAGTTTATAAATTACATAAAAAGAAGTTGGGTCCCTGAAGACCCTCACATCTTCTGACTCTAAGTTTCTCCCAGAGGATAACATATACACTAAGGACTTCACTTACCAACTAACTAAATAGATAGCTCACAAATTATATCTTACAGCCCGTATTCTTCCTCTGGTCCTCAGACCTACCTGTAACTGTCTCCTGAGCATCTCTTGGAGATGACTCAGTGATTTAAACTCATTATCCTGCTTCCCTGCCCATGCCACCAAACTAGACCCTTTTCCGTCTATTCTTACCCGGAGGCTTCCAGCACCCAGTTCTGTTTGGTTTACTCCTTAATTGTATTTATCATCCTGCTCTGAAGTATATCCAGCATCTCATGCTTGCCAGAAAATAATAGTCTCATTTTCAACCATAATCCATTTATAACAACTTAAATATTGCACAGAACATACTCTAAATAAAAACTTATTCATTGTTTATCTGAAAATCCAGTCTAATGAGGCATCCTGTATTTTCACTTTTACCTCTGGCAACTTTATGGTGAGCTATAATAATTTTATTCCAGTCAACTGAATAATCAGGCTGGCTTTTACTGGGTTAAGTTTTTTCTCTACTATTCGTTCGATTAGCTGAAATGACTCATGACAATGACAGTATATACCTAATTGATCCAAAATGTACAGTTCATTTTCCTGATAAATGCATAATTTAAAAAGTAGAAATTGATTTTACAAATCTTGCAGACTTGTAAGTACACTGGTAAATTTCAAGTCTGCTTAGCCAATATCCTAGAATTTTGGGATCCTTCATGAGATTTCACATTGTCTTAATTCAACCAGAAAAAAAGATTTTAAGCCCCAAACTTTGTTTGAATTTTACCCAAAATAAGCATATAGAGATTATCTAGTGCCTTTGAATGGTGCTATACTAATCGGAAATGACACTTCCCAAAATTTTGTTCAGGCGTTTCCTGTCACAGGGGACTCTGGCTGTGCAACAAGGACAGGATGGGAACAGCTGCCTTAAGGGATTTCTTTTTTAGACAACAGTAAGGAAGCATATTTCTCCCTGGTGGCCTGGCCACCTGTCATGTGGGCCCTGTGGAAATTCTCCATTGTGATCTCATTTTTTCCTTAAAGTTATTAAATAATTTGTACAAAATATTTAATTTGTTCAACCTTATGAAAGTTCTCTGTGTTAAGAAACCACTAGGAAATATAAACCAATAATAAAAATAAATAGAGATGTTAATAGTTAACGGCATAGTTTTTAAAATTGTAATCATCCTTCACTTTTATAGTTTCACAACTAATGCTTCTGCTTTTTATAACAGAATGATTATAATTAGTTATGAAACTATAAAACTGAACAAAGTATCTTTTGTTCCTTTTGGAAAATTTAAGTATATCCAGAATAATTTTAATTCACTTATAACAAATGATATAACTAACTTCTGGTAATTTTAAAAATGATGGAGATTCTGAAGACTGTGATGTGTAACTTAAACCAATAGTTCTATGCCTCCCTACTGAGTTCCTTCAGAACTAAGAAAAGAAAAAAATACGATATGCCATCCAATTACCATCAGAGATGAGAGGGCATTTAATCCTCTTTGGGAAGTGATCCCACATTACCCTCCTTGGGGGTCCTCTCATCCTTGCCACATCATTTGGGAAGTAGAGTGCTGGAGAACTTTCTTAATGTGCACTTCTCATTAGAATTAGCCCATGAAAAACATTTTAGAAAAAGTTCCCATCCCTTTAAAGCTTGCCTAGGAGGATGGATAGGTATTTAAAGCCATCAATTTTACCTTCATCTATATCTAAGCATTGATGATCATTGGCAATTTGAGACTGTATTTTCCTTAAGCCTGGTAATACCGTTTTCATAAATTCACTGTAATGCACAAGTTAGGTCACAAATTATGGACCATTTTAATTTGGCTTTTCTGCTGTTGTAGTCTCCGGTGTCCTTTAAAGCAAATCGCAAATGGCTTGTATCACATTGCAGTAGAAAGTCTTGAGTTACTAAGTTGAGTTTTGAAATGAGAACCATGAGAGGTAGACTTGAGATTTCAGTGCTATTAAGATGATATCATCCTGGAGAAGGAAATGGCAACCCACTCTAGTACTCTTGCCTAGAGAATCCCATGGACAGAGGAGCCTGGCAGGCTACAGTCCATGGTGTCGCAGCAGTTGGACACGACTTAGTGACTAAACCACCACCACAAGATGGTATCATAGCCAGTGGTCCAGGAGTGCTCAAATCCTCTCCTGCATTCCAACCATCTTCTTAAGGGGGTACCAACCAAGGTGAAAGACTCAAATAGAAAACAAATGACCACTTTGTTATTGGCATGGAAAGCACCCAAATCCTCCTCTCTAGTGTGTCTCTTTTCAGTAAAAGGTAGATTGGAGAATGAAGTCTGGGCCTAGATATCCAAATGAATTCCCCATTTCCTCCAGTCTGAATCTGAGATGTCAGGTTTGGCTTAAGAAGGTAGAATAGAAAATGAGAGGAACAGGTCCATCTCCTCCAAGCCAGCAGCCCCTACCTGAGTTCCCATGTCATGGGTGCAAAAAGAGCAGAAGATGGGTCTCATGGATCCCTACTTTTTAGAGACCCTAACAGTAACCATAACCTAATAGTTCCTGGATGCTGACCAGTCACATGAGCAGACAGGTCTTTTCCTGGGGATATTGACGCAATAAGTAGACAGTTGTACAGAAGCTAACACATGAAAGGGAAGGACCAGAAACATTTAGTTCCCCGACATGTCACATTTGTTTTCAATCTTCAAATTCAGCTTTTATTACTTTTGGTTTTGGTTATAAGTAATGCCATGATTTCGGGCAGGAATGTCAGTTGACATATTGATTTTCCCAGTAATACCATCAAACATCTGCTTTAATGACTGAACCCTGTTTTTAAATCATTTCAACCTAATAGAGGTGTATTATCTTTTGCTTCTCTATACCTGTCAGTATTTTCTTGTCCAAAAGGGTGGCATGTTTTCATCAAAGTTGATAGTCCTAGAGAGATGTAGTGTGTGCTTAGTTGCTCTGCTGCTGCTGCTGCTGCCAAGTCACTTCAGTTGTGTCCAACTCTGTGTGACCCCATAGACAGCAGCCCACCAGGCTCCCCCATCCCTGGGATTCTCCAGGCAAGAACACTGGAGTGGGTTGTCATTTCCTTCTCCAGTGCATGAAAGTGAAAAGTGAAAGGGAAGTCGTTCAGTCGTGTCCAACTCTTTGCGACCCCATGGACTGCAGCAGCCTACCAAGCTCCTCTGTCCATGGGATTTGCCAGGCAAGAGTGCTGGAGTGGGGTTCCATCGCCTTCTCCGGCTTAGTTGCTCAGTCGTGTCCAACTCTTTGCAACCCTTTGGACTATAACCTGCCAGGCTCCTCTGTCCATGGGATTTTCCAGGCAGAGTACTGGAGTGGGTTGCCATTTCCTCCTCCAGGGGATCTTCCTTACTCAGGGATCAATCCTGTGTCTTCTGCATTGCAAGTGGATTCTTTACCCACTGACCCATCTGGGAAAAGACATTACTCAAGAATTTTTTTTCACAGGATTGACTTGACCCTTGATCTTACTGTAGTAGACATGACTTGTAACCAGTGTGTGCTTTTTTCTTTTCTTTTGAAAAAGTGGTTGGTTCTAGACATTAAATTTTATACCCTAAATTTGTGGTTTATAGGAATTCTAACACTGTGATTTTAAACAGACCATTACCACAGTTAGAAAAGCATATGGGGACTATATCTATACATGGATAGCTATAGATTTAAATGTGTAAAATTTAATCATGGCTGCTGTTTTTCCCAAATGAAAGAAAAAATTCTAGACAAAAATTAGATATTTTAAAAAATATCTCCTCCTTAATAGATGGGCCACTTTCAATTGATCTGAAATTATTTCTACAAAACCTCCTAAAATAAGTAGACCATGTATTTGATGACATAATCTCTATTTCTATTTCATTCTAGTCACATCTAGGACAGTAACTTATTCACATCAGGGCACTTGATTTCTGCATGCATGGACTCCATTAAATGCAATTAAATTTACAGCCACACAGATTTGTTTTATATATTAATACCTCCCTTGACCTAAAATTTACTAAAATAAAAATTGCTGAGTTTATATTTCCATAAATACACTGGCTTAGCATTGTGAATGTTGTCCAAAAACCTAGGTGACCTTTAATTATATAAGAACATGAGGGATCTCAACCTTCACTTTTAATGTTATGAAAGTATTTAATATTTTAAAATCAGAGTCCACATCAAATAATTTTTCTTTATTCAGCTCTTATCTGAGTTTCCAATTCTGAAAAATCAAGAAATTCATTTAAAAATCATAGATAGCTGTAGATATAAGTATCAGTCTCAATACTCCCATGGCATTTTTTTTTCCTGCTTGCTTTTTAATAAAAACCTACATTTAACAAGCTTTAATGAACACGATAATATGGTAGGATTTGGGCCGTGTTTTTCCCATTTAGACTTTTTTCATTCATTTTCTGTAATCTGATCGTATGTCTTCTTACTTTTCTCCCACTTGAGGTTTAATGTCATTTTCATTTTTCACAATGTTGCTGTAAGTTTTTCTTTTTTCCAGTCACTGATATAGAGTTTATTTAATCTTGACTATAATTCTATTGACATTTTAGTAGTTAGCTTGTCTGTAATAAGGCACTGGAGTATTCTATGTTTGAAAGAGATATTACCATTCATTAAAGTATGTGTTGCTTTCCATATTTATAAATTTTGAGGAATGGAGGCCAATGTCATCTTATTATAATAAATACTTTCTTAAATATATGTAGGGCTTCCTTGGTGGCTCAGACAGTGAAGAATCCACTTGTAATGTGGGAGATCTGGATTTGATCCCTGGGCTGGGAAGATCCCCTGGAGAAAGGGTTGGCTACCTACTCCAGTATTCTGGCCTGGAGAATTCCATGGACTGTATATGTATAGTTCATTGAGTTGCAAAGAGTTGGACATGACTGAGGGACTTTCACTTAAATATATGTAGGTTTTTGTGTTTCGAAGTCTTTATTTTTAGTTTCCAAAGTAACAGTTAAGTTTCTGAATATTTTCATCTCTTAAATATTTTCTGCCTTTTTAAAAATCAGGCATTTAATTGCCATAAAGTGATACTTCCCCTTTTCAGTGTAGAGTTTCAGAGCTTTAATAATCCCATGTAGTCATCTTAACCATAACCTATGTCAAAGTATTAGAACAGTTCTAACACCTCCCCCCAATTTTCTCATGCCTGATAGTCCATCTGTTCCCATCCCCAGCTACTGACAACCTTTGATCTGTTTTCTGACCTTATTTATTATTTTGCCTTTTCCTGAGTGTCATATAAATGAAATCATTAGAGAGTCTGGCTTCTTTCACTGAGCAACATGCAGTTGAGATTCATCCCCATGGTTGCATATATGAATAGCTTGCTCCTTTTTATTGCCCAGCAGTATTCCATTGTACGGATGTGCTTCCATTTGATTATGCATCTACCTTTGAAGGCTATTGAGTTGTTACCAGTTTGTGGTGATTATGAATAAAGCATGCTTGCATCTCATTTTTATATGAATTTACATTTTTATTTATCTTGGATAAATAGCTAAATTTAGGTAATGAATCTTACAAGATTAGGTTTAAATTTATAGAAAACTATTATTTTGTTTTCTCAGGAGGATGTGGCATTTCCCATTCCCACTAGCAATGTACAAGATTTCTACTTATTTCATACTCTTGCCATCCTAGTTATTGTCAGGATTTTTTTAAATCTCAACATTTTAATAGTATGTACATGGATCTAACTATGGTTTTAATTTGAATTTCCTAGTGATTAATGATGTTGACTATGTTTTCATAGTTGCCATCCATGTATCTTCCTTGATGACATGCCTGTTCAGATACTTTACCCATTTTTTTTTTTGGACTTGCTGGGGGGCTTATGGAATGTTAGTTCCCCAACCAAGAATTGAATCTGGGCTACAGCAGTGAAAGTCTGGAATCCTAACCAAAACTCTATTTTACCAGTTTTTAACTGGATTGTTTTCTTGTTATTGACTTTGGAGAGCTCTTTATATATTCTGGATAGGAGGCCATTTTTAGCTATGTATTTTGCAAACATTTCCTCTCAGTCAGCTTGTCTTTTCATTTTCCTAGTTAATTTCTGCATTTTTAACTATATTTTTATTCTTTACTCTTAGTTTCTAAACCCTCATATTAACAAATTTACTTTGCTTTCTAACAAAACTTGCAACTTTTGGAATTGGAAGAGGCTAGAAGAAAACAGACTCCAAATATAGCATAGTTACGTATAACATTTTCTTGAATAATATAGCAATGAGGAATTCTCTTGCCTGAAAATAGCATAAAATCCAACTTGAGTGGCTTAGACAAATACAACTGTTTTCCTTCATTACAAGAAGTTGAGAGTAGGCAGCTGATCACAGAGATTCAGGAATCCCATGTGATCAGAGCTGATGTCTATAGGTTTTTTTGGCCTTTCTCTTGCAGTTAAAGGTTGCTATCACAGCTGATAATATTCACTCAGACAAGAAACAGAGGGAGAAAAAAGGACAGTACTTGTACCAAGACAGCAACACTTTCACAGAAACGTCTCATCTACTTCCGGTTGAATTCTCACTGGACAGAACTGGGTCGTGTGTCTAGTCGGTGCTGGGAGGAGGGGGTTGAAAATAGGGCTTGCATAAGGTGAGCCTACCTTGTGTCTGTCTCACACAACAACTTTAAAATAACATCCAAATGCACAAGTCAATAAAACTGTCTGCAAGAGCAGAAGATAACAATGAGAATCTAGTTTTGAACTCAAAAGTTTTTCTGTACTTGCTGGCCAAGCAGCTAAACTCTAACGGCATCTTTCCAACTGAATCTTAGACATGCATGTAATAGTAACAATAAAAATATGGCAGCTATTATAATAAAAGTATAAGAAGAAGATGTCATGGTTCATGAAGCCACATAACTTTTTCTTCTTTGGCTAACTCTTGAAGATAGTGTTTTACATAGTAGAAAAGTAAGATTCGTAGATATACATTCCTTAAAGTCACATAGAAAAGGGACTGAGAACAAGAAACTCATGATACAGAGTTGTCATCCCTTTCCTGTATCTCTGTACCAATCAGAGTCTTCAAGATCAAGAACAATGATTCATTGTAAAGTTCATATTAATACTGTCTACTTAGTCTATGATAAATGAAAGCTCAGAGGCAAAAAAACATACTGAGTAGAATAGCCCATAAGTGAGTATTAGCTGAATGAATTAATGAATGAATCTTTTTGAACCAACTCACTACACTTCCAGTGCTTTTATTGAATTAATCTGTATTTGTCAATTTTCAGTATGTTAGAATAGATTCTGGCCTTTCCTGGTGCTTCTGCCTGCAATGCAGGAGACTTGGGTTCAGTCTCTGGGTTGGGAAGATCCCCTGGAGGAGGGCATGGCAACCCACTCCAATATTCTGGCCCAGAGAATTCCATGGACAGAGGAGCCTATTGGGCTACAGTCCATGGGGTTGCACAGAGTCAGACACGACTGAGCAACTAAGCACAGCACAGCAGAATAGGTTCTAAATATACAAAATGCTTGTTGAATTTGTGGGATTTACTCAAGGTTAGGGAATTATTGATTAAAATGTAAAGTAAAACTCTGTAGGAAGAGTTTTTATACATCATTTGACTTTTCACTAGGAATTAAATGTATCATATCCAATAGAATATGCTTAGAAACAGTGTAGGTGAAGTTTGCCAAACGTTTGGGGCCCCAAAAGATTCAGAGGACCATAAGCCCCATCCACTGTCCCTTGAAGAAGCCCATACAACTGTTTTCCCTTCAGAAACTTTCTCAGGGTATCTGGAAAGTACTTTAGCTTTCCATAGCAACTTTCTTCAAAAATTTATACTTTTACAGTTGTCCTTGAAAAGTAAGATAGGCAGGGATAGGTTTTGCCCCTTAGGAAATAAAAGGCTAACAAACGTTCACAAGATGACACAGCTAATGAAAAAATAATTAATGTCTCCAGGCTTTGACTTAGAACATGACCTTTATAGCTCATTTTGAAAGCCAAGTAGTCAGAATTTATTGTATGTTACAGGATGAAAGCTGACAATAATACTCGATTTCACTTAGTATGTTATAACCAGAAAAGAGGATTAAAATGCTGTTTTACTTTCATCTGGAGTGATATATTTGTTGATTTCAGAACTGTATTGTAAATTTATAGCTACCACTTGTTCAGTGGTATAAACATAAAAAATTCAGAAACTTTTATTCTGAATATAAGAACTTGTGACGTCTGCACATCTGTTTCAACACATGCTGTCAAATAGTAATGGTCTGTGTTGTCTCAATATAGGAAGACCTGATGTGGTTAAAAGAGGAAATATTTGGGAGGCAGTTAGACATGAATTTCTGTACCAAACTGACCACTGTCTAGCTGTGTGATTGTGGGCATGTTGCCATCTCCACGGCTGTTTTCTTGTGTGCAGAATGCCTGAACCACAAGTTGTGAGAATGAAATGAACTCATAGATATAAAATGCTTATACTTGATATTTGACTCCAAAAATTATTTATTGAACATTTATAAGACCCTTTACTCAGTGCTATACAAGTTATATTTTCCAGCTCACTAATTATTACATATCAAAAGAAAATAGGTATCTCTGTTTATTAGTTCAGGGTTTTCTAATCTCAGCTTCATTGACATTTTGGTAGGTAATTCATTATTGGAGTCGGGGCAGGCTACCCTGACCATTGTAGGCTGTTTAGCAGCATTCCAGGCCTCTACATACTAGAGGCCAACAACACCATCACTCTCCCCATTTGTAACAACCCAAGATGTCTCCAGACATCGCTCAGTGTCTCCTGGAGGTGGGGGCAAAATTGTCCCTAGTCGAGAACTACAGTCTTGATCAATTCTTCCTAAAAGTGTTCAAAGCCTCCTAGTCCTAGAAGATTCTTCCTCAAAGTTCCCAGGGTCAAATACATTGGGAAACATTAAATAGTAATAATAGTAATTAATTTTTTATGCATTTACTATATCCCATGGACAGCTCTTATCTCATTGAATCTTCAAACAGAAGAACTACAGGTTAGTTGCCGCTTTAAGTACATTTTTCAAATTAAAAATTGAGCCCAGAGAAATCAAGTAACTGATCAAGGCTTGGGGTTTGTTTCCTCCACAGCCTGTGCAGTTATCTATACACACTACTTCTTATATAGCCCGTTTTTAAATTCACAATTCAAGTTGGGGTGTTAAGGATAATTATTCTTAATTTGTATTTATCTCACTCTTAGAAAATTATTTTTTGCTTTTGTGCTTCAAATTTCCTCCTTTTATTTTTTATTGAAATATAATTGACATGTATTAGTTTCAAATGTACAACATAGCAATTCAATATTTGTCTACACTGTGAAATAATCACCACAGTAAGTCTAGTTAGCATCCATAACTGTGACTAGTTAAGTTACAAAGTTTTTTTCTTTTTTTCCTTGTGAGGAGGACTTTTATGATCTACTCTCTTAGCAACTTTCAAATGGACAATACATAGCTCCATGGCGTCACAATGAGTCAGACATGACTAAGCACACATATATACACAGTACTGTTAACTGCAGAGGCCTTGCTGTCCACTGTATTCCCGTGACTGATTTTATAACTGAAGTTTGTACCTTTTTCCCCACCCCAACCCCCCCTCTCTGGCAACTACCAATCTGTTTTCTGTATATATGAGCTTGGTTCTATTTGCTTGTTTTGTTTTGTTTTGTTTTAATGCCACATACAAGTGAGATCATATGGTATTTATCTTTCTCTGTCTGACTTATTTAGTTAGCATAATGCCTTCAGGATCCATATACTTTATTACAAATTGCAAGATTTTATTCTTTGGCTGACTAGTATTCTGTTGCCTGTTTATCCATTGATGTCTACTTAGTTTGTTTCTATACCTTCAGTTCAGTTCAGTTCAGTCGTTCAGTCATGTCCGACTCTGTGACCTCATGAATCACAGCACGCCAGGCCTTGGCTCTCCTAACTAATGCTGCACTGAACATATTGCATATATGTGCATATATAGATATGTGTGTCCATATATCTTTTGAGTCAGTGTTTTCATTTTCTTTGGGTAAATACCCAGAAGTGCAATTACTGGATCATAATATAGTTCTATTTTTAATTTTTTGAGGAAATTCCACAATATTTTCCATAGTGGTTACACTAATAGGACTTCCCTGGTGGCTCAGACGGTAAAGCGTCTGCCTACAGTGCAAGAGACCCAGGTTCGATCCCTGGGTTGGGAAGATCCTCTGGAGAAGGCAATGGCAACCCACCCCAGTACTCTTGCCTGGAAAATCCCATGGATGGAGGAGCCTGGTAGGCTACAGTCCGTGGGGTTGCAAAGAGTCGAACATGACTGAGCAACTTCACGTTCACTTTCCAGTATTTTACAATTGCATCAACAGTGCCTGGGGTTTTTCTTTTCTCCACATGCTCTCCAACTCTTGCTACTTCTTCTCTTTTTGGTAATAGCCATTCTAACAGGTGTGGGATGATATCTCATTATGGTTTTGATTTGCATCCTCTGATGATTAGTGATGTGTTAGTGATGTTGAGCTTCTTTTCATGTGCCTGTTGGCCATCTGTACGTCTTCCCTGGAAAAATGTCTATTCAGATACCCTGCCCATTTTTAAATTAGATTGTTTTGTTTTTGCTGTTGAGTTGTATGAGTTCATATATTTTGAATATAATCCTCTTATCAGATATGTGATTTGCGAATATTTTCTCCCATTCAGTAAGTTGCTTTTTCATTTTGTTGATGGCGTCCCTTGCTGCGCAGAAGCTTTTTAATTTGATGTAGTCTCATTTGTTTATTTTTGCTTTTGTTACCTTTGCTTTTAGAGTCAGATCCAAAACATTATCTCTGAGATCACTATCAAGAAGCTTACCACCTATGTTTTCTTCTATGAGTTTTATGATTTTAGGTCTAACGTTCAAGTGTTTAATCCATTTTGAATAAATTTGTGCGTATGGTCTAAAATAATTGTTTAAGTTTCATTCTTTTGCATGTGGCTGTCCAGTTTTCTCAACAGTGTTTATTTGTAAGACTGTCCTTTCCCTATGTGTATTCTTATTTCCATTATCATAAATTAATTGACCATACGTGTACAGGTTTATTTCTGGGCTCTCCATTCTGTCTCATTGATCTATGTCTGTTTTTATGTCAACACCATACAGTTTTGGTCACTACAGCTTTGTAATATAGTTGGAAACCAAGGTGGATGATGCCTCCAGCTTTGTTCTCTTTTTTCAAGATTGCTTTGTCTATTCAAGGTCTTTTGTGGTTCCATATAAATTTTAGGATTATGTTCTATTTTTATGAAAAATGTCTTTGGGAATTTTGATAAGAATTGCATTGAATCTGTTGATGGTGTTAAACTTAGGTAAATGAGAGTCTTCCTGATGGAAGGGCATTCCAAACAGAACACACAGCATGTGCAAAGGCCTGAACAACTCAGAGGGTGTGATAAGTTTAATGTTTGGTTAATGCTCAGAGAGGAAGAAAGGAAGTAGGAAAACGAGACTAAAGAGAGCAGACTGGGTTCTGCATTGTTCTTCTCGCTGGACTTCTGTAAGCATTTGACTTTGCAACCTTTACTGTAAGGGCAACAGGCAGCCAGGAGCACCGAAGCAGCATGGTCTGGTTGATGATGATAACTAAAGTCCATAGTGCTTTGTTGGTGGAAAGACCCAGTTGACATTAATGCAGTACTGTGAGCAACAGATAGTAAGTCAGGATGGAGAAAAGGGGTCAAATTTGAGAGAGTTTTAACAAGTGAAACAGGCTAGAAAAAATCTTCCTCTTAAATAGGCTGTAAGAGCAAATAAGCAGCATTTGTGAAAGGGCTATTTCTACAAAACAAAATGATATGCTGTCTAGGAAGTAGCGTGGAAACATGTATAGCAGCTATTTTGATAATCTGAAGAATTTGCATTAACAGGTCCCAGTTCCACAAAATGCTCTTCAGAAAACTGTGCTCCTCCCTGTTTAGATTTCCTACAGAAATTGGATACAACGGTTGTTTAGTGAAAGCACAAGATAAAAGGTAGATTCTGAGTAGTCCTCCTGCCTTTCTAGTCCAGATGCTTTGTCTTTCTTCTCCTTAAATATGCTACCTGGGGAAGATGATTCAGCATCAGTGAGGAATTCAACCAAATCTATTTGAGAAAGGAGCCAATAAAAAATGTTGGGAAATTAGTTCCACTCAATGAATGGTTGTTGAATTAATCAACTTTTGAGTTGACCTTAATAACTTTTAACTTAAGCATATAAAGTAAGATTAATAGAAAAGAAATCTTCAATGTAAATTTTCCTATTTTATCTTCTATTGGTATAGCTTATGGGTCACTCCTGAAATATACTCCAGTATAATATCAATTGGACTTTTACCTTTGTGGTTTGCTGTGCTGTACTTAGTCGCTCAGTCGTATCCAACTCTTGAAACTCCATGGACTGTAGCCTGCCAGACTCCTCTGTCCATGGGATTTGCCAGGCAATAATACTGTAGTGGGTTGCCATTTTCTTCTCCAGGGGATCTTCCCGACCCAGGGATCAAACTTGGGTCTCCTGCTTCGCAGGCAGCTTCTTTACTGTCTGAATCACCATGGGAAGAGGGAGGTGCCACTTTGAGGACACTGAATCCAGGAACAGACCTAAGCTGGGAGTATGAAAAAGACAGGACTTTTACTTTAGCAACTTAAATGAGAGGCTTGATGTGGCATGCATGAACAGTTCTCACCATGGGAAGATTTATTATTTAAATCTTCAAAATGAGCATATAATCAAGCATATTTAATCATGTTATTTTTAAAAACATCTTCAAACTGTCCTTTAAAAGTCATCTTCTACACTTCAGTTTATTTAAAATTAAGCAATATATTTTAGAAACTGGTTTCCTATCCCCATCCCTGGTAGTTTAGAGGAAAAACAATATTTCTGTTATATTTCAACAGTCTCTATAGTTGTCTTAGTAATAATATGTTCTATCAGGAAGTACCTGTTGGGGTTGGCATTCTGAGAGTGTTATTTCAGTAAAAGGAACCATACGAAATAATTATTCTTATTTACTCATTTTTCAGATGGACAAAAAGAATCAAAGGGGTAAATGGTTCAACCAAGACCTCATAGTTCCCAAATTATATTAAAAGGCTCAAACACAGGTCCATTAATCAGCAAAACCTGTATGCTTACTGTAACATCATTCTAGACTCGATTTTACCCTCCATTCTTTCCGTTTCACCTAAGCATTAACATGAACCTGTAGTGGATATGTTGTTCTGTATACCAGTTCTGAGAATCTCTTACTTTACTTGTCTTTGCTCCTGAATCTCTGTACTTACAAATTAGGATTGTGTATCAGTAACACATTCCAACATGCATACCTTCCAGTGTTCAAGGAAAAGATATTGTAATCTCAGTGTTGTGGAATATTAATTTTGAAAACTATTTTTAAAGTATCACCTAGATTCAGGAAAGAACTATATACATCATTTTTACTACATATTTGAGAGCTAGAACTGTAAATAATGGTGAAAATTTTTACCAAAGACTTTTTTATAAAACCGGATATAAAAGTTTTACTACTTGATAAACAAGGAATGCCAAACTTAAAACTTCCAAGTAAAAAGAATTGCCTTATCTTTTCTATAGCAACCTCCTCCAACCCATCCAAAAAAATAGGAGGGATTTTTGGATCAAATCATCAGGATAATTGATCCAGACCTGTTTCCCTTTGAGATAGGGAACTTCTGTCTTAACGAAAATATATTGTCCTATGTGCAATGAAAGAATTGATATTCTTAATGTTCTTACACATTCTTTTTTTATGTGAACATTTTTAGGTGTATCAATATATGCATGAAACGATCACTGTTAATGGCTGTCCTGAATTCCGTGCCAGGGCCACAGCAAAGGTAAGACTTGAGTAACTTTGAAAATATACTTAACCGCAGTGATCTAGTAATTGACTGTGCGCGTGTGTGTTTCAGGTATTCTCGTGTGTACACTGTAAGAGAATTTAGACCTCAGTGGCAGCCCAGACTCTAGAACCAGTACTGCTTCCCAGGTAAAAATCCTAATGGAAAAACGGAACGTTTCTGCTGCTTCTGTAGCTTAAGAAAGGAGAATGCTTCATCAACCTCACTAAATGTTCATTTGGCACAAGCAAATCTACTGGTTCATCGTATGAAATACTTCTTGATTTTCTGACACATTCTTCGGATCCAAAAGAACCTATTCACGATTCAATGCATGGAAATTTATTTGCACAAGTCTAGAGGTTTGACTCAAGCTAGACATGGCAAGAACTCACCTGATACCCACTGATGCAGGATGTTTCCATGTACTACTCAGCAGAGCAGCTGAAAGCACATGATATTGACCTAAAGGGAAGGCTTGTCAGCTATTGTGGGAGAGACTACATTTGCTCTTGAAAAACTCCAGTCCAGAGATTGCAGAGACCCTACGAATGAAAATGTTACAACAGTAGGATCGTGAGCTTATATGGAAAATAGACCATAGGAAATAACAGTTTTAACCTAAAATCACTAGTGCAGTTCTTATTTGATAAGTGCAGAAATGTTATAGTAGATATACATTTGCTTTTTAAAAGCTTTTCTCTTTCTAATAATATATAAGAAATAACAGTTGGAAATAATGAGAATTTTCCATTTAATTCTTTTGTGTTACATCACCTCTGACTTAGTTTCTCTCCTGACTTTTAAGTTTTCATCCTGTAACTGAACACTGTAGACTTGTGACTATTTTTTTCATTTTTGTTTTTTAACCCAGGCACAAAAAGGGTATTATTATCATTACATCATGCTTTGCTTGTACTGAAGTGAAACACACACAGAAAAATGATCCCTACATGGTTTAATTAAGGGGAACGTGAATTATGTAGTATTTTACCATTCTCATTTCTTATTCATGTAGAACAGCAGGGCAGCAGCATAATGTTGCAGTAGCTCACTATTTTCTGGTTGTTTCTGGGCTGTCTGCATCGCATCCATGTCAGCCATTAAGACCTATGCATGACAACAGGGTTTGCATGAGCAAGTGCATGCAGCTAAAAACAAGCCATTATTTCCATTTCATTCACCATCTCTCACTAAATGCAGGCAGTAGCATAATGCTAAGTTGATGTGTTAAGCTGTGTGTGAAAACGAATGTTCAGTTGTTGGGAATCAGTATTTTCATAGTGTTGAGTAAATCGCTTTATAACAGACATCTAACCAGCTGTGGTTAAGGCAGGTTACTGGAGGTGGAAAATAAGAAGCAGGCAATATTCTTACTTTATTTCCATGGAAGGGAGGGGGTGAAAACTAATGGTAAGTTGTTTCTTTAACTTATTTTTTGAAACTAATATATATGAGTTTTAAAATAAACTTATGTCCATATTAAATTGTATTTTGTACCTCTAGGTATAAAACCATGGACTTCTCATTTTACCTACATTGCTAGAGTAGTTGAAATATTAATTTTAAATATAGGGGGAAAAAATCTGTGCCAGATAAGAGGACCTCTCATAATAATATGGAATACTGATGTGAAATAATTATAATCTGTTTGAATCTATTACTTTATTTTAGCTTTTTTTTCTTTTAGGCATTTTCAATTTAGGAAAAAAGTACTAAATTTGCTAAGCCAGTGGTTTCGCAATAGCAAAATTCTAGATGTATTCACCAGGATACATGTACACATACATACATATATATGTAAATATATATAAGTGCTCCTTGGTGTATTGAGTAAATATTTATGAACATTTATCAGGTGTCGCTAGTGGTAAAGGAACCGGCCACCAATTCAGGAGACGTAAGAGATGCAGGTTCGATCCCTGGATCAGGAAGATCCTCTGGAGGAGGGCATGGCAATCCTCTCCGGTATTCTTGCCTAGAGAACCCCATGTGTGACCACAGGGTCACAGAGTCAGACACAATTGAAGCTACTTCATGCGTGCACAAGCACCAAGTTAGACTGTGTCATACAAAAAAGTGGAAGCTACAGTCTCAGCCCTTAAGGTGCTGGTGATCAACACGTATATAATATATGCAATAATTATAGTTTATGGACTCTATGTAGGTATTATATGCACCAAAGCTATTTGGAATCCAAGGATAGGAGGAACTGCATCTAACCAAGGTCTCTGGGAAAGATTTTTATGAAAAAGGAAAACTTTGTCATAATGAGTAAGATGTAGAAAGGTAGAAATAGTTGGGCTGAGCTTTGCCAAAGAAAGGAATTATAAAGGACATCTAAATGAAGAAAGCCCCCTCCCTTTTGTGTTCTTTCTTTCACAGGAGAATGCTATAAAATAGGAGGAGTTGCCTGGTCTACACACTGCAAATCGTGTGAATAGCCTTATTTCCCTCGTTTTATCACCAAATGATCATCTTTTCTTTCAGGCTACAGTTGCAGCTTTTGCAGCTAGTGAAGGCCATTCCCACCCTCGGGTAGTCGAACTGCCAAAGACAGATGAAGGCCTTGGTTTTAACGTGATGGGAGGAAAGGAGCAAAATTCTCCCATTTATATCTCTCGCATCATTCCTGGAGGGGTGGCTGAAAGACACGGAGGCCTCAAGAGAGGAGACCAGCTGCTATCAGTGAATGGAGTGGTATGTTCATAACATAATCAGAGGTTTTTCACTCTGAGTACATCCTCCCCCCCCCCCACCGCTGTTATTGAATCAGTATTGAAAATCCTAGAGCAAATCTTTATTTTGTGTCCAAACAACTTCCTAAGCATTGATGGATATCAAACCTACAAAAGAGATAATTTTATAGCTTTGATTACTCATTTTGTCTTGTTCAGGAATAATAAAGAGGACCTCCTGGGAAAATCATCCCAAGATATTATTCCAGCTAGTAGAATTTTCCCCACATAATACTCTAATTGAATTAATACTTAAAAGAACATAATTTCAAGTCACTTTATTCAAAGTTGGTTGTTGTTCAGTCGCTGAGTTGTGTCTGACTCTTTGCAACCCTATGGACTGCAGCACACCAGACTCCCCTGTCCTTCATCAGAGATATGAATGAATTTGCTCAAATTCATTTTTAATCTCGGAGTTTGCTCAAATTCATGTCCATTGAGTTATTCAAAGTTACTGTAAGCTAATATACACATTTAAAAAATAAAGCTAGAACTTTTACCCTATTTATTTTTCATTTTAATTATAGAGGAAGTATGGCTTCATATGTATAATAACAACACACATGGAAAAGGCTAATGAACAGGTAATTCTTTAAGCCAAGTAAACAGCTACGGTAAAATAAAAATATATTAGCCCCTTTCCTGGAAAAAAAAAAAGTGCAAGTATCTATTCATTATATTTATCTTTGTCTTCACATGAAGTTAAAAGTATGAACATACATTTTTTTCACAGCCTCGTATTCTTTGGATGCCATTACCTCCACATGTAATAATGAGTTGTTAATGAAGTGGCTTCATGTGAAATGCATAATTCTTCCCTTCTACTTAAATCAAAAATAATAACCCAAAAGCAAAAATTTCAGAAGTGTGAATAGAAACATATCAAAGCTTACTTTTATTTTCATCTGGGATCTGTCTTCTATGAACATAAGGTTTAAAAAAATAAATTAGATTTGTGTTCTTTGTGGTCATAGTGATTTCTGCTAAGGACATAATTTCCAAAATAAATGCATTTGAAATGTGATATTTTGTTTATAGCCATGGAATAAATTCTTCTGTATTTATATCTTGCATTTTTTTTGGCATGACTAGTAGTTTTATAGAACCCCAAATTATTCAACTCTGCTGATCTCTCATGTACATCAAAATCACCAATCCAAGAATATTTTATATCCCTTCAGCATTCCAATTCTAAAATTACCATTTCATTTACTTTTTTCTATGCAACAATGCTTTAAGATGAGCTTTTTATTGACCTTTAGATAACTAGGACTTTTTCAAAGCATGTTTCAACTGATAATTTCATAGTCAAGTTTTCTAGGGGAGGACTCTAAAGCTAGGTCATGCAATTACCTCACAAAGTAATCTGTGCCTCACTGGGTGAATTTATGATTTCTCTGAATGTATTGGGTAGATCAAAGGAAGAGTATATATATATTTTAAAAGAACCAAAGATATATTCATAGTAAGTGTATTTATGTAAAGCTACAGAAAATTTATATTAAATCAATATTTAGTTGACTTTATTTAAACTATCTGTCAAAAGGGCAAAAGAACCTCCATTAACCCATACATTTGTAGGGAACAGAGCTGTTGGCATTTAATAATCACTCCGCCATTTCTTGCAATGATCTGGGACTTTATCTGGCAGACTGCAGGCACAGTGGAGTCAGACACATCAGACTCTGCCACTCAATATCCATGGATTTAATAGATTGTTGTTGTTGTTCAGTCACCCAATCATGTCCAGCTCTTTGTGACCCCATGGACTGCACCATGCCAGGCCTCCCTGGCCCTCACCATCTCCCAGAGTTTGCCCAGGTTCGTGTCCATTGCGTCATTGATGCCATCCAGCCATCTCATTCTCTGACATCCTCTTCTCCTTCTGCTTTCAATCTTTCCCAGCATCAGGGACTTTTCCAATGAGTTGGCTGTGTGCATCAAGTAACCAAAATACTAGACCTTCAGCTTCAGCATCAGTCCTTCCAATGAATATTCAGGGTTGATTTCCCTTAAGATTGACTGGTTTGATATCCTTGCTGTTCAAGGAACCCTCACGAGTCTTCCTAGTTTGAAGTCATCAGTTCTATGGCACTCTGCCTTCTTTACAGTCCAGCTCTCACAACCTTACATTACTACTGGGAAGACCATAGCCTTGACTATACAGAGCACACTGTCTAAGTTTGTTGTAGCTTTCCTGCTGAGCAGCAGTCATCTTCTAATTTCATGGCTGCAGTCACCATCCACAGTGATTTTAGAGCCCCAAAACAGGAAATCTGTCACTACTTCTACCTTTTCCCCTTCTATTGCCATGAAGTAATGGGGCCAGATGCCATGATCTTAAGTTTTTTAATATTTAGTTCTAAGCCAGCTCTTTCACTCCCCTCCTTCACCCTCACCAAGAGGCTCTTTAGTTCCTCTTCGCTTTTTGCCATTAGAGTGCTATGATCTGCATATCTAAGATTGTTGATGCTTCTCCTGCCTATCTTAATTCCAGCTTGTGACTCATCCAGCCTAGCATTTCTCATGACGTGCTCAGTGTGTGTTAGTCACTCAGTTGTGTCCAACTCTTTACAACCCCTATTTCATGGAATTCTCCAGTCAAGAGTAGTGGAGTGGATTGCCATTCCCTTCTCCAGGGGATATTCCTGACCCAGGGATTGAACCCAGGTATCCCATATTGCAGACAGATTCTTTACCACCTGAGCCACCAGGGAAGCTCAGTGTATAGGTTAAATAAACAGGGTGACAGCAGGCAGGCCTGTCATGCTCCTTTCTCAGTCCTGAGCCAATCAGTTGTTCCATACAGAGTTCTAACTGTGCTTCTTAACTCACATACAGGTTTCCCAGAAGACAGGTAAGAGTTCCCATCTCTTTAAGAGCTTTCCATAGTTTGTTATGATCCACAGTCAAAGGCTTCAGCATAGTCGATGAAACAGAAGTAGATGTTTCTCTGGAATTCCCTTGGTTTTTCTATGATCCAACAAATGTTGGAAATTTGATCTCTGGTTCTTCTGCCTTTTCGAAACCCAGCTTGGGCATCTGGAAGTTCTTGGTTCATGTAATGCTGAAGCCTCGCACATAAGATTTTAAGCATGACCTTACTAGCATGGGACATGAGTGCAATTGTCCGATGGTTAGAACATTCAAGTACTACCCTTCTTGGGAACTGGGATGAAGATTGACCTTTTCCAGTCAGTAGAAAAGGATTTAGTCAATGGATTAATAACCCCTAAACTGAATTTCCTAATCCGAATAAAGCAAGTAGGGACTAATTTTAAGAGCTAAAAAATATCTGTTGAGAACTATCCTGTGATAATTTGGTCACACACAAATTAAGTATGTAAGTGTGGTTAGTGAAGAAACTTGAAGAGAGTTAGCAGTCCCCTTATGATATTGCCAGTGCTAGTTATCTAAGTTTTAAAGCAAAGTCTGCTGTCCATAAAAGCATATTTTAGCAAACATTTATTAGCAAAAAGGCATTAATAGACTCATACAACCTCTTCTGTTAAGTTTGATAATATCCTAGTTCTTGGTCCATTCAGATGTTCCAAACCTTGAAACCTTGAAAAAAGGGTTTATTTGAGGCAGATGAAATTTTATTATGTCAGCATCAGACAACCAGAAATTCTATTAAACTGGCAGTTGGAAATAAGAAGCTTTAGTGATCACACTTACACCACTAATCCTTTGGTGCAAGTTGTGAGCCTCCTTCAGATTTTTGCAACCTGGTCATGCAAAGGTGGGAAATATCTCCAGAATCTTTAGTATTCCACTTATATTTAAAACCTTTAATTTTATTGATTAAGTTCCATTTATCATGCTAATTCGTAAGTCACTAATTTTGCCAGTAAGAATCCATATCTGACAAACTGTTGCTAATAAATAGAACATCCTTAAGATGGGTATAACAAAAGCTTTTGTAGTGCAACCAGCCTCTGGAGTACCTGTCTGATGTAATGTTTGTTGACCACCTAGACTGATTTAGGCTTCTCAATTTGTAATGTAAAATATTGCATATCTATAAAATCAAACTAGGCATTATAAACTACCTATTTTAAAGTACCTAAAGGTAAGTTATATACATTTTAACAGCACCTAGTATTTATCAGGTATTCATCAAAAGGTAGTTTTCTTTCTGTAAGTGAGAAATTTCATGACCCAGTGGGTTTCCAGTTGTCAGCCAAAGTAGTTAATCCAATGCAATAACCCTGGGCTGCTAACACTGAATCCACAAGTCTTTTCAACACAAATAATTCCAGGCAGATAGCAGTAGTTAATGGGGGGGAAAAAAATGTTCTGTAATGGAAGGACCACAAAAGAGAAAATGTTAGCAAATGATCAGGTTTACACTCTAAAATAAAGTACCAATTGGGAAAATTAATATGGAATATTTTCAGAACATACCATCCTAAACTGAGAACAAATCTTGTAAGAGTGATTTGAAGAGATGAAGCAAACCTTACTACTTCAGTACAAGTCTTCTGGAGAAAATTTCCTACTGTCCTACTCAAAAAGTAAGGAAATTGTTGCATGGACCTTTAAACATCTGAAAAGACACCTGGAAAGATGTCTTAATTATGTATGTTTGTATTTATGCTCTACCTGCATTTAGGAAGGATATATCAGATTATCTGGGCTTCTCTGGTGGCTCAGATGGTAAAGGATCCTCCGGAGGTGCAGGAGACCTGGGTTTGATCTGGCTACCCACTCCACTGTTCTTACCTAGAGAATTCCATAGACAGAGGAGCCTGGTAGGCTACAGTACAAGGGGTTGCAAGAGTTGGACATGATTGAACAACTGCTTTTTTTTTTATCATGATATCTGGTAAAAAGTAAAATATATGTTAATGAAGAATTATTGACATGGCATGTTAGGGAAAAAAATCAATAAATAGAAATTTTTAATAGATACAGCAAGTAATATAATAGAGCAAGTAATATTTTTTTCTCTTAGTGTCTTAGAAATCAAAACAGAAGGAGACTCATACCAGCTCAGCCATCATTGGTAGAGACTTTTTTTCTGTCCCTGAGCTCTAGGAGAAATTTCCCCTGGGATTTTTACAAATGAGATATTGAATTACCTAATACAATTTTATAGAAAATGCAGAGGCCTTTTGTGCAGGGCTACTTCTTAGGTCAACCCTCAATAAAAACTTAGAACTAAATGTTCAATTAAAGCTTAAAGTTAACAGGAAGTCAAAATGTTACAGTTAGAATTTATAGCTTTCTAATGATCTCCTTTTCACTCTTTTATACCCAAGTGTTTCATCAGCAATTTTAAGAAGGAACTAAAGGGCCATATATAAAAGTTGCAGCCAACAGGAACAGTAAATACATTTAGTGATTGGGTCTGGATATATATTTTTTTAAATGCCAATGGAATGGTACAATAAGCTAAATTTCATAAGAATCTATGTGAAGACCTGCCCATTTGCCAAACATTTTACCTTTGTGCAGAATCAGGAAGTGTGTTAGCAGTTCCGTTGTGTACAACTCTTTCCTATGAACTGTAGCCCACTAGGCTTCTGTGTCCATGGAATTCTCCAGGCAAGAATACTGGAGTAGGTAGCCATTTCCAGGGGTTCTTCCCAACCCAGGGACTGAACCCCAGTCTCCCACATTGCAGGCAGACTCTTTACAGTCTGAGCACCAGGGAATCAGGCAGGGAAAATCAAAATTAGGCAGAATCAGGAAGAAATGGCTAAATATCAAAACCTGAAGGAAAAAACAAAAAACTTGAAGAAAAAAACAGTCTAGGGGGTTTCAATTGATTTCAAGAGAAATCTGAAGCAAGTTAAGGGAAAAATAAATATGTGATTATAGGAGTCATTAATACAAATATGTATAAACATGGAAGGAAGAAGAGATTGGTTCAGCTCTGAACATGCTGTTCGGCTCACACCCCTCTGTGCTCTGATCCTGATTCCATCTTTGCAAAGAACAATAAGCTTGTCCTGAGTCAAACAGTCCAGTACAGGAAGAAGGACTTGACTTGTTTGGGACAGAGAAGAGACTCAGGGAAGCGATGGCTGCCTTCACATGTCCTCCATTGTGTGAAGCACCAGGTGGCAGAGCCAAGGCTGGTGGGGGAAAGCCACAGGGAAGGCAGCTTTTAGGAAGGGCTTCTTGTGAGAGAGAGCCATTAGACACATAGGAAAGGATGGAATCATAAGTCATGGTGTGCCCGTCATTTGAAGTTTTAATCAAAGATTAGAAGATCAACTGGCAAGAATATTTCAAATTATGAGTACAATATAGAGGGCTACAACAGTTGACTCCAAGGTCCCTTCTAACTCTGTGACTCTGTGTTTCCAGATGGTATTTTGCTGAGACTCCTGTATACCCCTACACACACACAAACACAGACACTCTCCTTATATATGTAAGGAGGCTCTCTGTGTACCTTCCTAATGAGAAATTTTTCTTAAACAGAAGTATTAGACATGGACTACAATATAATTGTTTTTTAATTTAGTACTTTACAGTTTATGAACAGTATTTACCTAAGATTCTCTCATCTGTTCCTCAAAAAGTCTTATGAATGGATAGGGCCAGAGTTTGTTTTCTCTCTTTCTCTTTTACACCTACACACATGCACGCACACACACAGATACACACAGAGAAATGGATACTCCTTTGCACACCCAAGCCCACACCAAGTACATACATAACAGTGAATTTCAGCCTTTATTATGACCATAACTGATGCTTACCAAGTGTAATAACTGGTTACTGAAAAAGGAAATCCCAGTGAAATCTGAGTGAGCTCCAGGACTGTGCCTATGTCAGCGCCCTGATTTTAATACTATACAGTTGTTTTTTATAAGATGTTTGTATTGAGGAAAGCTGGCTGAAGGGTCCACAGGGTCTCCTTGTACATTTCTTTTCAACTTCCTCTGACTTAATAATTTCCTAGTAATATTTTAAAAGGGAGAAATTCCAAAAGAATCAGTATGATAGCCTCCCATACTGATGGGAGAGAAGGCAGGTGGGTAACAGGGAGGCACAGGATAGAAAGATAAAATAAAAGCACAAGAAATTCGAAACTATGTCATAGTGAAAAAGAGGCCTTCATTAGCTCCTGAAATCCAGGCATTGTTTTTGAGCCTCATTGGTGGGGAAATTGCAGTTAAATTTGCCCAGCTCTATAGTTAATCCTAAATGAAGCTGTCGATACAGTGTATGAACAGGGCTAATTGATTCTTAAGCATAACAAATGAATGAGTAAAAGTTGAGGGATGGAACAGAATAAATTGTTTTCCTGGAACCTGGCTTTTCTCCCATTTTATAAATACTTCTGCCAAGTTAAGGGTGAGTACTCATAGCCCAAATTATTTATGCAGAAAGGCTGTCAGATGTGGAATGAGGATGAAACAAAAATTAGAACTCTCTAGATTTGAGCTTTGTGAAACTACAGAGTCCAGATGGGAAATCTATGTTAAATCTTATTTATCTATTATCTGAACAAAGAGAAAATACAAAGATGTTTTAAATTACTATGAAATACACTATAAGATTTCTGTGAAAATTTACAGTCTGCATTAAAACGCCTGTCCCACTGACAGCAATGATTTTTGTTCACTGCCTTCTCCACAGTCTTAGCACAGCATGCGTGCGTGCTCAGTCGTGTCTGACTCTTTGCTACCCCATGTACCATAGTCTGCCAGGCTCCTCTGTCCCTGGGATTCTCCGGCAAGAATATTGGAGTGGGTTGCCACTTCCTTCTCCAGGAGATCTTCCTGACCCCGGGATCGAACTCACATCTCCTTTTGGTAGGCATCTTCTTCACTACTGAGCCAAAGCCCCAGCAGCTATCTACATAGTCAAAGCTCCATATGTATTTGCCTCCAGGCAACATTCTAAGCACTTGACATATTGAATTAATTGTTTCCTCATGATGCTCTTTTGTGGTAAGTGTTCTTATTGTCACTCTCTTGAATGAGGGAACTGAGGAAGAGAGAGATCAAGTGACTTGCCCAAGGTCAACTGAATGGCACAGCTGGAGAGTCTGATCTGGTATTCATGCTAATTTAAGGGTCAGTCTCTTAGTCCTTTAAAGACTAGTGTTTTCCTGTATGGTATAGAAAAGATCAAGGTTTTTTCACTTTTATAGGTTTGCATAAGCAGTTTTGGTTGGGGTGAGTATTGTTTTTCTGTTTCTTATAAAGGGCTTTGACTTAAAAAGTGGAGAACTGTTCCTAAAAATAGTCGGATTTTGGAAAAGGAGACATTTACCTTAGTATTTCTGAGGTACACCTGTGTACATATAAATGTATATGAAACTCTTGACATAGCCAGCACTTATCCCAGCATAAAGGCAATTCTCCCAGAGACTTGGTTCCATCCCATGCTGGTCGTAGGAATGAGATTTCTGCTCCATGTGTGTATGAGTTTCTTATGGCTGCTGTAACAAATTGCCATATACTTGATGGTTTAATTAATAGAATTTATTCTCTCAGACTTCCAGAGACTGGAAGTTAGAAATCAGCTTGAATGACCCCAAACCAGGCTGTCAGCCAGGGCTATACTCCCTCCAGAGGCTCTGGTAGACAGTTCTCTTCTTGTAACTTCTGTGTGGAATCTCCCTTGGCTTCCCAGGTGATGCTAGTGGTAAAGAACCCACCTTCCAAAGCAGGAAACATAAGAGATGTGGGTTCAGTCCCTGGGTTGGGAAGATCTCCTGGAAGAGGGCCCAGCAACCCACTCCATTCTTCCTGGAGAATCCCGTCAACAGAGGGGCTACAGTCCATAGGGTTGCAAAGTGTCCATCAGGACTCAAGTGTCTTAGCATTTAAATAAGGCGGGATAATCTCCTTATCTCATGATCAAGATTCTTAAGTTAATCACATCTGCAAAGACTCTTTTCCATACAAGGCAACAAGTTTACAAGTTCCAGTGAATAACACTTGGTCATGGAAAACCGTTATTCTAAATTGAGAGGACTTGTGAGTTTCCAGGACAGTCTCGGGATAGTATGTGCTGAGTATTTTCCACCTACTCCTGGTTCTGACAATGCAACTTCCTTTTCCCCCTCCCACTTTGAGTACTTTTCTCCGTTTACTTCTTTCTGCCTGTACAGTCAGTGAAGCTTGTCCTCCTTCTTTTCCTCCTTATGCCAACCCCAACCTTCACCTAGCCTTTAGATAATGAGAGGAAAATGCAACTCTCTCCTGCCTCAGCTAGTTTTGAGTTCTGTTTGTTCCCTAGGTGTGGGCTGAAGGAAGCAAAAGGGGTGGGGAAGTACACAAAAAACCCACAAATTTATACTTCAGAGTGTAACACTGCCTCATAATTAAATACTATAAGAAGTGTTAAAGGGGGAAAAGGAGAAGAAAACAAGGTGCCATGTAAAAGAATAAGAGCAGCTCCTTTTGATAGTGTTAGGAATGGCCTCATTTAGAGGAGACATTTAAGCTGAGACTAAAGGCAAGGACGGGCCTTCCCAGGTGGCTCAGGTAAAGACTCTGCTTGATCCCTGGGTTGAGAAAGACCCCGTGGAGGAGGAAATGGCAACCCACTCCAGTATTCTTGCCTGGGAAATCCCATGGACAGACGATCCTGGTGGGCTATAGTCCATGGGGTTGCAAAGAGTTGGACACGACTTAGTGACTAAAAACGTAAAGGGAAAGGAAGAGTCAGTCATCATCATAAGAGCTGGTGTGAAGTTATCCAGGTAAGAAAGCCCTTGACTTTCGTGTAGGATTGTTGCCAACCAGGATTCTTGGCCTTCCTTACACAGATTGATAAGAAGCCAGAGAAGAAATCCAGGAAAGCCTCCACTGGGGCCTTGGCTGCAGCAGCGGGGTGGTGGGTGTGAAAACAAGAAACAGGTTCCCTCACTCGCTCCCCCGGCAGTGGGATGAAGCCAGCTCCTTCTGTAAGGGGAGGGCCGGGGCCAGGCCAGAGGGGTGGGTCAGGGGCTGCCCACCTGTCCCTGTGATGCTGGGCGCAGGGCTCATGCTCAGGGCCCTGTTTCCAGCACCTTGCGTTTGCTCCTGGCTCTTAAAAAGTGGCAGTGTGTTTGGTCTTTTTATATTGAGTTGTCCATAATCTGCCCCCGTTGTTCATGCACACAGTTATTTTTAGTCCTTTATAGTTTCTTTGTATTTTGTTGCTGGAGGAGACATTTGTCCATTTGCAAGCACTGAAGCAAGGGGTCCCAGGTCCCAGGTTGTCTCAGCCTTGGCTGAAAGAAGAGCAAGGGGGGTGGGTCATGGACAGACAGACAAAAGGAGCTGAGGAGGGGTGGGAGCCAGGCAGGTCCGATTCTTAGAGGTGCTGCCAGAAAGGTTATGTTTTATTTTAAAGGCAAGAGGAATCTCCCCGTTGTTCGTCAGTCCTAAAATCTGGTCACGTGCCAAGAGCTGCCGATACCGACCGTGGCTGGTCGCACTGCAGTCCACGGGGTTGCAGAGACACGACTTACAGACTGAGCAAAAACAACTATGGCTGGTCACTGCAAAGTGAAATGTACTGTACATTTTCTGTTTTAGTACACTAGTATTTTTTCTCTATGGAAATTTTCTCTCTAAACCCTTAAACCACTTGAATAAGAACTAGTGTCTGATAACAACTTTAGAAGTCATTTTCTTTCTATTTCTACTTTCAATGAAAATGAAAAAGCCTTATTGTCAATTGCTATTTTCAAAATTTCAAATGTTGTTACATTTCAAGTTCTTACAGTCTCTGAAGAGTTTGAGGTTAGTCTAACTATCATATGACCATTTACAATTTGGGGACTCTATTTCATCATCTGTAAACAGATAATAGTATCTTTCTCACATGGCTGATCTGAAGGTTATATAAAAGAAAGTATGTAAAAATATCTGCCACTGTGGCACATAACTTTTATACACCCAATAGCTGCTAACTATTAGTTATTATTAACTGTTGATGTAAGTTTCTTTTCTGTAAGGAGGTAATAGTCTCCTTCCTATCTTACAATTTTGCCTGCATGTAGATTTAAACTTTTAGCTCAGACTAAGTGATTTCCTCTGCTCTCTTTATTTTCAAGAGACAATAAAAGTCTCCCATTAAATATTCTAATTTCAGAGGCAGTTGGCTCCCACTTGTGTGCTGTTGATTATTGGCAAGTCATTGAAATTTTGGGTGTCCTTACATCTGCAAAACTGATGTAATGACACCTGTCCTAACTACCTTTCCTAATGAATGTAAAAGGGAATTGATAAATATAGCACTGGCAAAAACATATGACTTTCTCTTTCCACAAAAATAAAGCATTATTGCTGTATATTATTATTAAACAGCCTTTTCATAAAATCCCCAGTCTTCGTATCTTTTGTGGCAACAGAATCTTAATTTTCAAAAGCAGAAAATGTAGGCAGAGTAAGGATCGTTCTTCTGCTGGCTGAGAAGCAGGCAGTTCACTGAGAAGGAATACAGGGTTTGCCCTCAAGTTTTGTGCTAGGTCACTTTCTGGCATCATTTATTCTTCATGGAACTCACTAAACCCAATTATCAGTTACTGTTTTAACCATTATTGGAGAAGCCAATTTCTGTTGCCTAAAAGCTGTTCTTTATGATTCAATTTAAGCCCAACTTGCTTGAGAAGGACCATTCTTCTAACTTAATATTGGCCTGGAGACTACTGGTACCAGCCTAAAGCAAAGTTGGAAAATTTTTAATATAGCCAGAGCTCCATAGGTCTACCCAATAAAATTCAAACCAAGTTAATCTCAGAGTTTGTACAGTTTTCTAGAATGGATTTTGATCTTCTCTTGTTCTCGAAGAAACAAGAACTTGGTTCTTAAAGAAACAAAACTCCCTTCTCTTGTACTCAAAGAGAGACGACACAGATAGAGATGGGACTCAAATAGCACTGCGTGAGTGATCACACTACATGTGATCACAGAGATTCACAGGATGCCTAAACTTTAAGTCAGATGTTAGTTGCTGAGTCTCAGACATGGGAACCTCAGTGACAGAGTCTTGGAAGTTGTGGTACCAGAACCACACCTTTCTAAGTTCAGTCATGGGGTGTGGACAGTTTTAATAAGTTGCAAAGTATGCCATATTGAACCATAAGCCTTCTCTCCTTGGTTTGCTCTCTCTTCTCTCATGGAGACAGAATCATCACTTGGTAATTTTATTACTGTTGACTTTACTCTGAAATGTAGATTACATTGTAGCTTTTCAGTGGCATCTAAAGGCTTCTCAGAAATCTTGTTTCTATTCATAGGTGTGCCTGGCATCACCAGCAACTATGCAGATATAAGGTAGCTTAAGATTTAAGAATGTAACTTTGAATATGAAGCAAGGCTTGAGACTTTTACATCCTGGAGTTAGAGTCTGAATATATTGCAGTTATGTTTTTGATGGAACAGGAATTTAAATCTCTGTATGATTGGTATACACAAGATCTGATCTCCTGGCATCAGCGTGAGCCTAGTTCATCACCCAGCACCAGCGTCTCAACTCAGTTTTTTGTTCTGAGCTCATCACCACTATGCAGCAGTCAGTCCATATTCAGAAACTTAATGAACTGTGACATTAGAAAATTTGAGGCTTCTAGAAAGTCACTGAGCTTCTACCTCTGAAAGCCAAGGGAGCATGCTGCTGTAGTAGACTTGGTTTTGTAAGAGTACATTTGGCTTCCTTGAAGTAGAAGTAGGAGTGATAAGTGTAACTGCAGTGAGGACCAAGAGGAGATTATGTACATAAGCAGGGATGACCAAGTGGGAGCTGTGGCAGTCCAAAGAGGAAATGCCCCATCACAGTTCCAGATAGTCATTGTCATTGGACAACATGGACAGCATTGGTTGATAGTTCAGAATTCCTGAAACAAAAAAGCACCTTCTGGATTTGTAGAGGAGATGATATATAAATAGAATCTTAAAAGGATAAATAGTAGTTTTCATTCCAATCCCAAAGAAAGGCAATGCCAAAGAATGCTCAGACTACCACACAGTTTCGCTCATCTCACATGCTAGTAAAGTAATGCTCAAAATTCTCCAAGCCAGGCTTCAGCAATACGTGAACCATGAACTTCCAGATGTTCAAGCTGGTTTTAGAAAAGGCAGAGGAACCAGAGATCAAATTGCCAGCGTCCGCTAGATCATGGAAAAAGCAAGAGAGTTCCAGAAAAACATCTATTTCTGCTTTATTGACTTTGCAAAGCCCTTGACTATGTGGACCACAATAAACTGTGGAAAATTCTGAAAGACATGGGAATACCAGAGCACCTGACTTGCCTCTTGAGAAACCTATATGCAGGTCAGGAAGCAACACTTAGAACTGGACATGGAACAACAGACGGGTTCCAAATAGGAAAAAGAGTACGTCAAGGCTGTATATTGTCACCCTGCTTATTTAACTTATATGCAGAGTACATCATGAGAAATGCTGGGCTGGACAAAGCACAAGCTGGAATCAAGACTGCTGGGAAAAATAGAAATAACCTCAGATATGCAGATGACACCACCCTTCTGGCAGAAAATGAAGAGGAACTCAAAAGCCTCTTGATGAAAGTGAAAGAGGAGAGTGAAAAAGTTGGCTTAAAGCTCAACATTCAGAAAACGAAGATCATGGCATCTGGTCCCATCACTTCATGGCAAATAGATGGGGAAACAGTAGAAACAGTGTCAGACTTTATTTTTTAGGGCTCCAAAATCACTGCAGATGGTGACTGCAGCCATGAAATTAAAAGATGCTTACTCTTTGGAAGGAAAGTTATGAGCAACCTAGACAGCATATTCAAAAGCAGAGACATTACTTTGCCAACAAAGGTCCGTCTAGTCAAGGCTATGGTTTTTCCTGTGGTCACGTATGGATGAGAGAGTTGGACTGTGAAAAAAACTGAGTGCGAAGAATTGATGCTTTTGAACTGTGGTGCTGGAGAAGACTCTTGAGAGTCCCTTGGACTGCAAGGAGATCCAACCAGTCCATTCTAAAGGAGATCAGTCCTTGGTGTTCATTGGAAGAACTGATGCTAAAGCTGAAATTCCAGTACTTTGGCCACCTCATGAGAAGAGTTGACTCATTGGAAAAGACTCTGAAGCTGGGAGGGATTGGGGGCAGGAGGAGAAAGGGACAACAGAGGATGAGATGGCTGGATGGCATCACCAACTTGATGGACATGAGTTTGACTGAATTCTGGGAGTTGGTGATGGACAGGGAGGCCTGACGTGCTGCAATTCATGGGGTCGCAAAGAGTCGGAGATGACTGAGCAACTGAACTGAACTGATAGAAATGTCAGAGCAAGTAGGTTGATGGAGGGTTAATCCAGGAAGAGGAGAAAACATATGTAGAAACATATAAGGAACAGCATGATATTTCCAGTTAAAGAGTAAGGCACCATGTGGCAGGATTGGTCTTGGAGGGATAGGCTGGGGCTATGTTGTCGTGTGCCCCATAAGCCACAATAAAGAGCCTGGACTTGCCATTTGAAGGTTGGAGAAAATGGCCAGCATCACATGCTTTTATTAGCATTTAGATAATTGTTCTGGCAACTGCCAGCATGTGACTGTGGGAGTGTGTGAAGGAGTGGAGAAAAACTGGATGTGAGGAGATCAACTAGAGAACTCCTGTGAGATAATGGTACTATAAGGAAGACCTGGTGGTTGACTGGACGTGAGAGATAAAGGAGAGGGAATTACCAAGAAGTCCCAAGTGTCTGGCATGGATCCTGCCTCTGGCTGCTACAGGAGTAAAGATGTTTCAGCCTGAGCTCTCGGTAGCCTCAGATCAAGGGCAGGAGCCCACAGGCATCAAGGACAGATATAAAGAAAACTGCATTTCCAAGCCTAAGAGTACCTTTCCACTTGGTGATGATCCAAAATGTGTTCTGGTGACTTGGCAATTAAAAAAAAAACAACGATGTTTCAGTAAGAAAGTGAGAAGCCCAGTACTCAGCAAACTGTGGTTTCTGTGGGTCATCAGTGTGAAAGTGTACAAAATAGAATGAGTCATCTGGTTTTGGAGAAGGATATAAGTTTTAGGCCATGGGTAATTTTAAATGCAGTAACTGAGTTCTAGCAAACTGGCAGCATTTTAAAGTAGAAAACTTTATTTTTTTAAAATTCTACTCTGTAAAGTTTTCTCTAAATTTGTCTTAATCAGAGTTTCTCAACCTTTGACCAATTGAGGTTTTAAACTGGGTAAGTCTTTGTTGGAGAGGCTGTGCTGTCTATTGCAGGATGTTTGGCAGCTCCCTTGACCACACTCCGCTTTCCAGTGCTGACCATTGAAAGGGTCTCAGACATTGCCAGCTCTCCTCAGAGCGGTCAGATCATGCCTAGCTGGGAACCATTTCCTTAAACTAAACTGGTACAATTTCCTGGAGACGGATAAAAACCAAGTACTAGCAGCACCATTAAAAGCTAAATTGCGTGCCTTGTACACTGTATGGTGTGTGTGAATAGAATGGACTTCTCCCAAATCACAGCACGCTGGGGATTCTACAAATGAGGGCAATGCTTGCAAAGAGACTTTATCCAAGGCTTGTCTCTGAATTGAGGATCTGTGAGGAAGAGCCCTGCAGTTGATCCTAATTACTGTATATAACAAAGGCAAGGAGACTGACAGCCCACCATTATTGGACCTGTCTCTACAGGCAAATAGTACTTTAAGAATACCATTTTAAAGGCTTCATTCAGACTGCCAAAAAGAGAATTATTAACCACATGCCATGTGCTTGGCACTGGGAAGGGACGGTTTAATAAAACATACATCATACCTTAAAGGAGCTCACTTTTATTGAATTCTCCTACAAACCTCAATTTAAATTTTTCATAAATAGAGGTGACCGTATTGCTCATAATTGGCCTGAGCTGTAGCTTTGGGTGATTTTGTAGAAATTCTGTGTCAATATGTCATAAACAGAAATGTAAGCCCTCACTACTTTTCTGTTAAGTCTAGAAGGCAAAGTATCTATCTGACGACTCAATAAAGCCAAAAGTGAAGTTTACAGGGAACCTATGAGCCCTCTGAGTTTTTCAATGGATCTGAAATAAGGCAGGCCACAAGACTAGGAGGGAAACAGCTTCTAGTCCTGAAATTTTCTGTATTTTGGTGCCTATAATCTGTTAAAATTATTTTACAGTTTATATGAAATGATCACTATTATATTGCTCTTCACTCTTACACAACCTTAGAAACAGTTTTAAATATTACTGACCAGTTTGTAGCAATTTCCAGCTAATTACCACAGGGACCTACTATACGTACTGTTTCACATGGATCCTCTTTTGTTGGATGCAACTGGCAGAAGGAATAATGCAAGAACTTTCCGATGCTAGTTATCAGATCTCACATCATTGTATGGTGTCAACATCTATAGGTATTAAAATGTAATTTCCTCCAGTTGCATTGAATATAATTTTGCACATATTTTGACTGTTCCACAAAGGAGCCAATCACTTTAACCTTTTTCACCTCTAATAAACTTATTTAATTTTTAAGGAAATCATCAGGGGTTTAATTATGCTCAATTTTTAGTAAGCGTGTTCTATTATTCTATGAAGAAAACAAGTCAAATATAGTCATTAAAATTCCCTTTGATGCACTTTTTATTACTGATACTTAGAGGAACGTGGGTAACCTACACTGAACTTTTAGCTTTACCTTTCTTTGTTGTGTTATTCTTCCTAGATCAAACCTTGAGCACCTGCTCAGCTATTTACCAAACCCTAAGTCTGAGAGCTACAGAATAGGGCAGAATGTTAACAAAATATACATAAATAGCCGGTATCAGGAACACACATGTGGCCAAATGAGGTTATACAACATTGCCTGGACATGGGCAATATTCATCTGTTCATTCAAAAAGTATTTATTATCAGTTACACTTCAATTAAAATAACCCTCCCAAAAAAAGCCACTGAAAAAAAATTTATTAATCGTCTCAGTGTACCAGGCATTACTTGAGGCATCTGGATTCTTCAGTGAAAGAGAAAAAGAGAGAAAAATCCTTTCCTTCTTGGAGTCTACATTTCAGTAGAGTAGAAAGCCATAAACATGTAAATAATAAGTGTGTGTATAAGATATATAGTATATATTATATATGTATATATAAAATGTTAGATGGTGGCAAGTACTAAGGAAAAAGAGAAATCAGTACATATGAAGGAGGGCAAGGAGTGACAAGGTAGAGAGGGGAAGATGTGATGCTGGGCAGAGTAGCCTCAGTGAGAAGGTGATATTTGAGAAGAAGAGCCAAGATGAAGGAGGGCAGGGAGTCACGTGCGTGTCTAGGGAGAAACGTTCCAGGCAGCGGGAGGAATCGGTGCAAAGACACTCAGATGGAAGAGCACTGGCGTGTTGGAGAAGCACCAAGGAAGCTAGAGATGAGGTCATCAGTAGCAGCTCACATTTTTCATTTTTAAAGTTTTTTCTAATTTAAAAAAAAAGCAACTTTTAAAATATGTATCTTCTACTCAATATATATGCCATATTTAGCATCGTAGTTTGAAAATCCCCAAACATTATGTTTAGAAATAAAGCAGGCAGACCCGAAGTGTAGTAACAAAGCTGATAACAGAAGTAACAGAAAAGAGTTCCTCTATGAGCTTACAGGCCAGGCATTCGCTCAGCATTCTAGATGCACTGGGCAGTCTAAGTCTCATAAACGAATTCAGTGTAATTTATGAAATTTGAGGAATGATCTGGTAACTTCTCTGAACCATAGTTTCCTCACTGCTAAGAGATGATAGTAACAGTGGATACCTCGTTCTTATGCTTTGGTGGTTAAGTGGCATAATGTAGTTCCTGACCCATAGGAGGTGCTATATAAGTTAGTTGTGTTAATTGTCACGAGTTCATAATTAAGGGAGCAGCCACTTGTTTAAATTAGAAATCATTATGTTTTCTCAGAGAAGTTAACATAGTTAACTTACAAGTTTGTTGATGAAATTTAATCCATAAAACTTAGATATGGATTCATTCATTCATTTGCAAAGTATTGTTGGGCCTGGTATTGTTTTAGTCACTGGTAAATAAAAAAATATTTCATCCTTACAAGTATGAGGAGAAATAGGGAGGGAAGAAGATTATCTTTGCAACATAGGTTATTTTGTAAATAAGGTTAAGTATAGGGTTCCACAAGAGATCATAAAAGAGGCATCTCACCCAGGCATGGGAGGGCCAGAGATGGTTTCTTCTGTGAAGAAAATTCACAGGCAAGTAGGTGTTGGGTAGGTGAATGGAGGCAGCAAGTAAGGTGAAAGAGCCGTCTCAGAGTAAACAATCCTAGAGTCCAGACATGAGAAAATTGCCAGTTCATCTCTTTGGACCCTTTAGAGTTGGCCAGTGAGGGTAAAAATATAAGCAAGGGCCAGATCATAATGCAAGACAAACTGGACTGCAAACCTGGGGCTGTATCTGAGCAATATGGAGATTTGGAGGCTTAGTCTCTCAGTGGTGTCCAACTCTTTGCAACCCCATGGACTGCAGCCCATCAGGCTCCTCTGTCCATGGGATTTCCTAGGCAAGAAGACTGGAGTGAGTTGCCATTTCCTTCCTGCAGGGGATCTTTCCAACCCAGGGATCAAACCCATGTCTCCTGCATTGCGGACCGATTCTTTACCCACTGAGCCATCAGGGAAGCCATATGGGGATTAGAAGAATTGTAAGCAAGAGAATGACATGATCACATTTGCATTTTAGAAAGATTACTGTGAATGCAATCTGAGCAGTGGTCTAGAAGAGGCTGGAATCTGAAGCAGGGTAACCTGGGGATAGATGTAACTTAATGCTGAATGAGAGAGGAAATAGGTGTTATGAACCTGTTACGTAGGTAACAGCTATGTTTCTTTGTTGCAACACGTTTTTATTTGGGGAAATGGAAGGAAAGGATCAGTAATAATCATACCAAAGAAAAAATATAAAACCAACTCCTTTCATTTTCAAAAGAATTTCTAGGTCAACTGATTTGTAACTCACTCTGGGATCTCACATCCATCAAGCTTGAAGCCATGTAGTTTTTCATTTCAGGAGTCATTAGTGAGAAACAAAAACTTGGCCATGCAGTATTTCATAATCCTTCCTCACCATCTCTCAGTCATGCGTCACCCTGGATTTATAGCATTCACACTTAAGCATGAGCGATGTAGCAGGCCATACAGCCGAAGCCAGCATGGACAAATAAACTACCAAGAGGAAATGGAGGGAAGGAAGACTCAGGTTTCAACAAACCAACAGTGGTGCCAGGAGAGAACGCATTCAGTCATGACCGTTTGAATGGAATCTCAGTGGCATTCCCTTATAATTGGGGTTTTGAAGCTCCCACAAACCACTCTTCTCTATCCATTATTTCTGAGGTAATGTTGCAAAAACCCCTTCATTTCACCTAAATTGCCCAGGCAATTGCAAGTAGAATTTATTTTTTGCTCAAATTACTTCAAAGCTGTGCCTCAAAACTCTTTTAAAATTATCCTTTGTTCTGCCTTCTTCAGTTTATCCTAGAATGCCTTTCCCTCTCACTTTCCTCATGATGATTCTGGGATACTATATCAGAACAAATTATACAAGAAATGATGTTGAATGAATCCTTATAAATTTCCAAAGAATCCAATGTTAAAAAACTAAAATCTGATCTTTTAAAAAGCCTCCTTAATCATTTCCCTTTCCATCACTCCATTCCTGTTCCTTTCCCCCCATGAGGAAACACTATGTCATGGTGGGTATTTATTCAAATGTTTGCCTTTGTACTCAAGTACAGATGCACAGAGACATACACAGTCATTATTTGTTCATATTTAGATATAAAATGTAAAAGACAATAGAGAGCCATAAGTAAGGCCAGGCTTGGCAACAGATTTGTTATCCTCTAGTGGTGTGCCCATGGAAACTTACTGTGCTCCCGTTTCTTCATGTATAAAATTGGGAGGACAACATTGCATACCTTACCAGGTTGTTAGGAAGAGTAACTATTTTGATCAATTTGAATCACTTAGAAAAGTACTTGACAGAAGTCACTCAATGAATGTTAGTTCTTACTTTTTAAGTTTTTAAAATACATCAGTATTTCTATATGTACTTTGCTATGACTTGCTTTTTCAGTTAGAACTATCTTGGATATCTTGTCTTCTTATTACATACTCACATTTTCTAATCTGCTGTAGAGTATTCCATGGTATGTGGGTAGCAGAGTTAATTCAGCCATCCCCCTGTTGATGGACATTTAGCTTGCTACCCAGTTGAGGTTTTTTGTTTTGATTTGTTTCATTTTGTTATTGTAAACACTGCTTCAGTGAAAATCTTCATGTATATGAATGACTGTGTCTTCGGGTAAATAGGTGGCAAACCAGGTAAAGAGAATATGGGCAGGCTTTAATAGATACTGCCAAATTGTCCTCCAACTTATATTTCAATTGTAGGAGAATACGAACTGCACCAAATCCTCAGCAGTACCTTATCGATTTTTAAAAATAAGTGAACAATTTTTATTCCATTCTGGATTTAATCTGGATCTCCCTAACTAACAGTAAAGTCGAACATCTTTTATCTGAGAATTTTATGAGTGGGAGCTAGTCACACAAAATCCTGGCAGGAATGAACCAGGCATGTACAATACAAACAAGAACTCTTTAATTTGGGGTTTGAATGAGGGGAAAGAAAATCTTAGAAGGCAGAATTGGAGAGGCCAGTTGGGAGTGGAGAATGAAGGTCCTTATAGGCTGTCATAAGGTGGTTACACTTTGAGCAAGAAAATAACAGAGTAAGTGCTATTTGGAATGGACTTTGAATGATGAGTGGAGGTTTACTAAGACAGGAGGAGACAGAACAATCGAGTCTGAGGAAATACAATGAGAGACTACATAAACATGAAAATATGTAGTGAACTCAAGAGCATGGCTCACGCTCATGTTGAAGCTGAGTATAAAGAAATGCGAGTTGGCATGCCTGTGTGATGGAAGTGCTTTGCATGCAATGGGATATTTTTATTTTCATTTCCAGAAAATGGAGAAATACTCATGGGGTAAGGCAAGGGTCCTGACCCATGGGCCATGGACCAGTTCTGTCCGTGGCTTATTAGGAACTGGGCTGCACAGCAGGAACTGATGTGGTTGTCGTTCACAAAACTGGTCCCTGGTGCCAAGAAGGTTGAGGACCACTGGGGTAAGGGGACCCGCATTTGTTGGTGCATTCTATGGGCCATATATGTAGCACTTGGCACTTTACATGGGTGGCTGATTAAATCTTAAATGACATATTTAAAGGCAGTGTTATTCACATTGTTTTGCATGTTGAGAACTGAGGCTCAAGAAATAACTTGCCTGTCTTGAAGTACAGCTGGTAATCTTTGGGCCTAAGCTTCAAAGCCCGTGCTCCCCAGACTGGGTGGGGACTGTGCACTGTGCTGAGTTCTGGGGAGAAACAGTCAGTGTAGATCAGTCCCTGCCTTCAAGGACAGAGTCCACCAGAGCTGTATTCTTTCTGCCCTTTGCTGAACTATCAAAAACAGCAGGAAGACCAAGTGACTCAAGCTAGAATCTAGGGAATTTAGACAAGAGAGAAACTGGAGAATATATTAAAATCATAAGAAATAAGAGGAGGAGAAGATGAGATGGTAAGTGGGGAATAAACATCAACCAGCATCCACAGTTAACTGTGTGTGGGTGGAGGAGAGAGTTGACAGCGCCCCCTGCAAGCCTCGTTTGGGTGGCTGCATGGTTAGTAATGGGCTTCCCTGATGACTCCGCAGTAAAGAATCCTCCTGCCAATGCAGGAGACACAGGTTCCATCCCTGGGTTAGGAAGATCCCCTGGAGGAGGAAATAGTAACCTGTTCCAGTATTCTTGCCTGAAAAATCCCATGGACAGAGGAGCCTGGTGGGCTCCAGTCCATGGAGTCGCAAAAGACTCAGACATGACTGAGGGAATGGGCACAAGTGTTCAAAAAGAGAGGTTTGGTTAGTTATCATTTATCCACACAATGAAATGCCATACCGCAAAATCATGATGAACTGTGATTTCAAATTATTTCCAGTAAGTAACTGACTAATGACAACAGGAGTCAGAGGGGAGGGGTAAAAATAATCTTTGGAGGTTAGAGCCAGTTAAAGCATTTAAAGTCAGTGAAGTTGTATTTTTTGGAGTTACCTAAAAAACTTTAAACCTGAAATATCCCTTAAATTTTCACTCCGAGGTTTGGTTAGTTATCATTTATCCACACAATGAAATGCCATACCGCAAAATCATGATGAACTGCGATTTCAAATTATTTCCAGTAAGTAACTGACTAATGACAACAGGAGTCAGAGGGGAGGGGTAAAAATAATCTTTTGGAGGTTAGAGCCAGTTAGAGCATTTAAAATCAGTAAAGTTGTATTTTTTGGAGTTACCTAAAAAACTTTGAACCTGAAATATCCCTTAAATTTTCACTCCTCCTCTTGCAAGAAGGCATCTGTAATTAGATTAAGCATTATAGCTATTGTTAATGTTTACTATTCATGATTCAGTTCAGTTCAGTTGCTCAGTTGTGTCCAACTCTTTGCAACCCCATGAACTGTAGCACGTCAGGCCTCCCTGTCCGTCACCCACTCCTGGAGTCCACCCAAACCTGTGTCCATCGAGTCGGTGATGCCATCCAACCATCTCATCCTCTGCTGTCCCCTTCTCCTCCTGCCTTAAATCTTTCCCAGCATCAGGGTCTTTTCCAAAGAGTCAGCTCTTCCCATGAGATGACCAAAGTATTGGAGTTTCAGCTTCAACATCAGTCCTTCCAATGAACAACCAGGACTGATCTCCTTTACGATGGACTGGTTGGATCTCCTTGCAGTCCAAGGGACTCTCAAGAGTCTTCTCCAATACCACAGTTCAAAAGCATCAACTCTTTGGCGCTCAGCTTTCTTTAGAGTCCAACTTTCACATTCATACATGACTACTGGAAAAACCATGGCCTTGACTAGACAGAACTTTGTTGGCAAAGTAATGTCTCTGCTTTTTAATATGCTGTCTAGGTTGGTCATAACTTTCCTTCCAAGGAGTAAGCAGTCTTTTAATTTCATGGCTGCAGTCACCATTTGCAGCGATTTTGGAGCCCAGAAAAATAGTCAGCCACTTTTCCACTGCTTCCCCGTCTATTTGCCATGAAATGTTGGGACCAGATGCCATGATCTTAGTTTTCTGAATGTTGAGATTTAAGCCAATGTTTTCACTCTCCTCTTTCATCAAGAAGCTCATTAGTTCTTTTTCACGTTCTGCCATAAGGGTGGTGTCATCTGCATATCTGAGGTTATTGATATTTCTCCCGGCAATCTTGATTCCAGTTTGTGCTTCTTCCAGTCCAGCGTTTCTCATGATGTACTCTGCATAGCAGTTAGGGTGACAATATACAGCCTTGATGTACTCCTTTTCCTATTTGGAACCCGTCTGTTGTTCCATGTCCAGTTCTAACTGTTGCTTCCTGACCTGCATACACATTTCTCAAGAGGCAGGTCAGGTGGTTTGGTATTCCCATCTCTCTCAGAATTTTCCACAGTTTCTTGTTATCCACACAGTCAAAGGCTTTGGCATAGTCAATATGGCACCCCACTCCAGTACTCTTGCCTGGAAAATCCCATGGACAGAGGAGCCTGGTAGGCTGCAGTCCATGGGGTCGCTAAGAGTCAGACACGACTGAGCGACTTCACTTTGACTTTTCACTTTCATGCACTGGAGAAGGAAATGGCAACCCACTCCAGTGTTCTTGCCTGGAGAATCCCAGGGACGGAGGAGCCTGGTGGGCTGCCGTCTATGGGGTCGCACATAGTTGGACACGACTGAAGCGACTTAGCAGCAGCAGCAACAGATGTTTTTCTGGAACTGTCTTGCTTTTTCCATGATCCAGCAGCTGTTGGCAATTTGATCTCTGGTTCCTCTGCCTTTTTTAAAACCAGCTTGAACATCTGGAAGTTCACGGTTCACGTATTGCTGAAGCCTGGCTTGGAGAATTTTGAGCATTACTTTACTAGCATGTGAGATGAGTGCAATTGTGTGTTAGTTTGAGCATTCTTTGGCATTGCCTTTCTTTGGGATTAGAATGAACACTGACCTTTTCCAGTCCTGTGGCCACTGCTGAGTTTTCCAAATTTGCTGGCATATTAGTGCAGCATTTTCACAGCATCATCTTTTAGGATTTGAAAAGCTCAACTGGAATTCCATCATCTCCACTAGCTTTGTTCATAGTGATGCTTCCTAAGGTCCACTTGACTTCACATGCCAGGATGTCTGGCTCTAGGTGAGTAATCATACCATCATGATCATCTGGCTTGTGCGGGTCTATTTTGTATAGTTCTTCTATGTATTTTTGCCACCTCTTCTTAATATCTTCTGCTTCTGTTAGGTCTATACTCTTTCTGTCCTTTATTGAGCCCATCTTTGTATGAAATGTTCCCTTGGTATATCTCATTTTCTTAAAGAGATCTCTAGTTTTTCCCATTCTATTGTTTTCCTCTATTTCTTTTCATTGATCTCTGAGGAAGGCCTTCTTATCTCTCCTTGCTTTTCTTTGGAACTCTGCATTCAGATGGGTATATCTTTCCTTTTGTCCTTTGCTTTTTGCTTCTCTTCTTTTCATAGCTATCTGTAAGGCCTCCTCAGACAGCCATTTTCCCTTTTTTTCATTTATTTTTCTTGGGGATGGTCTTGTTCACTCCCTCCTGTCCAGTGTCATAGTTCATCATGTCCATAGTCATGTCCATAGTTCTCCAGGCCTTCTGTATATCAGATCTAATCCCTTGAATCTAATTTTCACTTCTACTGTATAATCCTAAGGGATTTGATTTAGGTCATACCTGAACGGTCTAGTTGTTTTCCCTACTTTCTTCAATTGAAGTCCGAATTTGTCAACAAGGAGTTCATGACCTGAGTCACAGTCAGCTCCCAGTCCTGTTTTGTATAGAGCTGATTGTATAGAGCTTTTCCATCTTTGGCTACAAAGAATATAATCAATCTGATTTTGGTATTGACCATCTGGTGATGTCCATGTGTAGAGCCTTCTCTTGTGTTGTTGGAAGAGAGTGTTTGCTATGACCAGTGTGTTCTCTTGGCAAAAGTCTATTAGCCTTTGCTTCATTGTGTACTCCAAGGCCAAGTTTGCCTGTTCAGTTCAGTTCAGTCACTCAGCATGTCTGACTCTTTGCGACCCCATGAATCGCAGCACGCCAGGCCTCCCTGTCCATCACCAACTCCTGGAGTTCACTCAGACTCGCATCCATCAAGTCAGTGATGCCATCCAGCCATCTCATCCTCAGTCGTCCCTTTCTCCTCCTGCCTCTAATCCCTCCCAGCGTCAAAGTCTTTTCCAATAAGTCAACTCTTTGCATGAGGTGGCCAAAGTACTGGAGTTTCAGCTTTAGCATCAGTCCTTCCAAAGAAATCCCAGGGCTGATCTCCTTCAGAATGGACTGGTTGGGTCTCCTTGCAGTCCAAGGGACTCTCAAGAGTCTTCTCCAGCACCACAGTTCAAAAGCATCAATTATTTGGCGCTCAGCCTTCTTCACAGTCCAACTCTCACATCCATGTCTAGTCAAGGGTATGGTTTTCCAGTTTACCTGTTACTCTAGGCACTTCTTGACTCTCTACTTTTGCATTCCGGTCCTCTATAATGAAAAGGACTTGCTGGGAGTGTCCAGGAGTCTCCAACAGCGGTGTGGGTCAGTGGTGGCTTACTGCAGGGTTGGGGGCAGTGAGTGTAGCAGTACAGGCCTGTGATCTTTGTAAGGAGGTAGCCATTATCTTTATTGCCTCCAGCATAGTTTGGCCCAGGTAAATAGCAGGGAGGGAACACAGCTCCATCCATCAACAGAAAATTACATTAAAGATTTACTGAGCATGGCCCCGCCCATTGGAACAAGACCCAGTTTCCCCCTCAGTCAGTCTCTTCCATCAAAATGCTTCTATAAGCCTCTTATTCTTTTCCATCAGAGGACAGACAGACTGAAAACCACAATCACAGAAAACTAACCAATCTCATCACATGGACCATAGCCTTGTCTAACTCAGTGAAACAATGAGCCATGCCTTGTAGGGCCACCCAAGATGGATGGGTCATGGTGAAGAGTTCTGACAAAATGCGGTCCACTGGAGAAGGGAATGGCAAACCAATTCAGTATTCTTGCCTTGAGAACCCCATGAACAGCATGAAAGGCAAAAAGATAGGACACTGAAAGATGAAGTCCCCAGGTCTATAGGTGCCGAATTTGCTACTGGAGATCAGTGGAAAAATGACTCCAGGAAGAATGAAGAGACAAGAGCCAAAGCAATAATGACACCCAATTGTGGATGTGACTGGTGATAGAAGTAAAGTCCAGTGCTGTAAGAGCAATGTTGCATAGGAACCTGGAATGTTAGATCCATGAATCAAGGCAAATTGGAATCGGTCAAACAGGAGGTGGCAAGAGTGAACGTCGACATTTTAGGAATCAGCTAACTAAAATGGACAGAAATGGGTGATTTGAAGTCAGATGACCATTATATCTACTACAGTGAGCAAGAATCCCTTAGAAGAAATGGAGTAACCATCATAGTCAACAAGAGAGTCTGAAATACAGTACTTGGATGCAATCTCAAAAATGACAGGGTGATCTCTGTTCGTTTCCAAGGCAAACCATTCAATATCACAGTAATCCAAGTCTATGTCCCGACCAGTAACGCTGAAGAAGCTGAAGTTGAACAGTTCTATGAAGACCTACAAGACCTTCTAGAACTAAAACCCCAAAACAAGATACCAAACCAGACCTGGAAGCAAATATTGAGAGTAAGCAGTTTTGATGTCCCTGCTTCTGAACATTTGCAAAAGGCTCTGCTTGGGGTTGGGGGCAGATTTAGTGTCAGAGTGTCTTGGCTTGGGAGAGTGTAGGTGGGCAGACCATGTGTTTTGGAAACACAAATCAGTATGAATCATGATTGGTAGGATTCCTTGTAATTTTGACTTCCCACATGAAGCCTACCTCTCAAAAATTAACAGACTGATTTAAAAAGATCTCATTTTCTAGGAATATTTTTCCACACAGCTTTGTTCTGGTTTCATATCTCTAGCGTTCACATTTGTACTCTTGAAGATGGCTGTAGGTGTGTGCATGTATGTGTGTGCATATGTGTATGTGTGTGCATATGTGTATGTGTGTGCATCTGTGTATATGTGCACATGTGTGCATGATCAGCCATCCTGACTCCTTGTGACCCCGTGGACTATACTCCCTCAGGCTCCTCTGTCCATAGAATTTCCAAGCAAGGATACTGTAGTTGGTTACACTTTTCTGCTCCAGGGGATCTTCCCGACCCGGGGATTGAAACTGTGTCTCCTGAGTCTCTTGACTGGGAGGCAGATTCTTGAGCACCGAGATACCTGGGCAGCCATATATATGTTTTGTTGTTGTTGTTCAGCTGCTCAGTCATGTCCAACTCTTTGTGACCCCGTGGACTGCAGCATGCCAGGCTTCCCTGTTCTTCACCATCTCCCAAAGTTTACTCAAACTCATGTCCATTGAGAGTCAGTGATGCAATCCAACCGTCACATCCTCTGTCATTCCCTTCTCCTCCTGCCTTCAATTTTTACCAGCATCAGGGTCTTTTCTAATGAGTCAGCTCTTCACATATGGTGGCCAAATTATCGGAGCTTCAGCGTTAGTCCTTCAAATGAATATTCAGGACTGATTTCCTTTAGGATTGACTGGTTTGATCTCCTTGCAGTCCAAAGGACTTTCAGGAGTCTTCTCGAGCACCATAGTTTGAAAGCATTAATTCTTTGGTATTTAGACTTCTTTATGGTCCACCTCTCACATCCGTAAATGACTCCTGGAAAACCCGTAGCTTGGACGATGCACAACTTTGTCGGCAAAGTAATGTCACTGCTTTTTAGTATGCTGTCTAGGTGTGTCATAGCTTTTCCAAGGAGCAAGCGTCTTTTGATTTTGTGGCTGCAGACACCATCTATAGTGATTTTGGAGCCCAAGAAAATGAATTCTGTTACTGTTTCTTTCCACTTTTTCCCCATTTGTTTGCCAGTGAAGTGATATGATCAGATACCATGATATTCATGTTTTGAATGTTGAGTTTTAAGCCAACTTTTTCACTCTCTTCTTTCACTTTCATCAAGAGGCTCTTTAGTTCCTCTTTTGCTTTCTGAAAGGTAGTGTCATCTGCATATCTGAGGTTATTGGTATTTCTCTCAGCAGTCTTGATTCTAGCTGAGCTTCATCCATCCCTGCATTTTGCATGATGTACTCTAGGTGATGGAATTCCAGCTGAGCTGTTTCAAATCCTGAAAGATGATGCTGTGAAAGTGCTGCACTCAATTTGCCAGCAAATTTGGAAAACTCAGCAGTGGCCACAGGACTGGAAAAGGTCCGTTTTCATTCCAGTTCCAAAGAAAAGCAATGCCAAAGAATGCTCAAACTACCACACAGTTGCACTCATCTCACATGCTAGTAAAGTAATGCTCAAAATTCTCCAAGCCAGACTTCAGCAATACATGAACCATGAACTCCCTGATGTTCAAGCTGGTTTTAGAAAAGGCAGAGGAACCAGAGATCAAATTGCCAGTATCTGCTGGATCATGGAAAAAGCAAGAGAATTCCAGAAAAACATCTATTTCTGCTTTATTGACTATGCCAAAGCCTTTGAGTGTGTGGATCACAATAAACTGTGGAAAATTCTGAAAGAGATGGGAATACCAGACCACCTAACCTGCCTCTTGAGAAATCTGTATGCAGGTCAGGAAGCAACAATTCGAACTGGACATGGAACGACAGACTGGTTCCAAATAGGAAAAGGAGTACGTCAAGGCTGTATATTGTCACCCTGCTTATTTAACTTCTGTGCAGAGTACATCATGAGAAACGCTGGACTGGAAGAAACACAAGCTGGAATCAAGATTGCCGGGAGAAATATCAATAACCTCAGGTATGCAGATGACACCACCCTTATGGCAGAAAGTGAAGAGGAACTAAAAAGCCTCTTGATGAAAGTGAAAGAGGAGAGTGAAAAAGTTGGCTTAAAGCTCAACATTCAGAAAATGAAGATCATGGCATCTGGTCCCATCACTTCATGGGAAACAGATGGGGAAACAGTAGAAACAGTGTCAGACTTTATTTTTTTGGGCTCCAAAATCCCTGCAGATGGTGATTGCAGCCATGAAATTAAAAGACGCTTACTCCTTGGAAGGAAAGTTGTGACCAACCTAGATAGTATATTCAATCTGGACTGGAAGAAACACAAGCTGGAATCAAGATTGCTGGGAGAAATATCAATAATCTCAGATATGCAGATGACACCACCCTTATGGCAGAAAGTGAGGAGGAGCTAAAAAGCCTCTTGTTGAAAGTGAAAGAGGAGAGTGAAAAAGTTTGCTTAAAGCTCAACATTCAGAAAATGAAGATCATGGCATCTGGCCCCATCACTTCATGGGAAATAGATGGGGAAACAGTAGAAACAGTGTCAGACTTTATTTTTTGGGGCTCCAAAATCACTGCAGATGGTGACTGCAGCCATGAAATTAAAGGCGCTTACTCCTTGGAAGAAAAGTTATGACCAACCTAGATAGTATATTCAAAAGCAGAGACATTCCTTTGCCGACTAAGGTCCGTCTAGTCAAGGCTATGGTTTTTCCTGTGGTCATGTATGGATGTGAGAGTTGGACTGTGAAGAAGGCTGAGCATCGAAGAATTGATGCTTTTGAACTGTGGTGTTGGAGAAGACTCTTGAGAGTCCCTTGGACTGCAAGGAGATCCAACCAGTCCATTCTGAAGGAGATCAACCCTGGGATTTCTTTGGAAGGAATGATGCTAAAACTGAAGCTCCAGTACTTTGGCCACCTCATGCAAAGAGTTGACTCATTGGAAAAGACCCTGATGCTGGGAGGGATTGGGGGCAGGAGGAGAAGGGGACGACCGAGGATGAGATGGCTGGATGGCATCACGGACTCAATGGACGTTGAGTCTGAGTGAACTCCGGGAGTTGGTGATGGACAGGGAGGCCTGGCGTACTGCGATTCATGGAGTCGCAAAGAGTCGGACACGACTGAGCGACTGAACTGAACTGAATGATGGTATTAGGAGGTGGGGCTTTAGGGAGGTCATCAGTTCATGAGGGCGGGCCCCTCATGAGAGGAATTGGTGCTCTTATAAATAGCAACTCCAGAGTGCTGTCTTATCTTTTCCACTGCCTTAGGACACAGAGAGAAGATGGCCATCCATAAATGAGAAACAGGTCCTCAACATTTTTCAGCCTCCTGAGTTGTGAGTAATAAATGTTAATTGTTTAAATCACCCATTCTGTAGCATTTTATTGTAGAAGTTCTGATGTACTTATTCTAATGAAACTCGTTCTAATGAAATTATTCCAGACAGAAGAACCAGGGGTGAATAGATTGTCTAAGGAAAGACTTTGTCTCACTGCTATGGTAAGCAGTTTCATAAATCCTGCCAAGATAAATTTTAAAATTACTATCAATAATTGTTTTCCAGTCTCCCCATTTTTAATTGATTGTTTTTACTAAAGTATTTGTGCACTATTGGTATAAAAATCTGTTTTGGGCTACTATACATTGAAAGTGCACTAAACTTTGATTGAGTGGGTGGTCATTAGGAGTTACATCTAAATTTATAAGGAGGATTTTACATCATCTAGGTATTTGAAATTTGAAGTGAACATAGTAAATATATGAGATTTTTATTTTCTCACTTTAGGAGGGAATAAACATATTGTGTGCATAGGTAAAAATGTCATCAGAGGGGGCCGACTCTTAGGAGACCATTACACACACACACATATTTTGTTTTTCTCTTTGGAATTTTAGTTGTTCTGTCACAAAGCTTTCAGGGAACACGTTGTCATCTAGTTTCTGTTATACTTGTCCACTGGAATATGACCAGAAGTAATGTGTGCTTGTGATACCTCAGAATCCTAAATCACTGATTTACTCCCCTCTTTTCCCCCATCCAACCAGCAGACTTCTAAATAAAAGAATGTGATTTTTTGACCAGCTTGACAACTAAAATGACCTAGAGGATGATGCAGCCTTGCAATAGAAGAAATTTGGACTCTTGAAGAGTTTATTTAGAATAGAGATGCATGCAGACCTGGATAATGCATATATTTAGCTTCATGGAGATTAACAGTTTCTATCAATAAGCAAGTGAATTTGTGGCCATCTTTGGGCTTCCCTGGTAACTACTTTACCAGTAGCTCAGCTGCAGTGTGGGAGACCTGGGTTTGATACCTGGGTTGGGAAGATCCCCTGGAGAAGAGAATGGCTATGCACTCCAGTATTCTGGCCTGAGAATTGGACTACAGTCCATGGCGGTTGCAAAGATTCAGACAGCACTGAGCAACTTTCACTTCACTTGTTACAGTAACTCAGCTTTTATTTCAACTACTGAAGGGTGGTATAAATATAACATTTGAGGACACAGAATCCAGAGCCATAGAAAATATAAAATTCATGACTCAGCAAATGTATATAAATCTTTTAAAAGCTTAAGTCTTGAAAACTATAAAATCCATGGTTAATGTTGGGCCATACCTTGATATAAACGGTGAGAATTCCTAGTAATAAATGTCTCTCAGAAGTGAAACACATATTATCTTTTTTCTTCCTGTTTCAAATATGGAATGGAATTGGATGAGAAAGAGAGATTGCTGCTAAGTCGTTTCAGTTGTGTCCGACATTGTGCAACCCCATAGATGGCAGCCCGCCAGGCTCCCCCATCCCTGGGATTCTCCAGGCAAGAACACTGGAGTGGGGTGCCATTGCCTTCTCAAGTGCGTGAAAGTGAAGTCACTGAGTCATGTCCAACTCTCAGTGACCCCATGGACTGCAGCCTACCAGGCTCCTCCATCCATGGGATTTTCCAGGCAAGAGTACTGGAGTGGGGTGCCATTGCCTTCTCTGAAAGAGAGATTAAGTTAGGTTAAACAACAGAGTGAAATCAAAGAATAAAATGAAAGTCAGTGATACCAATGCCATGGGTTGTTTGATAACATAAATCAGTAATATACAGTTGGAAAACCCTCTTAAAAATATGCTAAAATTCAGTATTAAATTCAAATGCTAAGTTTACTGACACCACATATCAGTCATATATGTATATCACTCTTAACAAGATTTCTAAAACATAAAAAAAATATAGTACTGCCAAAGATATTTTTAGATATATTCTTCTGAGTATCGATTACTCAACAGAAAATTTTGAGCTGAAGGTTTTATTGAAGTTAACTGAGGAAAGTTGTTTTTCCCTCATGCATGTCTACATGTTAAAAAACAAAAGGACCCAAAAACCTCACTACACTGTTGCTGATATGATAACTTCATAATTTCAATATTTTTTCTCTATATGTTTAAATTTTCTGAAAAATTATATATAATCTTTAATCAAGAAAAGGAAAATAATACATATAGAACCCATGGCAGAATGTTATATTGTTACATAAAGTTTGCTTACTGAATCTATTATTGAGTAACAAGGTCTTATCTAGATTTTATACTAAATGAAAGATCTGGATCAAATCTTTCTACTAAGAACTAAAGCAGTGATTGCTGGGCTGGGAATATTATAGTTTTTATTTTATTTTTGTTTAAGGAGAGAAGACAATATTGATAAGAAAAATGTAATCGAGGATGAAGTGATAGGGTACATAAAGCAAAAGGAAGGCTGAAGTTGACCGATATATTCAGAAAGAATGTGAAAAGACTTTGGGTATTCTTACTACTGAAAGTCAGAAAGGAAACAAAGACAGTTTTAAATCTTCACAGTAAAATTTCCATTTTAAAAGATTTTTAAAGCGCTGAATCTTCTGGATCCTACATAGAAAAAATTCCTTCTCAAGTAAAACTCTATATAATATATATTGTGATAGAAAATTTTTGTATATGATGTTGTGACAATCCTGTAAATCCTCAAAAATACAAAGAAGAAAGGATTATTTTTTATTTGCTTTTAGAGCACATTTGAGGTACATTACTGTATATGAGATATGTAAAAATGTTACAGTTCTTAATATTTTTAGGGTCTGTTGGTTGCTTAGTAACAGGAATGGAAGGAGTAGTAAAAATAGGTCACTAGTAAGTGAGGGATATTCTTATTTTTTTATGTCAGGAAATATTGTTTGAAAGGAATACTAGATATAAATTATGGATATGTTGTGTATTACTCTGAGACAGTCAAAGCTCTGTGTGCATTACCATTTTTTTTTTCTGTCATTCTTCCCCCTTCAAGGGAGATGTTAAACATAAAGTAAACCATTTCTCTTATTTGTCCATAAATGTTAACAGTTTTTCTTAATAGCCTATGAGGACATCAAATTATATATGAAGTGAAATAGCACTAATTGCACATTTAGAGGTACTGTCAATGTTTAATGCAACAATAATCACTATTCTGGGACTTCCAAACACAAATGAGTCATTCTTTTTCTGCAAACAAAATGAAATATAAAAGTTTTGATTTTATGTTAATGGTAAATGTAAGTATCTAGGACATTTAATTTAGACTGATTTAGGTAATCACTTTGCAGGTGTGCTACATTAATTATAATCACATTAGTTTAGTGATATTCTAATTATGTGTTTGTTTGCATAACATGATTTACCTGAAACTGATGAGGATTTCTTTTCTTAGATTTTAGAAGACACAGAGGCACTATAATGTTTTATTTTCTATGCTGAAAAAGAATGACATTGGGTTCTGTTTCCAGATATTCAGAATAATTTTTATTAACTGTGAACAATGTACATTTTTAAATATCCAAGTATCCAGAGGAACTGGAGGGAAACCAAAATGAAAATAAAACAAAACCCTAGGAATGAATATGTGGTTAAAAGAAGGTTACTATATAATAGAATATTTACATTTATATGGCTTTATACATAAATACACACTGAAGTTTGTACACTAGAGAGCAAGTAGAAATCCAGCAAAGTGCCATGGCATTGCTGGTTACAAAATCAAGAGCTTGCAGAGCTGTTGCTAAAAAACGGGATGGATTCTAGTAAGGAGAGGATCATAAAAGGGGAAAGTTCCACATAGATAGAAGCGACATCAGGCTTCAAAAAGAAAAGGAATAACTGAAAGATTGAAAAACCTAAGCAAAGAGTTCAGCTGCATTCCACTACAGGGAAGACAGCATTTGGAGTTTAAGTCCAGTATAGATAAATATTACATAGACCAACATCATTCATATGCAGAAGATATTAACACAGTCAAAAACTTCTAAAAATTTGCCATTTGCAGTATCTAGTCTAAAAATGAACAAGAAGCAAAAATATTAGGCATGAGAAGAAATTTTACACTATAGTTAAGGAAAAAAGCAGTCAATAAAAGTTGTCAAAGGAATTGCAATTTGCAGTTAAGAAATTAAAGAAAATATGGATATAGAAATTAACAGGTAGGTAAATACAGTACAAAAATATAAATTGTTTTTAAAGATATGTAAATTATAGAAAAAATGTACAGTACCTGTAAAAAAAACAATCTAGTGGATAGAATTAACAGTAGATTGGAGATAGCATAAAAGTAGATAATTGAAATTAAAGATAGTCTATAGATATTGAATATGCATGAAGACTTAAAAACTTTAAGAAAGGAACATCACTAAGATGTGAAACAGTATCAACATTTAGCATATGTGTCATTGGAATTTCAGAGGCAATAGGAAAAAAATACTAAGGGATCTTTTTAAAGAGTAAAAAATTCCCAAATTTTATGAAAAACAAAAACTTTCATATGTATAAGGAGTTTATGAACCCAAAGCAAGGAGTTTTATCTTAACCCAAAAATAGTAAGATAAATAGGTGCAACATAAACTAATATAAAAAAATGGAGAAAATTTGGAAAATAGTTGAAGACAAACACCATATTAAATATAAAGTAACAGTGATATAAAGGAAGGCTTGATTACTTTATATAAAATACTGGAATACAGAGGACAAATGGAATTTCTTTAAAATTCTTAAAGAAAAACTTATCAAAATATATTTTATAATCCATTTAAAAATTATCAACATAGAATTGACATGATATGATTTTCTTATAAAGACATAAAAGAGAATTAATCATCACCAAGAACAGTGGTGGCTCAGATGGTAGAGGATCTGCCTGCAATGCAGGAGACCTGGATTCAATCCCTGGATCCAGAAGATCCCCTGAAGAAGGGAATGGCAACCCACTCCAATATTCCTTGCTGGAGATTTCCATGGACAGAGGAGCATGGTAGACTATAGTCCCTGGGGTCACAAAGAGTTGAACGCAACTGAGCAATTAACGCTTTCACTTTTAAGAACCCATTCAGTTCAGTTCAGTCACTTCAGTCACTCAGTCGCATCTGACTCTTTGTGACCCCATGAACCACAGCAGGCCAGACCTCCCTGTCCATCACCAACTCCTGGAATTCACCCAAACCCGTGTCCATTGAGTCAGTGATGCCTTTCAACCATCTCATCCTCTGTCATCCCCTTCTCCTCCTGCCCTCAATCATTCCCAGCATCAGGGACTTTTCAAATGGGTCAGCTCTTCACATCAGGTGGCCAAAGTATTGGAGTTTCAGCTTCAACATGAGTCCTTCCAATGAACACCCAGAACTGATCTCCTTTAGGATGGACTGGTTGGAACTCTTTGCAGTCTAAGGGACTCTCAAAGTCTTCTCCAACACTACAGTTCAAAAGCATCAATTCTTCAGCACTCAGCTTTCTTTATAATCCAATTCTCACATCCATACATGACCATTGGAAAAACGATAGCCTTGACTAGACGGAACTTTGTTGACAAAGTAATGTCTCTGCTTTTGAATATGCTGTCTAGGTTGGTCATAAGTTTCCTTCCAAGGAGTAAGTGTCTTTTCATTTCATGGCTGCAATCACCAGTTGCAGTCATTCTGGAGCCCCCCAAAATAAAGTCAGCCACTGTTTCCCCATCTATTTGCCATGAAGTGATGGGACCAGATGCCATGATCTTAGTTTTCTAAATGTTGAGCTTTAAGCCAACTTCTTCACTCTCCTTTTTCACTTTCATCAAGAGTCTGTTTCGTTCTTCACTTTCTACCATAAGGGTGGTGTCATCTGCATATCTGAGGTTATTGATATTTCTCCCAGCAATCTTGATTCCAGCTTGTGTTTCTTCCAGCCCAGCTTTTCTCATGATGTAGTCTGCATATAAGTTAAATAAGCAGGGTGACCATATGTAGCCTTGACGAACTCCTTTTCCTATTTGCAACCAGTCTGTTGTTCCATGTCCAGTTTTAAATGTTGCTTCCTGACCTGCAAACAAGTTTCTCAAGAAGCAGGTCAGGTGGTCTGGTATTCCCATCTCTTTCAGAATTTTCCACAGTTGATTTTGATCCACACAGTCAAAGGCTTTGGCATAGTCAAAAAAAAAAAAAAAAAACAGAAATACATGTTCTTCTGGAATTCTGTTGCTTTTTCGATGATCCAGCAGCTGTTGGCAATTTGATCTCTAGTTTCTCTGTCTTTTCTAAAACCAGCTGGAACATCTGGAAGTTCACGGTTCATGTATTGCTGAAGCCTGGCTTGGAGAATTTTGAGCATCACTTTACTAGCGTGTGAGATGAGTGCAAATGTGTGGTAGTTTGAGCACTCTCTGGCATTGCCTTTCTTTGGGATTAGAATGAAAACTGACTTTTTCTAGTCCTGTGGCCACTGTAGGTGGTAGCTCACTGTGATTTTGATTTGCATTTCCCTGATGATTAACACTGTTAATCATCTTTTCATATGCCTGTTGGCAATCTGCATTTCCTGTTTGGAAAATTGTATATTCAGTTCTTCTGCCCATATTTTGATTAGTTTTATTTTTATTTTTTGATGTTGAATTGTATGGGCTGTTGGTGTATGTTGAATATTAATCCTTTATCCATCATATCATTTGCAAATATCTTCTCATCTTCTCCCATTCAGTTGATTGTCTTTTCATTTTGTCAGTGGTTTCTCCTGCTATGCAAAGGTTATAAGTTTATATGTGTATAAGACCTTTTCTACGACACTTGATAAAGGCTTGAGAAAGAATAACAACAATAAAATGGAGAAGTTGGAAAACATAAATGAAATGGGAGCACTGAATATAAAATAGAAACAGTGAAACAAATAGAGGGAGGTAAAAGTTTACCCTGTAGCTATAATATGTTTATTTTAGAAAACTTACAAATTTTAGCTTAACTAAAAATTTGTGACATTTGGGGTCCACTCATTTGACCAAGTCAAAATAGAATGCTAGATATATAATTTATATTCACTCAAAAATTTTATATAGTTGCATTTATTCTGGCATCTAGTATTATTGCTAAAAGTCTAGAAGGTTTAAATTAATGAGGCTTGAAACTATCTCAATTCTGAGAGTATCAATAAATACTATGTTGTAAAACAACCAAACAAACAAAAAAAAAACAGGAATTAACGTGTGATACAGTATTATTAGAGATTCCTGGTAGCTCAGCTGGTAAAAAATCCACCTGCAATGCAGGAGACCTGGGTTCAATTTGTGGGTGGGGAAGATTCCCTGAAGAAGGGATAGGCTACCCACACCAGTATTCATGGGCTTCCCTGGTGGCTTAGCTGGTAAAGAATCCACCTGCAATGCTAGAGGCCTGGGTTTGATCCCTGGGCTGGGAAGGTACCCTGAAGGAGGGCTTGGCAACCCACTCCAGTATTCTTGCCTTGAGAATTCTCATAACAGAGGAACCTGTTGGGCTGCAGCCCATGGGGTCTCAAAGAGTCAGACATGACTCAGGGACTAAGCAGATCACAACACAACACAGTATGATTAACTAAAGTACAGAGTTTGTTCAAATTTCAAAAAAAAAAAAAATGCTGATGTCCATTATTTGTTTCCATACCTTATTCAAAATTCCACATTGTATTTAGTTGCACTGAGCACCTTCAGCTGCATGCAACAAATTCTGATAAATTCTCTTTTAGATACCTTCTCATATCTTTTAGATCCCCATCAGGATATTCCCCTTCTTTTTCAATGTGCTCAGTCCTTTTTCAGTGTGTTCAATATATTCATTTTGATTCTGTGTGTGTGTGACTGTGTGTGTGTATGTGTGTGTGTGTAAGTCGCTCAGTCTTGTCCAACTCTTTGGACCCCATGGACTGTAGCCTGCCAGGCTCCTTTTTTCCATGGGATTCTCCAGGCAAAACTACTGGAGTGAGTTGTCATTTCCTTCTCCACATTTTGATTCTCTTCTCTCTCAATTATTGACAGCTTCACTGTACACATAAATAATTCTTCTGGTGTTCTTGTCACTCATTTCTTTGAACTCCTTTCCTCAGATGATCAGATTGTTCCCAGGGTGCAGAGAATACCTCAAAACTTACTACAGTCTTACATTCATATATACTAATTTGGGACCCACTATAGTTTCAACTCATTCTAAGAATTGCTCTCTTACCTAGGTCCTCTAACCTATTGTTCCTGCCCCTTTAGCATTGTTCTTCACTTTCTTGAATCTTACACCACTCTGGTCAATTTTAACATCATGATAAATCATTGTAGTCACTTCCTTGTATGTACTCTTAATTCTCTTTCCATGTCACAAGAAAGAGAATGTTACTCAATATCTGAAAAAAAAAAATCTAGATTTATTGCCTCTAATCAGCATAGAACTGTATTTGTATAGCAATGTGTCTGAATGAAGCAAACTGTAGAGCTTATTTAAGATTTGAAGAAGTATGGAGTTGAGAATGTAGTAATATATATTTATTGTGAGTGCTAAAATACTGTTTTTGACATCAATAACTTTAGCCTATCTTGGGTAAACCATATAATGTGATTTAGAGACCCTGTTTCATCTTATTTCATATTGATGACCATTTCCAGCTCTGTTCATAAACACTTCTTTTTCTTTTATGTAGTATAGAAAATGGTCTGAAATCCAATATATTTCATGTACTGAAGTTTCATGTGTGTGTATATATATACACACACATACATGAAATCAGATCTTAAATCTGATTTATTTCTTTGTCTGATTTGATATGCATTTTCCTGTAACTCAGTGTGTATGTATATGTTAGTTGCTCAGTTGTGTCCAACTCTTTGCGATCACATGGACTGTAGCCTACCAGGCCTGTCTGTCCATGGGATTCTCCATGCAAGAATACTGGAGTGGGTTGCCATTCCCTCCTCAAGGGGATCTTCCCAACTCAGGGATCAGTCCCAGGTCCTCTGCATTACAGACAGATTCTTTACTATCTGAGCCACCAAGAAAGCCCATAAATCAGTATCTTAACTATTAATAGATCGTATTGGAGTATATATTCTGATGGGACAAATCATCCTTCTTGATCATCTTCTTTAGTTACTTAGTTATTTTTTTGGCTCTTAAATTTGTCAAATAAAATTGAAATCTGTAACATCTAGCTCCAAATAACTTTATTTAAAATTTTATTTAATATTATTTGATCTGCAATGTGATTTGAGAATAGTTAACATCTTTGTAATATTGATTTCCTACCTATGAAAATTACATAAACATATATAATGTTATAATAGTAATATATTAATGTGTGCTGAATGCTAAGTTACTTCAGTCATGTCCAGCTTTTTGTGACCCTGTGGACTGTAGCCCATCATATTCCTTTGCCCAAGGGATTCTCTAGGCAAAAATACTGGAGTGGGTTGCCATGCCATCCTCTAAGGGATCTTCCCAACCCAGGGATCAAACCCATGTCTCTTATATCCCTATATTGTCAGATGGGTTCTTTACCACTGCACCACCTAGGAAGCCTCTAATGTATTAATATCTAGTACAGTTTTGACCAACCTAGATAGCATATTCAAAAGCAGAGACATTCCTTTGCTGACTAAGGTCTGTCTAGTCAAGTCTATGGTTTTTCCTGTGGTCATGTATGGATGTGAGAGACTGTGAAGAAGGCTGAGCACCGAAGAATTGATGCTTTTGAACTATGGTATTGGAGAAGACTCTTGAGAGTCCTTTGTACTGCAAGGAAAGCCAACCAGTCCATTCTGAAGGAGATCAACCCTGGGATTTCTTTGGAAGGAATGATGCTAAAACTGAAGCTCCAGTACTTTGGCCACCTCATGCAAAGAGTTGACTCATTGGAAAAGACCCTGATGCTGGGAGGGATTGGGGGCAGGAGGAGAAGGGGACGACAGAGGATGAGATGGCTGGATGGCATCACTGACTCAATGGACCTGAGTCTGAATGAACTCTGGGAGTTGGTGATGGACAGAGAGACCTGGCGTGCTGCAATTCATAGGGTCACAAAGAGTTGGACACTATTGAGCGACTGAACTGAACTGAATAATACAGAATGGGCTTCCTAGGTAGCTCAGTGGTAAAGAATCTACCTGCTAAACGGAAGAGGCAAGTTCGATCCCTGGGTCAGGAAGATCACCCAGAGAAAGAAAGAGAAGCTCATTCCAGTATTCTTACCTGGGAAATTCCATAGACAGAGCAGCCTGGTGGGCTACAGTCCACAGGGTCACAAAGAGTTGGAAATGAGTTAGTGACTAAATAATACAACAACAAAATAATACAAAATGTTACCATACAAATGTATGTGTGCACATTTATTTATATTTATTTTTAGGTCTCAAAAATCTAGTAATTTTTCTACTGTACATTTTCATATTTAAATTGTATTAATTACTAGGAAATGATATAGTATTCAAATAACAGAGTAAATAGTATGCAGTCTATAAGTAGATTGATTATTTATTTACTTTAAATGTAAAACAATGCAACTGACTTTTATATATTATTTGAATTTCAATTGATTTGCCAAACTCTCCTGTATTTTAAAAGTATATACTATTTGGGGTTAATCATTAAATAATAATAGTGTATTAAAGTAATGAGTTTTATTCACTCCTTTCTGTGTTAGTCACTCAGTTGTGTCCAACTCTTGGTGACTCCCTGGACTGTATCCCATCAGGTTCCTCTGTCCATGGAATTCTCTAGAAAAGAATACTGAAGTGGGTTTCTATTTCCTTCTCCACTCCTTTCTAATAGTATCTCTTAATTATTTTTTCTTATTTTATTGAACTGATTAGGGCTTCCAATATCATGCTGAATAGAAGATATATTAATGGGTATCTTTATGTTATTCATGATTTTAAAGGGATCACTTCTAATCTTTTTTTAATTTAGGCCTAATTGCTTTGATGTGTTAATATGGCAAATGACATTTATGGATATTTAAAACAGTATGCCATCCAAGCAAAATGGGATTTAAAAATTTAGTGATTGTATGTTTAGATTCACTGTTGGTGTTAATTTATCTTTTTTAAATTTATTTATTTTACAAATTTTACAACTTAAAATCTGAAAGAAATTGACCTGTGGCACATTGCCTGCTCTGTTTATTAGGTTAAGCTGATCTTATTAATTGAGTTGTAAGGAATTTTCTCTTTTGTATCAAAAAAAGAAATATAAAATTAACAGATTTTAATCTACATTCTTGGTGGAAATTTAAAATTGGTACAGCCACTATGACCAACCTGGACAGTATATTCAAAAGCAGAGACATTCCTTTGCTGACTAAGGTCCGTCTAGTCAAGGCTATGATTTTTCCTGTGGTCATGTATGGATGTGAGATCTGGACTGTGAAAAAGGCTGAGCGCCAAAGAGTTGATGCTTTTGAACTGTGGTGTTGGAGAAGACTCTTGAGAGTCCCTTGGACTGCAAGGAGATCCAACCAGTCCATTCTGAAGGAGATCAGCCCTGGGATTTCTTTGGAAGGAATGATGCTAAAACTGAAGCTCCAGTACTTTGGCCACCTCATGCAAAGAGTGACTCATTGGGAAAGACCCTGATGCTGGGAGGGATTGGGGGCAGGAGGAGAAGGGGACGACAGAGGATGAGATGGCTGGATGACATCAGGGACTCAATGGACGTGAGTCTGAGTGAACTCCGGGAGTTGGTGATGGACAGGGAGGCCTGGCGTGCTGCGATTCATGGGGTCGCAAACAATTGGACACGACTGAGTGACTGAACAGAATGGAACAGCCACTATGGAAAAGAATATGGAAGTTCCTTAAAAAACTCAAACTAGAACTACCATATGATTCTGCAGTCCCAATCCTAGGCATATATCTAGAGAAAAATATAATGCAAAAGGGAGCATGTGCCCCAGTTTTCATTGCAGCACTGTTTACAATAACCAAGACATGGAAGCAACCTTAATGTACATTGACAGAGGAATGGATAAAAAACTATGGTGTATATATTCAATGAAGTATCACTCAGCTGGTAAAAGCATACAGTGCCATTTGCAGCAACATCGATGGACCTAGAGATTGTCATACTGAGTGGAGTAAGTCAAACTGAGAAAGAGAAATATATAATACCTCATATGTGCAGAATCTAGAAAGAAATTATATAAATGAACTTATTTGCAAAACAGAAACAAACTCAGAACCTTGGAGAATGAATTTATGGTTACTAAGGGAACAATTGGGAGAAGAGATAGTTAGGGAATTCGGGGTTGGCAGGTACACTGTATAACAATAATAATACTAAAAACAAATAAAATGAATAACCAGCCAAGATCTACTGTATAGCACAGGGAACACTGCTCAATGTTATATGGCAGCCTGGATTAGAAGGGAGCTTGAGGGAGAATTGTATATTTGTATATGTCTTCCAACAACATAAGAGAAGACTCTACACATGGACATCACCAGATGGTCAACACCGAAATCAGATTGATTATATTCTTTGCAGCTAAAGATGGAGAAGCTCTACACAGTCAACAAAAACAAAACCAGGAGCTGACTATGGCTCAGATCATGAACTCCTTATTACCAAATTCAACTTATTGAAGAAAGTAGGGAAAATCACTAGATCATTCAGGTATGACCTAAATCAAATCCCTTATGATTACACAGTAGAAGTGAGAAATAGATTTAAGGGCCTAGATCTTATAGAGTGCGTGATGAACTATGTAATGAGGTTCGTGACACTGTACAGGAGACAGGGATCAAGACCATCCCCATGGAAAAGAAATGCAAAAAAGCAAAATGGCTGTCTGGAGAGACCTGACAAATACCTGTGAAAAGAAGAGAGGCGAAAAGCAAAGGAGAAAAGGGAAGATATAAGCATCTGAATGCAGAGTTCCAAAGAATAGCAACAAGAGATAAGAAAGCCTTCTTCAGCGATCAATGCAAAGAAATAGAGGAAAAGAACAGAAGGGGAAAGACTAGAGATCTCTTCAAGAAAATTAGAGATACCAAGGGAACATTTCATGCAAAGATGGGCTCAATAAAGGACAGAAATGGTCTGGACCTAAAAGAAGCAGAAAATATTAAGAAGAGGTGGCAAGAATACACAGAAGAACTGTACAAAAAAGATCTTCACAATCCAGATAATCACTATGCTGTGATCACTCATCTAGAGCCAGACATCCTGGAATGTGAAGTCAGGTGAGCCTCAGAAAGCATCACTATGAACAAAGCTAGTGGAGGTGATGGAATTCCAGTTGAGCTGTTTCAAATCCTGAAAGATGATGCTGTGAAAGTGCTGCACTCAATATGCCAGCAAATTTGGAAAACTCAGCAGTGGCCACAGGACTGGAAAAGGTCAGCTTTCATTCCAATCCCAAAGAAAGGCAATGCCAAAGAATGCTCAAACTTCCGCACAATTGCACTCATCTCACATGCTAATAAAGTAATGATCAATATTCTCCAAGCCAGGCTTCAGCAATACGTGAACTACGAACTTCCAGATGTTCAAGCTGGATTTAGAAAAGGCAAGAGGAACCAGAGATCAAATTGCCAACATCCGCTGGATCATGGAAAAAGTAAGAGAGTTCCAGAAAAAAATCTATTTCTGCTTTTTGTCTAGTCAAGGCTATGGTTTTTGCTGTGGTCATGTATGGATGTGAGAGTTGGACTATAAAGAAGGCTGAGCACCGAAGAATTGATGCTTTTGAACTGTGGTGCTGGAGAAGACTCTTGAGAGTTCCTTGGACTGCAAGGAGATCCAACCAGTCCATTCTGAAGGAGATCAGCCCTGGGATTTCTTTGGAAGGAATGATGCTGAGGCTGAAGCTCCAGTACTTTGGCCACCTGATGTGAAGAGCTGACTCATTGAGAAAGACTCTGATGCTGGGAGGGATTGGGGGCAGGAGGAGAAGGGGACGACAGAGGATGAAATGGCTGGATGGCATCACTGACTCGATGGGCGTGAGTCTGAATGAACTCCGGGAGTTGGTGATGGACAGGGAGGCCTGGCGTGCTGCAGTTCATGGGGTCGCAAAGAGTCAGACAGGACTGAGCGACTGAACTGAACTGATGTATGTGTATGACTGAATTGCTTTGCTGTGCACTGATAACTATCACAACATTGTTAATCAGCTTTACTCCACTATAAAATAAGAAGTTGAGAAAAAATAATATAAAATTAGGATGAACATTCCTTGAATTTAGGAGAATTTATCTTATGGAATTATCTGAGTCTGATATGTTCTTTCACTGCAGATATTTAACCACTGCTTACATTTATTGAATTCTTATAGGACAATTCAAGCTTTTTTTAAATTTCATCTTAACTAAATTTTGTTGACTTTTTTTCTGGGCATTTCCCCATTTAAACTTAGGCTTAAAAATTCTTGGCATATAGTCATTTATAATATTCTCTTACTATCTGTTCTATCTCTGCTTCATCTGTAGTAATCTCTGTCTCCCTTTTCTTGCATATATTAGGTCTTTGTTCTGTCAGTCTTATAAAAATTTTTCTTTTTAGTAGATATTTATGTTTTTAAAATGGTTCAGTGTTCTCTTGGAGAATGTAAAATGTGAGTGTGACATGATTCTGTATTTTCACTCACCCTTAATGTGTTAGAATTTCCCAGATTTAGACTGAACGGTATGAAAATAAAACTTGACATATAATTTCCAGAAATAGTAAAGTGTGGTCAGTATTTCTTTAATAGTGAGATTACAAAGATTTCAGAAAGATCACCCTATAACTCTCCAAGTTAAGGTTAAGACAAATAGAAAAGGAGATTATATCAGTTAAATTGAAAGTAGAGATATGCCGTAGTGATTCTTTATTCTCCTTATAATAGGAAACATTCCATGAAAGACAGGTTGTGGCACTAATTGTTGTTTTCAGTCCCAAAGGATATTGGATTTAGTGATCCATATTATGTTGTTTTTTTTTTTTTTTTACAGATCAGAGATAACAATCCAATACTATTTACAGAAAATATTTAATAATTAAAAATATTTATCACAAAAGAAACAGAGTAATGAATAACAAAATGATATCTGCTTTCTTTTTCTTGCTGTGCTTTCCTGTTAAAGCTGCCAACAAATACTTAAATACTGTCCCCATTAGGCAAAAATATAATTGCATATTATATTTTTGCATATAATATTATCAAAGAACAGTATGTGGCCATGATATTCTTCAGGCTAATAAAGCAGTGATGTGTGAGAAATTTGAGGAAATAATGTATATTTAAAATTTCTGAATAGGAAAGTAAAAAAAAAAAAACAATTGTGCATTGCAATATTGCTTTCTATCTTAAAGAATCTAGTTCTTTTAACAGATCTACTCAGCACCCTTCAACACCCTACCATATATTAATATATTATTCAAATAATGTTGAAAATATATAACAACTTCAGCATTGCTTATTAATAAAGTTACCTTTCCTCAAAAATTTATATTTTTAATTCTTGGTTTAGATTTCTGTTTACCCTGAACTTCACAGTCTCCTGTTCATACACCTAGTATTAAAGAGAGAAGAGCACTCTAATTATCTATATTTGAATGAGATTTTAAATAGATAATAGTATGATCTTCTTGCCCAATTGGTAACATCACAGTGCTGTAAAAGTTTTCTAAATTTATTCAGTTGTAACATTAAAAGTCTAGTTTAAAACATTTCAAATTGTCAAACTTTAAAATGTTAAAAACACATTAATGGTTCATCCAAGTTAATAGTTTAATACATTTTGGAAAGAAGTGTCTGATATAGTTCTTTACCATTATTTATGAAAACTTTTCTTATTACCACCTAGTAGGAAAGTTTAGAAAACATAATCCTAGTTGATTTGCTTACCTGTAATACTGCTTTTTAAATGAATCTGTTTTTTAAATTATAATCAGTAAATAAACCTGGAAACATATATAGCACAATTAGTAATAATTATAATAAATTTATCATCACTTGATATATAAACAGTTAAAATAGATATGAAAGAGAGGTTATAATAAAAATAATAAAATTGGGCTTTTAATACTTATAATCATAAATGCAGAATTGTAAAATAACAAATATTAAATATTCATTAAATTTAAACATTCTTGTAACCAACATTATTACTTTAATAAACTCAATAATAAGTGGAAAACTCCCTATTCAATGTGATGCCTAATATACCTCCTATCAATTTACCATTATAATGACCATGGTGATATTTAATAAAGGAAAATCCAATCCATGAACTTGCAAGGAAATTAAAGTGAAGGTAAAATAAAAAATGCCTGGGGACATCTGCTAATCACATCAGCAGTTGCAATCCAGCTACAAGGTCCACACTGTCATGTATAATTAAACAAGATGCTTCACTGTATATAGAGATGGAAATTGACTTTTTCTGTTATTTTGTTCTAACTTGAGATTGTAGGGGATATAACTAGAATATAAAGATCATATCTAATGTGTAGGGATTATCTTGCAAATCAGTAAGACAATAAATTTCAACCCTCAATCCATGTGTTCAACTCTACATCACTATAAAGATTAGTTCTTTTAATTTATAGACCATTTATAGACATTTACAAGAAAGGTTGAAGTGGAGAGGAATTTTATAGCATATTGTATCCTAGTACGCATAGCATAAAAGGGCATAGTTGTATGAAAATGCAACAGCAAACAAGACAGTTTTAAAATTATTATATTAGTAAAATAAAGTTTATTAAGCTTTAGCTATTTTCTAGTCTTGTCAGAGGACCAAATAATCAGGCTGTATCACAGAAAACCAGTATATGGATGCCTGGTAGTCTAAACAAATAATAAGATGTGAGGATTGTATTTGAAAGATCATTGGTCAGAACATGCAAGAGTGAAAAGGAAAGGAACTAAGTCTATTCCATGGTTGTTGCCTGTTGAAAACCACCAGACATGAACAGAAACAATAGACATGAACAGTTATCATTTTGGCAGGCCATCCTGGTGACTCAGACAGTAAAGAATTCGCCTGCAGTGCAGGAGACCTGAGTTTGATGCCTGGGTTGGGAAGATCCCTGGAGGAGGGCATAGCAACCCACTCCAGTATTCTTGCCTGAAGAATCCCCATGGAGAGAAGAGTTTGGAGAGCTACAGCCCATAGGGTCACAAAGAGTCAGACATGACTGAGCAACTAAGCACACACAGCAAACCCTAGGATAGTTCATGCCCTATACTCTGAGTATGGTAAAGTCTTGTGTGTAGAATAAGACATTGTTGATGTGCGGTCACCCTCATGTTCCTCATATGTTATTTATAGGCTCTGTCACACTTGTACAAATGATGAAAATGACTCTCTACTGCATTTGAAAAATGCCAGTGGAGGGGGACATGTTCCAAGGAAATGTGGGGAGTCCCTAGGAGCTCAGTGGTCACTTGCCAGTAACCAGAAAAGAAAAAAAAAAAAAAGGGTAGGGGGAGCTCATTCCTACAGACACAATGAGATGCATTCTACCAGTGACCTGCAAGGAAGGTTAGAGGCAGATCTTTACCCAGACAAGTTTCTGATTTGTTATTAACCCTTGGTCCCACTGATTGTAGTCTTGTGAGACACTGAAGCAGAGAACTCAGCTAAGCTGTATGCCCAAAACTCTGTCCTGTAGAAATGTGAGATAATAAATATGTGTTGCTTTAAGCTAAAGCATTTGTGCTAATTTGTTTCACAGCAAGAAGCAACTAGTAGAATGATAAAATCTTTCCAAAATAAAAATCATAAATGAGGCGAATGTTTTCTTTGTAATAAGTAATAATAGGATATAGATAAAAAATGGTTTTCTGTGAGAAACAACTAATCATTTTCAATAAAAATAAGTGAAATATGTAGTTGATATACTCCAGATATGAGAGATGTTGCCTTTATGAAACGGAAGAAATCATTAAAGTTTAAGGGAAAAGTCAACAGTTTCAAAAGAGGAAATAAGTAAAAAGCCTACTTAAAATTTTTTCAGTGCAAATAAAATTCAATAGAAAGATTTTAAAATGCACCAACCATTACTTAAATAAAAACAATCAAGGTTCTATATAAATATAACCAAATTATAAGAGTAAATGAAAAGATTTCTCATAATAGATCAGTTCAGTTGCTCAGTCATATCTGACTCTTTGTGACCCCATGGAATGCAGCATGCCAAGCCTCCCTGTCCATCACCAACACCATGAGTTGAGAGTCCCTTGGACTGCAAGGAGATCCAACCAGTCCATTCTGAAGGAGATCAACCCTGGGATTTCTTTGGAAGGAATGATGCTAAAACTGAAGCTCCAGTACTTTGGGCACCTTATGCGAAGAGTTGACTCATTGGAAAAGACCCTGATGCTGGGAGGGATTGGGGGCAGGAGGAGAAAGGGACGACCGAGGATGAGATGGCTGGATGGCATCACTGACGCGATGGACGTGAGTCTGAGTGAACTGCGGGAGTTGGTGATGGACAGGGAGGCCTGGCGTGCTGCCATTCATGGGGTCGCAAAGAGTCGGACACGACTTCGCGACTGAACTGAACTGAACTGATTGGATCTCCTTGCAGTCCAAGGGACTCTCAAGAGTCTTCTAAAACACCACAGTTCAAAAGCATCAATTCTTTGGCGCTCAGCTTTCTTTATACTCCAACTCTCACATCCATACATGACTACTAGAAAAACATATCTTTAACTAGCTGGACTTTATTGGCAAAGTAATGTCTCTGCTTTTTAATATGCTGTCTAGGTTGGTCATAATTTTCCTCCAAGGAGCAAGCGTCTTCTAATTTCATGTCAGTACTCACCATCTGCAGTGATTTTGGAGCTACCCAAGATAAAATCTGTCACTGTTTCCATTGCACCCCAGCTATTTGCCATGAAGTGATGGGATCAGTTGCCGTGACCTTAGTTTTCTGAAGGTTGAGCTTTAAGCCAACTTTTTCACTTTCCCCTTTCACTTTCACCAAGAAGTTCGTTAGATTTTTTTTTTGTTTTTCTTTGCTTTCTGCCATAAGGGTGGTGTCATCTGCATATCTGAGATTATTGATATTTCCTCTGGCAATCTTGATTCCAGCTTGTGTTTCATCCATTCCAGCATTTCTCATGATGTTCTCAGCATGTAAGTTAAATAAGCAGGGTGACAATACATAGCCTTGACATACTCCTTTTCCGATTTGGAACCAGTCTATTGTTCCATTCCCAGTTCTAATTGTTGCTTCTTGACCTGCATACAGATTTCTCAGGAGGCAGGTCAGGTGGTCTGGTATTCCTATCTCTTTCAGAATTTTCCACAGTTTATTGTGATCTACGCAGTCAGAGGCTTTGGCATAGTCAATGAAGCAGAAGTCGATGATTTTCTGGAACTCTTTTGTTTTTTCGATGATCCAGCGGATGTTGGCAATTTGGTCTCTGGCTCCTCTGCCTTTTCTAAATCGAGCTTGAATATCTGGAAATTCATGGTTCATGTACTGCTGAAGCTACCAGTCTATTGTTCCATTCCCAGTTCTAATTGTTGCTTCTTGACCTGCATACAGATTTCTCAGGAGGCAGGTCAGGTGGTCTGGTATTCCTATCTCTTTCAGAATTTTCACAGTTTATTGTGATCTACGCAGTCAGAGGCTTTGGCATAGTCAATGAAGCAGAAGTCGATGATTTTCTGGAACTCTTTTGTTTTTTCGATGATCCAGCGGATGTTGGCAATTTGGTCTCTGGCTCCTCTGCCTTTTCTAAATCGAGCTTGAATATCTGGAAATTCATGGTTCATGTACTGCTGAAGCCTGTCTTGGAGAATTTTGAACATTACATTTCTAGTGTGTAAGATGAGAGCAATTGTGCAGTAGTTTGAGTATTCTTTGGCATTGCCTTTCTTTGGGACTGGAATGAAAACTGACCTTTTCCAGTCCTGTGGCCACTGCTGAGTTTTCCAAATTTGCTAACATATTGAGTGCAGCACTTTCACAGCATCATGGATAAATGGTTCTAAGCTTAAATGTGATTTAACACATTTAAACACATTTAAAAATGTTATTTCTCTCTCACATTCTTTAGTTTTCTTACTATTCAAGTTTGTCAATAGAAATTGTCATCTTCAGAAGCATTATATATTTTACTCATTCATTAAGTTTATTAGATCTCTACTAATGGAATAGAAGGCTCCTGCATGTAGAATTTTGGTTTGTTTGTTCACTGATGTACTCTAAATACCTATAACAGGGCATAACTCATTTAATACTGAAGAAATATTTTTTCAATAAATGGAAATGAAAAAGAAGGAAAAACAAGTTATAATAAAACTAAAAGAGATAAGGAGCAGAACAGATTTTTAAAAATCCACTGATTTTCTGAATTTCTTAGTCTACAGTTTATCAAATTCATTAATTTTCATTTTGTAGTTGGCTTTGATAAGTGTTTAAAAGTGAAAGAATTTATATGCAGATGATGAAGTATGGAAGTTATTTTTCATGTTATTTTCAAATATTCAAACATTAATAATCTTCCATTCATTTATTATATTCATTAATAATATTTATTAATATTCTAGTATTATTTGTGAAATATTTTCATCCTTATAAAACTGCTGATGTAACATTGCTATTTTACTAATTTATATATACACATTTTAGATTTGCTTTAATCTGAATATTATTGAGCCAGATATTTGCTTATCTTTTGTTAGATGGCAGTACAAGTTAGGTTACTTTGATAAGTTCATGGTTTCCATTTATTTGATAATTTGAAGCAATTCTCTGCAAAAAAAAAGTTTCTATTTATTCTGATATTAACATATTTCATTTAGAGCTAGAAATACTTGAAATACAGCTCAACAGCTGCTCTTCACTTCGCTTACTGTTTTGTTTCATGGCCTGTGTTCTGCATCTTACTGTTTTATAAATTATTTTTCTATTCCTTGGGAACATGTGGTATTCTTTCCTTTCATGTTCTAGAATGTATTCGTTTGTTTGAGTAATAGCTTTCATAGATTTAGAATAATTTCAGTTCTGAAGTTTATTTTAATTTTGATAGCAGTAATTTGGAAACAATGCTTAATTATAGTAAATAGTCTTCTGCAAGTGATGTCACATTCTGCTGCTGCTGCTGCTGCTGCTGCGAAGTCGCTTCAGTCATGTCCGACTCTGTGCGACCCCATAGGCAGCAGCCCACCAGGCTCCCCTGTCCCTGGGATTCTCCAGGCAAGAATATTGGAGTGGGTTGCCATTTCCTTCTCCAATGCATGAAAGTGAAAAGTGAAAGTGAAGTCGCTCAGTCAAGTCCGACTCTCAGCGACCCCATGGACTACAGCCTACCAGGCTCCTCCATCAGTGGGATCCTCCAGGCAAGAGTACCGGAGTGGGGTGCCATTGCCTTCTTCCAATGTCACATTCTGGAAAAGGAAAATACAGGATATCAAGAAGTACAGTTTCCTACAGTGATAGCTGTTAAAGATAAAGTGTGATGACATACTGTATCTTATAAATTTCTCAGTTAGTACAAAATTTGCTAGTAATACATATCAAATACTCTTTTTATTTTTTTAATTAATTTTTATTTTTTTAGTTTTTTTTTGCTTTACAATACTGTATTCGTTTTGCTACACATCGACATGGATCAGCCACGAGTGTACATGAACTCCCAA